>JAYRBT010000064.1:2035841-2069489 GCA_036023395.1 Myiotriccus ornatus
CTGTGATGGTTTGGCTCTTTAGGAAGTTGCAGGAAAGCTGTAAAGTTGGCTGTACTTTTATGCTGTGTATGTTTTATCGTTTTACTGAAGGACTTGATGCTTCACTGTAAAGTGTTTTGCTTTAGTGAGGTCACATGATGTTGATACTTGGAGACCTGTTTGCTGTGTTTATTGATGAGAATGCAAACAGATATTTGGGTATTTTCTTCTCTCCTTACACTCACTTTGTCATTTGCATCTGCAAACATTAATAACTCCTTATCCTGAGGGGCTTTTGCCGTGCTTCATTTTGCTTAAACACTTACCTATTGTTCAAGCGAGTGGTTTTGTAGTTTATGCTAAACACTTTGAATACTCTCACTCACACTGTTGTGTGTCTTTTGGAGACTCTTCTATAAACCACCACATTAGATTTAAGAAAACAGTCCACCTCTTGAATGTCTTTCAATTTATAGATTAGTTTTGCACCCTTTGAGATGCTGAAGCTCTTGTGGTTATTGTCAAGAAGATGCTTAGAAGCATCACAGTAAGGATGATTTCTAGAGGGAATGCTTATTTTTCCTGAAGGAAAATTAACTTAGTGATGGTGTTAAATAATTAGAATGAGTCCTTGAACTGAAAGATAGCAGCTGATTCACATAACTTCTCAAGCTCTACTTAGGTCTCCATGCTCTATGCTAATTGTACTTTATCATTGTTGTCTTTAACCCCAACTGGCAACCAGACACCACACAGCTGCTTGCTCACTTCCCCTCACCCTGTGGGGTGGGGAGGAGAATTGGGGGAAAAGAAAAAGTAAAAATCATGGGTTGAGATAGGAACAGTTAACAATTGAAACAAAGTAAAATATAATAGCAATAATAATAGTAATAAAGGAAGAGAGAGGGAGAGAAGAACACCCAAGAAAAGTAAGTGACTCACAGTACAGTTGTTCAGCACCCACTGGCTGATGCCAAGCCTGTCCCCGTGCCGTGATCAGCCCCTGCTTGGGAGCAGCTCCCCTGGTTTCTGTGCTGGGCAGGTACTTGGGGTGTGGAATATCCCTCTGGCCAGTTCAGGTCAGCTGGCCTGCCATGCTCCTTCCCAGCATTTTTTTGTGCCCTTCCTCACTGGCAGAGCATGAGACACTGGAAAAGTCCTTATTTAGGGTTAACACTACTCAGCAGCAATCAAAATATTATCGTGTCATAAACATTATTCTCTACTGAATCCAAAACACAGCCCTGTACCAGCTAGTGAGGAAAAATGAACTCTATCCCAGCCAAAACCAGGACAATCATTTCACTAAAGTGTATATGCAAGCAGTGCTGAAAAAAGATTTCTTTGGTATTCTTAAATTCCATTTCTTATACAAAACTACGTAAAATAGTCTTACTGTGATTTGAAATAAACCAGTTCAGCAGCACTGGAGGAGGCGTAGATCGTAACATCTGCAGAGCCATTTCAGTAACTTTTGAAATTAAGTACAGATAAGATAGGGGAAGACAGTGTTAGAAGAAGTGCTTTATTAAATTCAGTGACAGCAAAGAGGAGTTTTGGTCGTAAGTCCACTACTAGTTGGGGATGATGGAGCTTTCATGCATCAAGACAAGCACTGCAAGTTTCAGTTGGATAATGCTGGGAGGTAAACACTATCTGAGTTCATGGGCAGTGTCTAATGAGCTTGAGTGGTATTTGCCAAGCGGGTTAAAATACAGTATTTTTTCACTCCTGATCTTCAGTTTACTGACTGAGGAGCTTTTACTTGTTAAATTCAGGAAAATTGAAGGATCCTGATTTCACAGGAGTCATTAAGGTTGGAAAAGACCTCTGAGATCGAATAAATCCATGACCGAACACCACCTTGTCAACTAGACCAGAGCACTGAATGTCCAGGGATGGTGACTCCACCATCTCCCTGGGCAGCCTATTCTATACATACGTATGAAATTTTTCTTTCTCTAATTTAGAGAAGCGGGGGGCACAACAACCTAACATGCATATGGCCTGTCAAGACTGTTTACACCAAAAATGAAGGAGGGAACTGATGTACTTGATTTCTGTCCTTCACCTTCTGGTGTAAGTGAATATAATAACATTTAAGACCCGATTTGAAGAGCAGGAGGCTTCACTGGTAACTGTGCAATATCAGCCCCTTTACCCCTCAGCAATAGGGATGGGGGAAAGTACTTGCCAAAATTAGCACAGTACACCCAACATGAAAAAAATAATTGACTTCAGTCTGTCCTGATTACTGGGTTGGCTTCAGTTTATGGAGGGATCTCCAGATAAAGTAAGTTCTGCTCCTAAAGTTTTGAGAGACTTCCATTTCAGTGTTTTTCAGTGATGTGAAAGAAGAAAATTCTGTAAGTAGATTATTTGCCCACAATCTGCTAAGATGATGTGCAAGCTCAGCACATCTATGTAAGAGTACAGGTTCTCTAAAATGGAGGAGTTCCTACATGTCCTTTTCAGGGTGGAGATTTACTGGATAGATATGTGATAAACATCTTTGAATGTCATCAAAAATGCAAAATTTTAGCCCTGTGAACTTTCTTATTGCATTTGCTGCTCTGTGGACACAGGGTCAGAATTTGTAACAAAAAGTGAAGGAAGGATTTTGAGACTAACTTGCAGTCTGGAAAATGTTATGGAAAATGGGGCAATTTATGCTGCTTTATCCATAATAATAGGAGTGGGAGGAATCACATACTGTAATAACTAACTCAGAGGCAGTGGTATAATAAACTCCGCAGGAGTTGAAGTGGACAAAGCTGGGTTTAGTAAACAAATGGGATGTTGCTTCTATACTGGAAGAATGACAGAGTTCAAAGGTTTGTGCACCGTACCAGAATTTTTGTCCACTTCAGTTATTTTTTTAAAAATGAAGCAAACATGAATAAAGTCAGTCTCATGGTCAGTGATTACAACAAAACCCCAGAATACATGCAGTTGTATCCTACTGAGGCAAGATCTTTTACTGTTTCACTGATAATATACCTGTTTCCAAAGTTTTTCCACAGTATGCTCATGTGGGACTAAAAAATGAAACATGACATCTGATACTTAATTTCTTTGGTATTTCAGCAACTTTATTCAAGCTTATCAGTATATCTAAAAAAAAGTTGCTGCAGATGTTTCTTCTGATCTGTGCAAGATGTTCACCTGCTGTTTGTCATGTTTAGTGTTGTTCTTGTAGTTCATTAATATATTAAGTGTACAGGCTCAAAGCAAATTCCCCTAAATGGGAATTTCTCCCATAGTTACCTGGTTCTTCCATTATAAATGGAAATTACTCTAGGATGTAGGTCAGATATGTGTGTATTCCAATTAAAGCCTTAATTCTCTTTCTCATACTGGCTCCTAGAGTATATTTCCTGAACTGAGCTGTAGTAGCGGTCTTGTGGAAAAGTGAGTGAACCAAAGAGGCTGCAGAGCTAGTAGGATACAGAAGCTTTCAGGAGGGTAAATCTTTGGTAACTCACTGGCAAAATAAACTTTGGATTAGGATTGTTTCCCTCAAGTCTTCTGTTTTGGCTTGTCACCTTCAGTTTGTGCTGGAAGCAGTGGCATCTGAACGCAGGAATGTAATGTGGACTTTTTAAAACCAGTTATAGTTTGTAAAGAGTTCAGCTGACAGTTTCACTGACAGGAGCAAATAGGAGTTCCTGTCTTGCACATCTCCATGATGGTATCGGGTTTTGTCTTTAACATGAATTTTGTAATTAATTGTTCTAGAAGTAACCACAGTGGAAATACTTGTCTTGAGGAATATCTTAAGCTTTCTAGGAAGATGATGGGGAAAACCTGGTGGGTCTGCCATTAAATTTTCACTTACTGATAAATCAGTTCCTTCTCCCCCCCTGCTCCCCCCCAATAACTAATAAATAAAGTTCAGTCAGCATTCACACTGAACTGAAAGAGACTAAGCTAAATGAAAGAAGTGTTCTGGAAATGGAATTCTGGGAGTATCTGTATAATATAAAGACACATCTGAAAGTTCTGTCTTTCCTTTGGAGGAAAATTGGTGTTCCATGTTTTCCAAATCAAAGTCGTGTTCTCCTCATGGGCTTGTTACATTGGTGCTTCCATGGGCATGCTGAGTGTCTTTACTTCAGAAATTCTGCAGTGTCCTTAGTGCCAGATATGCCTCACTGAGAAGGAAAAGGTTGACTCATGCCCTTTTTTTTTTTTTTTAACTACAAAAGATATTTGAAGTTAAAATAAATAGAATTTGATCTTACTGGGTGCTTGGAATGTTTTCCTTGTATTAGCAACTCAGAGGTTTTGGGAATTCAGAGGAGAGCTGCAGTCATTAAACAGCCTGGGGGGCGCTCTCTAGGGAGACCTCAGCCGAAGAGATTAAACTCCTTAACAAAACTTAACCCAAGTTTATTGTAAGAAACAAAATCACAAGAACTTCAGATTTTCTCAAACAAAAATTAAGCGTTCAATTGGTGGAAGCTGAAACAAATAGAGACAAGAAACAAGATTACGATATATATTCAAAGTGGATAATGTGCATTAGGCAAATAAAGGGATTTTTGTAGATTTATTTTTCTGTCTCTAGCTTTCTGAGGAAGATTAAGTTACAGAGTGATTTGAGAATACTGCAAGAGGAAGGAAGTGCTTGGCCTGCTTTAACATAGGAAGCTCAGCTAGATAGTCTGTAAGGTCTTAGTTTTCAACTGCCAAAATTAAAACCAGGTAAGAACCATTTACCTCTTCAGTAGTGGAAATTCACAACCTCTTCAATATAAATAACAAACTGGTGTTTTCTGTATGTAAAACTTTGCACGAGCAAGGGGAGGGTGAGAAGACTTGCGACATACAGTAACACTGGCTGCTGTACTGCCTGTGGTGTTTCTGCTGTGCTGGTTGATGCTGCAGTGTTCTTCCTTTCCCAGGAACTTTCAAGTAGTAAAAATAAGTTTGGATTTCTGAAAATGCTTTATTTTAAGTGTCCTCTTCCTTTTTAGGTTTTTGTTGGTAAGATTCCCCGAGACCTTTATGAAGATGAATTGGTACCACTCTTTGAGAAAGCTGGTCCAATTTGGGATCTGCGCCTCATGATGGATCCTCTTTCTGGTCAAAACAGAGGTTACGCTTTTATTACATTTTGTAGTAAAGATGCAGCACAGGAAGCAGTCAAACTGGTGAGTAACCTCCTTTCAGACAGGACAAGACAAAGTAAACAGCAAACATGTTGGTAGCCTCTTAAGTAATGAAGTCTTTGAAGTGTTTCGTTAAAGCATCCATTGACAAAGTCAATTTTACTCTCTAAAAAATTGCCTCCTGATTTCATTTAGTATATACAGGTATTTAGGACTGTTACCTGCTGCAGCCTGCCAGACCACTTGGGTAATTATGGTAAGAGTGTACTTGATTCCAACTGCAAAATATATTCTTTAAGATTTACTGTGTTCAAGTTTTAAGTTTCATCACCCTTGACTGTAATGAGCTAATTGGACCTGCCTTGTTTAGCTGTTGCTGCCATAAAGGAGGTCTCTGACTTTGTTCCTTTGGTGGTGCCAGTGGCCTGTTGTTCTTCCCTGTGGCAGTTTGCATCTGCTCCCTGCGTGGAAGCCTGGCTTGCCTGCAGCCGTGCAGCCTGGAAAGGACATGGAGCAATCCTGAGGGAGCTCAAGGGAGAGACACCAGTCTGGCTGGGGCCTTGCCTCTGCTTGGGAGAAGGAAGTAGAACTAGGCAGATCAATGTGCATCTCCCAAGGTTTTGGATATGGCTGTGGAATACTGTGTGTACTTTGAACCAAAACAGATGAAATGCCTAATCTCATTTGCCTTAGCAGAATTCAGCTGATCCTGCATGAAGAAGACAGGTAAAATCTAAATGCCTTAGTTAAGGTATTGGGAGCAGGGAAACCTGAAACCTGGAGAAACTTAAAGCAATTCTGTTGTGTTGTAAGGACTTCAGGAGTCATTGCTTTAAATGTGGCAGCATTTATTCCTTCAGATATTTGAATGTATTTTAAAATAGATGCAGTTGTTATGTTAGGGACTAGGGATTGCCTGTCCCTGCTTAGGCTGGTTTTTTTCTTTCTAGAACCTGCTTGGAAGTTTTCTGAAGGAGATGCACAAAATATGTTTCTGCAACTAATTGCTTCTGGGTTGCAGTGTTTGGAGTCAGTGGATATAAGTTACTGTCATTTATGAAGGAAAAATTGTTTTGAAACTTCTTTCTTCTTTTGACCAAGTTGAAGGTGCTCACAATGGTTGCTTTAAATATTTACTGATTGAGAGAGATGAAGGGGAAGACACTAAAGCGATGGGAGTTGTAGCGAGAGATGTGCCAGTGTTAACACTGGTTTAGTTCCTCTGGAATATGAAGAAGGTTCCTGAAGGTATTTCTGTCATCTGTAGGGCTTCGTCTCAGCTAGGGCTAGAATGGCTGGAAACTTGCTTTTAAAGAATTGGATGAGATTTTCAGAAGCTGGCTTATGATCAAACATCCATCCTCTTCTGCTCTCTTTGAAGATTCTACCTAAAACAAAGATGATGTCTATCTTGAATATTTTTTTTTTAAAGGTTGCACTCTTGTACCTTGAAAGACCTATTGGGAGTCTTGGTATTCAGGGTAATCCAGCTGTGGATTACAAGCATGAAGCAGTGGGCTACATTTTTTTTAATGGAAAGTTTTAAAACTCGATGGTAAAGTTTTCTAATCCTAGCATGGACAAGGTCAGAAAAATGCCTACTGTTGGGGTTATGGAGGGAAACGAGGTAACATGCTGATTTAGAGTTTTGATTATCTCCGCAAATACTCTCACAGTGTTCAAAGTTATCCAAGGAAAGAGGAAGAACTCACACTATAATGCTGTGTATTTGCTTATTGATAACAGCAGCACAGGAAGTAGTCACCACTTGTCTAGAAAAATCTTTCAAGTCTGAGATAAACAGTAGGTGAATGAATTTGCCCCATGCAATTTGTATATGTTACATGTTTTCTTTGTCCATCAGTTGTTTTTTGTAGCTTTCCATTCAGCAGAATTTCTGACGTTTTGGAAATCCCGAACTTGGCACTGTTCTTCCAAGTGAATGCTGACACAAAAACAGCTGTTCTAGTAATTTTCCTGCAATGCTGATTCAACATGCTGTGTTTATAAAAGTAGCAAAAGATGAAGAAAATACCTGATTTTATGATCTGGGGATATTTCCATGCATAGTATTGTGGATAAAGCAAATTAATGGCTTTTTCTTTTTTCAGTGTGACAACTATGAAATCCGTCCAGGAAAGCACCTTGGAGTATGCATCTCTGTGGCAAACAACAGGTTATTTGTTGGGTCAATTCCAAAGAACAAGACTAAGGAAAACATATTGGAAGAGTTTGGGAAAGTCACAGGTAAGACTTAATGAGTTCTCCATGTGTTCTCAGAATACCATTCAGTCTCTGTTTTGTTGGTCTAGTTCTTTGACAGATGTGTTCAGGTATTTAAACTCTTTCCAAGTTGGAATCCAAGTTGCTTTTGTTAGAAATGTTGTGAATGAAATATATCTTATGTAAATAATATATCTTATGAAATATATCTTATGTAAAGGGAATCATGTTTGTGTATCTGATGGTTAAGTGAATGACATTGTAAGTTTACAATGTGAGATTGAAATGGCACAAATGAACTCAGAAAAAATGAAGGTCTTGATTCTGTTACCTGTTCTTCAACAGCTTCCTCTTACTGGGTCTACAGGAGGTCCTGCTGTCAACACTGAGAAGTTTTTTGGGGAACCTGAAACAAAGGCATTGCTAAGCAGTGATGGGGAGGAGGGAACACTGAATCTGTTTAGAGGGAATATGACAGCCTAACTTCGTCCCAGTTTTTCAGCATTGTTCCCCAGTATGTGCAGCAAGTAGGAAGAAATCAGCTCACCACTGCAGGGGTACTTCTGCTTTAGATAAGAGATTGAGTCACTTGCTCTTGTTCCTGTAGGAGAGTTTTAAACTCCTGCTTCTTTTTTAGGATTGCAATTTATTAGTACTTCGGGAAGTGGTGAAAATAGAAGGTGAATATTCATTTACTTCTTTCTCCTCTTTTTGGAGAGATGTGGAAGAAATTCCTTCCAGATTCCCCAGGAGGCAGGGGAGAGGCCATGTGTTAGTACTGTCCGCTTTTCAAAGATGTAAAAATGGTAAAACAAAGTACAGAAAACCTACACTGTGAACTGCTTAGGTGGATGTTTTGCAGGGCCTAAATGTGAGGTTTGTTCTGGAGAACTTCACCTGCTAGATGACCTGTTTCTGGGTAAATTGGATGGATTTCTCTTATTCATTTTGCTTTTCTTGTATTTTCAGGTGTTAAAATCAAATTAATTACAAAACACAAAACAAGGCATTTTCGGGTAGACTAGACTTTTTTATACCCTTTCAAAGCTCAGTACTAAAGACCTGTTTTTCAGAGGGTTTGGTGGATGTAATCTTGTATCATCAACCTGATGATAAAAAGAAGAATCGAGGATTCTGCTTCTTGGAATATGAGGATCACAAGTCAGCAGCACAGGCTCGCCGACGCCTGATGAGTGGGAAAGTAAAAGTCTGGGGAAATGTTGTGACAGTGGAATGGGCTGATCCAGTAGAGGAACCTGATCCAGAAGTCATGGCAAAGGTCAGTGGGATGCTCTTGTGTTTTGGGAGGATTATTTCTTTGTGCCATAGTGATGAAGATTTGTTCCAGCTGAGCAATGTGAGATTTGAGGCACAAAAAGTGCTAAGAGGGCACAGCATAAGCTGAGTTGCCATGGGAGGACACTGGGAACATGCTGTTAACATCTAAACTAGTAGTGTGCAGGCTTATCCTGCTGGGTTGATGCATCAGGCTGTGCATTATCTGCTCTGGCTTTAATGAATGCCAGGTGGGTATTGCATAAAACTATTTTCCAGAATGAGAAGAAGGTGAAGTTCAGTGTGGGGAATGATGTGTTCTTTATCCTAGTGTTTTGGGGTAACTCTTCTACTGTCCTTGAGGTCTGTTACTAGAATTGTACTGGGATTTCTAGCATCCCAGAAGCAGAAAATCAAAGTGGGGTATTCTTCTGGTCATGGAAGGGAATAGTGGAAGGAGAAAAGTTGTAGAAACTTCATACAGGTAACTACAAGGCCCTTTTGTAAAACAGGTACAGAGTTAATACTCAAATTTCTTCATCCAACAAGGAAGGGAATAATATCTTGCTAGTTGGTAGCTTCCTTTGAGGTTTGACTTTTAAAGATTACAGGTTTTGTTCTCATTTTTTCACCAGGTAAAAGTTTTATTTGTAAGAAACTTGGCCACTACTGTGACAGAAGAAATTCTTGAGAAATCCTTTTCTGAATTTGGAAAGCTGGAAAGAGTAAAGAAGTTGAAGGATTATGCTTTTGTTCATTTTGAGGACAGAGGTGCAGCAGTGAAGGTGGGTTAATTATTCTTTCCTAGCTAAGTTGATGTGAGCAGTTTCTTTTGTACAAATGGTTTTTAAGAAATTTCTTTAAGGTAAATACCTCAATAACACAAATTGTAGAGCCCACTTAATAAAGTTCCCATTGTGAGAATTTTACCGCTAATAATTTTGTTCCTGTGATTTCAGTAGCTAGGAGGATGTGAAACTTGAAAGAACAAAACTGTAGCAAGTTAACAAGTAGACTGGAAAAGGTGTAGAGCAATGCAGGAGAGTCTAGAGAAGAGGAAAATAAAAAGATCAACCTAGACAATTTTTCTGAGGAAACACTGGCAGAAGGTATCAGTTGTCTCTTGAAGACCCCTATTTAAAGGCTGTGTATAGCTTTGGAGTGACATAAGTATCAAAAATTGCAAGGTACTGAAAAAATGCCTTGTGAAGTGGAGGAGAATGGTGCTGGCACTCCCATAATGCATTACCTGTTTTTAACTCTACATGTACCCCAGAAGGTTTCTTAATGACTCGTTAAACACTGAAGGTCATTACTGTAAGCTTCAAGGTTCTCTTTGTGTTCATGAGCTGTTGAGAAGGTTGTTAATATCTGGTGTCTGTACTTCAGTGTACTGAATTGTATACAAATTACTGCGTCTGGTTTTTAAATCCATAGTTTATGGGGGGAGGAAGGAGGGGAGGAAGCGTGTTTTGCACCTGGGAGTCATGAAGCAGGTATATTGTATGTGGTGTATGTGGCTACATGGGCAGTTCAAAGGGTCTCTACTTGACCGTATTAATAATTTTATAACCATTTAATTGCTTACAGTTTTTCTACCCACGAGATTAGGTTTTAGTGTTTTAGAGTTTGGCTTTAGGATGAATGTCATTTGTATTTAACGAGGTTGGGGTTGGCTTGAATAGGTTTAGATCGTGTCCAAGTGAGGACAAGAAATTGTTGACAGAAGGGGTAAGTCATCAACAGCTCTGGGTTTTTGTAGTATGTCTGTAAACACTCTCCAGCCCCTTCCCGCAACACCTTTCTGCTAAATACTCCGTTAGATTTCAGCAACCGGAAACTTGTAGCAGATGAGAAAAGACAGATCAGGTACACCACTAATGCTCATCTGCTCTGAGACAAGCTGGAAACTACCACACCTTCCCTGTGTGACTGCTTCATGGCCACTCAATTGATTTATGAATTTTGTGAGATGTTTTTGTGTGTATGGGTGTGTTTTGTTTTTGAATGAGATGTTAAGGTATTTTTGTGTGGAATGCGTGGAATTGGCTCATTGGTTCTATTATCTACTGATTTTCACCTTCTTGGAAACTAATTGTTATGATTTCAAAGTTTTTGAGGCACGTAGATGTGAAAACATAAAAAGTCTTCATTAATGCAAATATGAATAACCAGAAATGTTTAATGCAAAGTAGATAACTCCAGGTGAAGAATTGGGGGTGTAGTCCTAATTGTACTTTGTCTCTATGTATTAAGTTCTCTTTGTGGATGCATTTGATAGTTAAAAATTGCACATTAATATTCTGGAGGATTTGTGGTTCGCTTGATGAGAACACCGAGTTTCAGTAATTTTTTTTTCCCCAGCCTCAGGTATGTGTCCTCAGAAATACTGGATTTTTTCAGAGCCACTTCACTCACACTCAGCTAGCTGGGAATCCCAAATGCAATAATCCTTTCTCTTGTGTGCATGTGCTCTACCAGGCTTTCAAGTACAGTGAATGTGTCAGTGTGAGTAGTGAGAACGTGTGTATTTTGAGGTTTCTAGGGGATATAGGAATAATAAGTGATGGTGTTATGTCTGACTTTTTTAAAATTATGTTTAATACGTTTTAATCCATTTTTTTTACCTTATGATCTGAAGAGAGAGCATTTTTAAAAAAATGCCTCTTCACTGTAATTGAGGCGTAAGAGAGGGATGTGTAGCATTCTGTCTGTGCAGCACCGAAGCAAAGCACATGGCAACAGCTCAGCTTGGAGAAGCCCAACCCTCTGATTTCAGTAAGTTTTAGTTTCATTTTGAATGGAAACAAATTTTTAGTTATTTCTCTTCTATTTTTGTACAGGCTATGAATGAGATGAATGGCAAAGAAATAGAAGGGGAAGAAATTGAAATAGTGTTAGCAAAGCCACCGGATAAGAAAAGGAAAGAACGTCAGGCTGCCAGACAGGCCTCCCGGAGCACTGCGTGAGTGTCACCCCTGCACTGTGGTAACACTGCAGAGTAAATCCTGCTGTAAAACATGGGCTGGTTTAGAAGGATTTGGCTTAACTTTTCTCTGTGGTGTGTCTTATCAAAAAGGGCAAGTGTATACTTTATCTTGGGAGGCTTTTGGAGATAAATAATTGTGTGTTTCTTTTTCTTACTAGGTACGAAGACTATTATTACTACCCTCCACCTCGCATGCCACCTCCTATTAGAGGCAGAGGCCGTGGAGGGAGAGGTGGATATGGCTATCCCCCAGATTACTATGGCTATGAAGATTATTACGATGATTACTATGGTTATGACTATCATGACTACCGTGGTGGCTACGAAGATCCCTATTACGGCTATGATGATGGCTATGCTATAAGAGGAAGAGGAGGAGGAGGAAGGGGTGGGAGAGGTGCCCCTCCACCACCTAGGGGGCGGGGAGCACCACCACCAAGAGGTAGAGCTGGCTACTCACAGAGGGGGGCACCCATGGGACCGCCGAGAGGAGCCAGGGGGGGGAGAGGGGGTCCGGCACAGCAGCAGAGAGGACGCGGTGCTCGCGGAGCCAGGGGCAACCGTGGGGGCAACGTAGGAGGCAAGAGAAAGGCAGACGGGTACAACCAGCCCGATTCCAAGCGCCGCCAGACCAACAACCAGCAGAACTGGGGCTCCCAACCCATCGCTCAGCAGCCGCTCCAGCAAGGTGGTGACTATGCCGGTAACTATGGTTACAATAATGACAACCAGGAATTTTATCAGGATACTTATGGGCAACAGTGGAAGTAGACAAGTGAGGAGGGATTGAGAATATTGGAAATATAGAATTGGCTATAGCTCTACATCCTTCAAAACAAAATTGGCTTAATGTTTCATCCTTCAGTAGCGATTGGCTGCCATTTGTATTGGGCTGAAGAATCACTCTATTGTGTATATACTCGAGTCTCTTAGTTTTCTTTTTTCATAAACGCACTTGGACATTACTGGGCTTGCAGAATTCCTGAACTCCATATGGGGTTTCAGTGCTTTTATCATTTTAGGCTTCATTTTAGCAGTTTAAAAGCAGGAATGGCACACTGTTCAATCATGATTTTGCAGAACCTTTGGTTTTGGACAGTTTTTTTTTTTTTTTTTGGATTTGGGATAGACTACATAGGAGTATGCTGTACATAAAAGTAAAAGCTAGTGCTTTGTCTTAGTAGTTTTAAGAAATTACAGCAAATTAAGTTTTCTTGTATTGAAAATAACATGATTGTATGTTTTGCATTCCTAGAAGTAGGTTAACTGTGTTTTTAAATTGTTATAACTTCACACCTTTTTGAAAATCTGCCCTACAAAATTTGTTTGGCTTAAAACGTCAAAGCCGTGGCAATTTGTTCCTTGATGTGATTGTATTTCCAATTTCTTGTTCATGTAAGATTTCAATAAAACTCAAAAATCTATTCAAAACATTACCTATTTCAAATTCAATTGTGTCCTAAAACATTATTTCATTGGTAATTCTTGTGAAAAACATTGTTTTCAAAGTATAACTGCCTATGTGAGTGATCAAATTCATGCAAAATTTCCTGTGCTTTCCAACATGTAGCACTGTGGACATCAGACTGAAAACTAGGAGAAAATGCAGACAGCCCAAAAGACACTCTTTGTTTAATTGCTGTTCAATAATTTATCAGCATCTAATTTTGAAACTTCTTTTCCTTTTTAAAAGTGTTGAATTGTATCTAAGCATTCACAGAGATCCAATTTAAACCTAGTCTTCTAATGTAACGTGGAGAAGGAAGCAGAGCCTACAATGGTGTTAATTTTGTTCCTTTGATTATGTCCTGTGGAGTCCCTGTGGAGGCTGTTCTGGTAGGATCCAGCCTTACTGTATGTAATTCAGTGTACAAACACACAGGGAAATGATTTTGATCTCAAGCATCTTAATCTGATTTAAAATAACCTTTGACTAGGAATGAGAATTATGACTTGGGTGCTGTGGCACAGTAAACTAACTTCTTGCTATGGATAACACAAACATACTCTCCAGATTCTGCTTATTTCTGTCTTGACATTTTAATTTGATGTTCTGCCATGATGAACAATTTGCCTTAGAATTCTCCTGCCTTCTAATAAAGGCTGTTTAAAAAAAAAAAAAAAGTATCTTTTGGGGGCATTGCTAGCTACATTATATTGTGTTGCTTTGACCCTTGTCTTGGACATTCCCAGATGTCAATTTTAACTGGCAAGTCATACATTACTCTTGTGTTGCATCTAAGCCATTCTGTACCCCAATGAAGAACATTTGCTTCTCAAGAAAAGAGAGAAACAAACGGATTTGTACTTTCTCTAAAGAAAACTATTGCTGGACCTCTAAATATCTAAATCCAATACATTGCTCGTACTTGATTTACTGCATTCCAAACACAGACTATTGAGGAAGTTAAACTTCAGTGGTCATACTCCTCCCTTTGTCTTCTATTCCTGTCTGGTGTCTCAAGTGAGTTAGGTCAGAGTGTACCCAGTGAGAGCCTCCCCACACTGCTGTGGATCTGGAATGGGATTGCAGGGTTTGAGTTCTGACCCAAATCAAAGATGTCTATCTGCTTCTCAAAAAAGGGTTTGCCCCTGTGTCAGGCTCTTTCAGTTAATAGAATTGGTCATAAGTAACTTAAGAGTGCTTTTAAAAAAATCAGTATCTAGTATGTTGTTGGGGATTTTTTGTTTGCCTTTTGAGGGCCAAATCCTGTCCTCTCTGTTCCCTACCTGAGCAGTGAACTCAGAGTGCTAATGCCTGGACTTCAGGCGTTACAAATTTGTTTTAACACAAAGTTTTGCTGCCCTATCAGTATGACTTTCTGGTAGTTAAACAGCTGTTGTGATGCTGAGTAGAACCCTGTAGTCCCAGTAATTACTGGCTTTTCAGCATTCATTGTAAGGGGGATCTAGTTCAAGGGAGCTTAATTGGAATGACGTTTGAAGTGCTCTGCAGCCTGGAAGAAGGGTAGTGTTCTGTACTGCTCGTGTTAGCCCAGGAGAGGTGAGGTGCCAGTACATGGTGTGGGGGGAGTGGGGAGGAAGCAAAACACTTCAGTTGTAGCGCTTACAAACCAGCTGAAAAACAGAAATGTAAAATTATCTTCCTTGAGAACTGTAAAGCTGCATCTTGTATTTACTTCTTGTATAATGGCCCAGATCACTGTTTATACTAATAGTTTCGTTAAATATGAGCAGTGAGCTTAACATTTTTATAGTTGAAAATTATAAGAATTAAAGTCAGTAAAAGTTTATATTTAGAATATTCACCAAATTTTTTGATTTTCATGGTTTATGGCTACTCAAATTCACCATTTATATTTGCAGCAGTATTTTAATGAATCCTTAAAGATAACGCGTGCTACAGCTTACTCAAGTAATGGTGTGTGCTGAACTTGAAGAACTTAATGAAATTATTGAAAAAATTACGGAGCAAAGATACTGTAGCTCAGTGGAAAACTTCCATGCCTGACTCCAGGGAAGAATTTCTCAGCACAATTTTGACTTACAGTAAAAAAAAAAAAAAAAAATTACTCTTGTGCATCTGTTGTGATTGTTTCTTCAGTATATCTTAACAAAAATCCTTTCTAGTATGTTGAAAATGGATTTCAACTTGCACACCAATATTCGGCTTTTGTGAGTGTCCTGCTGGCACTGGAGGAGGAGCCATGAAATGGGATTTTAATAATCATTTGATCACTCATTTATAGCAGTTGTTTGAATGTCTGTATTGATAAGGTGTTTGACTTAAGAAGTAGGTTACCAGATTCCTAGCAGTTCCAAAACTTCAGCAAAATATTTGTATAGCTATTGTGTTATTATAGACTTAATTTCACTTTATTAACAAAATCAGTTTACTAAATTCAACTTACGATTTTACTAATTAAAGGTTTAATTTTTATTAGCAATTGTTTATTTTCAGGTCTCAGCTTCCGTAGTCTGATTATTAAAGAGTGACAACTGCATTGCTGAAACCTTTCTAAAATAAAGTAGAAGATCACCACATGATTTTGGTGACTGTATAAAAACCTGACTGCTTTTTGCCCCCTCTGCATTTGGACATGAAGCCCATTTCTGTATTTTGAACTACACAGAAAAAAAATACAGAGGGCACTCTTATAATAAGGGGAGCAGGGAAGTAAGTTTGAGGTATTGAGCAAAGAGTTTTAAACCTCTCAAACCTGTAGACACTACTGCAGATGTACTGATGGCCCATCCATAGAACAGCAAGGACCTGTCCTACAAATCTGTCATCAGCAGTCTTTGATCATGCATGACTTGAGGTGGAGTGTGTGTGATTAAAGATTGCTTGTACAGTGGAGGTTGTTCAGTGGAATTGTGACACTCACGTGAACAGCGTGAGTAGCTCAGAGCCTTACAGATATACCCAGTTGTGTTCCGATTTTTTTCTAAAAAAAAACCAACAAAAAGAAATTAGAGCTTCTGTTAACTTAGAATTTGAATGAAGCTGTTGTAGTCTATTTGCTTAAATTGTCTATTGAAACCCAGAGGGGTTATGTTGAGCATATATTAGTTGATAAAATGTGTAGGGTAGGGGGGAAATTGTTTGTGTTAAAGGAAAACCTTAAGCTTTTGGTCTCACTGAAACAAAATAGGGTGGATCTGTGATACCTGGTTATTGATCACTAACTTCTGAAATTTTAGAACAGGAGAATCCCTCTGAAGAAATATTTTAACAACTTAGAGGTTACCAGAAGCTCTGAAAGAAGTTCAGATTATATTGCATCACATTTTCTGATGTCCAGAAATCTGCAAGTGTCAATTTTGTATTTTAACTCCTTCCTTTTACCTGACTATCAGGGAAGCGTGATTGAGGCTGACCTGACATGTCATGATGTCGACTTGCTAGGTGGGGTTCGCAGGGGACATTAACCTTGGAGTTATCGGTAAGACAACTTTCTTTCTCATTTCCTTCACTAAAATGAAAGGGCTGGGGTGGGAGGGGGGAGGAGATGAGCTCCACAGACTTGAGCATTGGAATAGATTTCAAAATCTGCCATTACCATGGAGAGATTCCAAGTGTTGAAGGTAAAGGTTAAGTTTAAATTTGTCCATGTTCAAGAGAGGCATGGCATAGGTTCTTACAATTGAAATTATTTGAAAATAAAGATGACTTGCACTTCAGAAGAAAGCTGGATGCTATTTTAGGGATGCTGGAAGCATAAAACAATTTGAACATTTAAATTTTTCCTCTGTAATTAAATCCAGGTTTGGCTTGGATTTTTTTTATCCCAACCATGCAAAAGCAAAGAACTTGCAGCACACTTCTTCAAAGCCTAAGAATTCTGTTAAGAAATGTGTCCAAGTAGATCTCTGGAAAATAATAAAATTTTGTCTTGAAAATAACAACAAAACTGGCATATTTGAATCACTGTGAATAATTTGAATCATTTACGTACTGAATGTGATAATGCTTAGAAGGCACTAATTGAGAGAAAATTGCTTTTGAATCCTTCATGGCACCTGCTCATCTTGTGCCTTTCCTCAGCCAGCAGACTTTTCTTTTCCTGATTGTACGTTCATGCAGTACTTGGAAAGGAGCAGAGGAGTCGGAAAAGCTTACTAGGCTAGAGGAGCATTCCAGGTTCAGTCACTGTTTATCGTGGGACTGAATAGCATGCCAGTTCTGACACCAGCTGCAGAAGAAATGTGCCTGGTGAGTACAGGTAATTTGTAAGGATTTTTCAGGTATGAAGTATTTGTTTAATTCCAGATAAACTTTGCTTAGCCTACCACAGTCACACAAGGTCATCAACGCATCTTCGCTTGAAAGATCTTAAACAGAAAAAAGAGGGTTTCTTTTAACTCTGGATTCTCCAGTCTGCCGTGGAGCTACTGATAGTGAGTGTAGTTGCCCATGCTCAGGTGGCCTCTCTCTGGGAAAGGAAGCAGATGGCAAAGTCATTAGAGGATAAAAAATCCTCTGAATGGATTGGCTTTTTCACATGTGGAATTTGGAGATAACTGGAGTGGGCCGTGCTCCTTCCATAAAACAAACATCCTTCTCTTATTGGTGAAGTTTATGAATTTAAAACACAGTATATTTTTATCTGATTATAAGCTGGTGAATTGCATTAAATGCAAAAAAAAAAAAGAAAGAAAGAATGAAAAGGGCACCAAACTCTAGCCCTGCCCTTCTTGCTTCAGGCACAGTTTCACTTTTTTCCTTCCTTAGCACCAGTGAATGTGCAGTCTTCTCATTGGATTTTCCTGTTGAACTTTCTGCAGAGCTTGTGTAAGTGTAGAATACACAGTTTTTTCTCTCTCTGTTTTTAAACCTGTGAGAGGTGGTTGTATTTCCATTTTAATTCAAGGAATGAGCATCCATTGCATCAGCACCTGTTCACATGACATTATTCTTTCTGCCATACCTTCAGACATTTCAAATTTGGTGTGCAGAAGGTGCATTCACAACTGGGATTGCAGAGGGGATGTGGTGTAAGCATTAATTTCATGATAGGAAAGGAAATCTAATTCTGGAGAGCGTTCAGCTGTCTTAGCAATGGATGCTCCTTTCTGTTCTGAAGTTCCCTGCTGTGCTGCTTTAACTGCTGCAGAGAAAGGGAAGTGAAATGCTGCACAGGCTAAAAGTCCTGTTATTAAAAATAGTTCAAGTGCATAATGGAAGATGGTATCATAATAGGTGTACTCAGGAGACTGAATGCATGTTGCACAGGCAGCAGTTTGACATGTCTAATACTCTCTTTTTGCACAGTTCCTGGATGCAGACTGCTTTCTGAAAGAATTCTTTGAAGCACATTCTACAGTGCCATTACTATAAGTAATCAGATTTTAAAATTCCGTATATTGAACCAGCGGGACAGAGAATTAGTGTAACCTTTTGCTGGTAATACCTGTAGAACAAACACCAAAAAGGATAAGAACACCTTGTTTTAAGTTGAAGTCTGTTTTATCAAAACCAGAGATCTTGAACTCATCCCTGTGTTTTTTTCAGTCAAAACCAGTTACAGATTTTTCTCTCCGTTGTTCTGGGGGAGCTTTTTCCTCCTTTCTGTTCTGCTCAGTGCTAGCAGTAGCAATGCTGAGATCACCGAAGAATTCTTCCTGCTCTCGGTATCATGCATCAGGAGGTTGTAGTGCTTGGAAGAACCATTGCAGTGAGCTCTATTGTCATGCAAATCTTTGCTGAACGATTTCTGCTCAGTTACAGAACCAGGGTGCAGTTTATCTGCAAGAATTTAATACACAATTATGTTAAAATGGTACTGATCTCAACATCCAGACCATCTCAGTTGATACAGTTCTGCCAGAGAGTCTGGCTGAGGTCAGATGCTGAGCATGCAGGGTTCTGCTTCAGGCATGGGAAGAAGTTACGAGCAGCTGAAGACAATCTCAGCAGCTTCACAAAATAGGTTGGTATTGCTGTTAATTCAGTTATCAGTCATTGATGCCTCTGCTTACCAAGGGAAACCTAGAGCATAGATGATTCTTCCTGTAAGACAGCAGGTCAGGCCTGTTAGTTAATACTTTATCACTTGATTTTCACCTTCAACACCCAGCAGTAATAGCTGTTCTTAGGCTATGGAATATGCATTTCCATCTTCCCAATGTTTCTTGTTTTCCTTGGTTTTACTGGCTGTTACTGTGCAGTCAGGCTGCTTCCAGTTGAAGGAGTAGGAGCAAATATGTTCTGCTTATTTTTTCTCTTGCAGGTGTTGGAAGAGGTAAAAAAGCATATAGCTGAGGAAGTCCAGGCCTGCAGCCCAGCAGCAGCAGCTGGGAGGGATCCTGCATCTAGTTAGAAGAAAAATTTCCTCTTGCTGCCTTCTCTTCTGATAAAGTTCATATTGAAGAGCTTGAGCTCATCTGGCACTTCTCACCGGTCTTTGTTGTAGAGCTGTACTGTGAGCTTGCTCCAAGTGGGAAGTGCCTTGGAAACTGCTACTGGGAGGCTCTTCAGGCAGATTTCTTTTTTTCAGTGTGAAGTATTACTTCTTAAATAAAACTGCATAGTTAAATGCAGAGCAGACTCTTCCTGTTGGTATCCTTAGGCAGGTTCTAGATACTGTGCATCAAAAAAGAAGAGTGTGGTGAGATGTCTGTGAGCCCTTCCAGCCAGCTGCACACATCTTCCAAAGCTCAACTGAGCTGTCTGATGCAAGCGCTCCATGGCAGTGGATCATTTGTACAGGAGGGGCTTTAACATCTTTGGAGTACACTAATCCGATGATAAATGGATGGGTCAACTTTTGCATGCCTTACCTCAACAAGATTAGTTTTTCCTTTGAAAATACAAGAAGTCTTTTGACAAAGTAAGAGAGCTTTTGGCTACAGCCAGGTAATACTGCACAGACACTTCAGCTCTAATGTCTTTAATGGGCTGTGTGTGTTCTGACTGATATTCTGTCTGTGGTGAATTGCAGTGAACTGAAGTAGTCCTAATTTTTTTTAGAAAGTAGTTTTTATCCTGCTGCACTAGCCCACAACTTACCTATTGCTCTGTTGTGAATGGTATGTTGAGGAGATGAAAGCTGTGCACTGAGTACCTTGCACCCAGACATGGGGGCCTGTTCTCTGGCTGTGAGTTATGTTCTGTCTGCATGGTAGAAGACGAGTTCTTGTCTGCCAGCTTTGAAAGGTTACTGAGCTTCCATCAGGAGTGCTTTCGAAAGAGAGCAGTGACTTGGTGTGTTACATACGTACCAAGGAGCTACCTAGAAAAGTTAGGTTAGACTAACTGGGGGAATCTCCAGACAGGCAAGAGGCAAATTTAGCCTTATTTATAGAGTCACTTAAATAATTTTTATTCTTTTGTATAGAAATTCCTTCCTTAAAGCACTGGGTAACCAGTTGCTTAAGATTGTTGGTGAAGCAGTAACAATGGCATCTTTAAACTATTTTGTTATAAAAAAATTATATGAGTAGGCAAAAGGCTTTTTCTCCTCCAAATAAGCTTTAAGTATTTCCATTAAAAGGTAAAGGAATATAACCCAATTTAGTTAATTTGAACAGTTTCTATGTAATAATCTTTTTCCATTCATATGATGAGTATCCAGAACTAGCTACTAAGAGTTTTAGTGCCTTCAGAAGGAGGACTGTGTGAAACAAAATTCTTGCAGCTTATAAAAACAGACCTTCCTTGGGGTGAGAGAAGAGAGCAGACCACTGGGAAGAATCAGGCCCTGAATTTTACCAGTGCATGATAGTATATAATAGTCTGTTTCTAGTCAAACCCTTTTCCAGTTTGAAAATGTAGTTGTTTACTAGTTGGAACTTCCTTGTCTCATTTGAAACAACTTATGAAGTTGGGTCAGATCTCTTAAATTATACTTGATGCCCTCAGTCCCAGAACGGTCAACCCAAACCCAAGCAAACAACCCTACAAAAACCCCAAGGCCCTAAGGAAGGAAAGCCAGCATGGCCATGCCCACAGCACCCTGCAGACCGGGCGTCTTTTCCTTCTGCACCTTGGGAGGGCAGAGGGCTTACAGCAGTGGTCCTGCAGGTAGCTGGTCAGGTGTGGGGAGCACCCCACCAATGCAGCAGTTCAGGAACAGCTGAATCGTTTTTCATTAAATGTGAGTTACTGGCAAGGATAGCTCTAGTCCAAGTTTCCTGTGTGCTGCTCCAGGAAGAGGAAAAGAACTGAATTCTCTTTGCTTTCCATTTTTGCTGGCGTGGCCACTTCTCAGGTATTTGATAAATCTGTTTGTGCTGCAGTGGGGACTTCTCTTACCACCTTGGAAGTGTCCTTCAGGGAGTGTCAGGAAGGTCAGAGTTGGAGGGGCTGTGATGAGGTGTTCATTGAACTCTGCTGGCAGTCCAGAGATCTTGTACAGTGCTAAAAGTTAAGCCAGGAGAATGCTAATGCACTGGCACTCCTGAAGGTTGCAAGTCATGTTCAAGAGGGTCAAAAACTGGAGGGAGTGTATGTCATAAAAGGATCCTTTGATAGCCAGATAGCTGACCAGCTTACCTGTCGTGCTTACTCCAGGAAGTTGAACAGCCACCTTTATTCTCCTGTTTGCAAACAGTTCTAGATTCAACTTAAATTTTTTGATGGACACAACTTTAAAGACAACTCTTGTTCATAAGCATTTCTGTCAGATTTATTTTTCTGCCCCACCACTTTTTTTTTCAGCTATTATTTAGGGGTTCACTACAAAACCCCTATTAATGATTTCCTAGTCAGTCTTTATGCCATAAGTGTTGTTTTGAGTTTGTGTAGCTTTGATTTTTTTTGAATTGTTATACCTTTGCAGGATGCTAATACATTGCATTACATCTGATAAGCAGTCTGTAGGCTTTTTGGTAGAGTATTGCTGAGCTGAACACGTAGATCAGAGACAAAACTAAATTTCAGGTAGCAGAGGGAGTCCATAGCAGTGTTCCCCAGTGAACTTGCCAGCAGGATTTCTCAGTTCCTTCTCATTCAGATTCAAAGCAATACTCAGCCATCGGCGCTGTTATGATCAGGCTGCTCTCTTTGAGCAGTTCTTGCTACTCTGATACTGTACAAACAAAGGAATACTAGTAGAGACAGTGAATTTAAGGTTCCTGAGAAACAAGGATGCTTAAAGCCTTAACAGCAGCTTCTCCCTTCGACTCTTCCTTTCCTGTTCCATTGGCTGTATACCTCTGTCTTCTTTTGCAGAGAGAGAGAAGAGTGTTCCCTGCAGTGTCTTGGATCTGTACAACCAGCAAGCTGCAGGTGCAAAGCCCAGTTGCAAGGTTGGAGATTTTTTTGAGTGCACCTTGCTGTTTTTCAAATGACTTTTTGATGTGGTATATAAAAGTAAAAATACTTCAGGATTCTTAAATTTCTTTGATATTATTCCTTGTACATGAAGTATGAGATCCTAACTCATTTTCTAGATTTCTATCATTTCTAGATGACAGATGTTGCACAGCAATGTAGGCATGCATTTATGAGCTAATTTGCAATAAATTTGCCTATTTTATGCAAATAAGCGTTCATTATTTCTCATGTCTGCAAAGCATTAGAATATTCATTTTCTTGAATGTTTCTAGTAGACATTAGATCTTTTCCATGTTTCTCTAATGGCTGTTCATAGAAAATAAATGTGCTTTTCTCCCTCTCCTTTTTTGCTTGACCGACTCTTGGTTGTGCAGTTTTAGCCTTTTCTTTCATGTCAGATAGATGTTTTCAGCTGCATGCCTTAGTGGGTTCAGAAAGGTGTGCAGTGTAGCATGCAAAATCTAAAGGTCACAAATTAAATCTATTTCACTGGGCCAAAGTGGGGTCCTTGCAGTGACGGCTGCCCCCTCCCCACTGCGGGGATGTGCGGACAGAGGGGCAGCTCTCCCAGTGTGGGTCATCCTTCCTCTTCCACTGAAAATAGCTTCAAAATTCCTTTTAGCAACTGAGCTGAGGTTTAAAACAGAAGCAGCTAAAAAACATCAAATGTGTGGTTGCATCAGTAGAGGTTGCTGAAATGAGATATAAATGTGCAAGTGTTTGAGTAACTCCGAGTGATATTTCTGAGATGAGAGGTGTGCAGTGTGGATGGGCAGCATGTTTGTGTTTATACACACGGAAGAAAACCAGTGCAGCTGCCCAGCTCTTAATTGCTGTGATTAGCTCCACCCCCCTTTCACTGAGGAATAAGTAATAATGGAAATTTGATTTAAGAAATAAATTAAAAAATGATGCTCTTTTGTTAGAGCAGAAAGTCTAGAGCATGGAGAGCTCAGTTCTGCAGTGGGAATCATAATCCTTCTCAGAAGCAACACTTGAAATGTTTATTCCTTTACCTTCAGTAAGTTTCACTTGTTTAAACTTTTTATATTAATTCTGTATTTTCTGTTCTCTGGTTATATAAAGGCCATATATTTGAGTTCTTGAGATTGAGATGTGATAACCTGGCTTTCTATGCAGATTTTTTCTGCAAGGTAGAGACCTTTGGCAGTCTGAAGAAAATTGGTCTTCTGAGCATAAAGATTTCGTACTGAGTTAGGCTTCTTTCAGTGCTATTTTTATGAGAGTGAAGAGTTGAGGTCAACTAGCTCGGGAAATGTTCTGCTCTGTACTTCTACAGAATGACTGACCTGTGGAAAAAGAGGACATCAGACATTTAGGAAAACAGTTGTAAATTAGACTAGTTAGCCAGTCATCTTCACTAATGGAGTTTACTCTCCCTTCTGAAGGTCTCTTAGCAGTGAAGAGTGGAGTTTTTCTCAGAGGTCTGTAACTTGTTTGAGCTGGCTGGAACAAATATTTTGTGTTTGAGTGCACGCAGGTCCTTGGGAACAAAATTGAGGTCACTCTCACAGTGGGAGGCTCTACCCATTACTATGGAAGTGGCAGCAATACTTAAATATGCAAAATAATGAGAATAGTTTCCAGCCCTTCTGGCTTATTGTCCATAGGCTCCAACTGCACACTGTGGGGATCTGCAGGTGTGGAGGGTGTGCTCCAGAGAGCTGCGGGTGGGGAGCTCAGAGACCTCCCAGGGGAGGACAGTGACAGAGCTCTGGGGTCCCCCCACTCCTGTTGTGACACTCAGTTCCTCCTGATGCACTTCTGTCTGGCACAAAGGGGACTTTGAGTAACTCTCAGGAACTTTCAGTCTGTGATTACACCTTCCCTGATCCGCCAAGGTAGGAATGTGGTTAATTGAAGCATCTGCCAGTTCTGTTGGTGGTGTCACTGAAGGGCCTGCTGTGAAAGCAGTGTGCACTGACCTGTGAAATGTGTGGTCTGTAAGAATCCCTGTCAAAATGCAGACACAACAGTAGTTTCTAAACTGAGTAAAGCCATGCTTCAGAGTATTTCTGGAACACATCTCATGTCTTCAACCACCCATTTCCTTTCAAAGAGAATGCAGTGAGCAGCAATGTTTATTGATCTTCTACACCCAGCCATTTTCTCCCATTAATAGACTTGTTTCTCCCTGCTTCTATGTCTTTCCATTTTAGTTTTTAAGGTGCACACAGATTTATACTAACCACTGGAATAGAGCCTCTACATCTGATACATATTCTGCCCTTGCTAACACCATACATGTGTGTGGATAACCAGAATTAAAGTTACAGCTCAGAGAACACACTTGCTGTAACAAGTTTACCAGGAAAATAAATTGAAAATAGTGTGCCTGAAAGGGTGTAAAGTACAAGAACAGGCTTATTAGAGTTGATAAAAGAACCATATTCTCCTAATTTTCTTTCTTTAGTACAATATGTTAATTCTGGATTATTCCATATAGTCATACAGTCCTTCCTTCCTGCTGGTCGGACTGGGGAACTTCATCCAGACTTGATGTAGTCAGAGACCTGTTTATCTGAAGAAATTTGAACAGTCAAATTTTGGAGTTTTTACTAAATTTAGGAAATGGTCTTGGTTTTCACTTGTTTTCTCATCTGAACTCTTCCATTTCCTATCATCCTATCAGGCAGCCATTCCTAGGCAGAATGAGTAGCTACATCAGAGGAGCCATAAAGAAGTTTCCAGGACTTGAGCAGGAAGGACAAGACAGTGAAATAGGTGAAATGGTTTCAGGTGTCCAGCTTAAGGTGCACGCAGGTAATAATGGACTGTTCCTCAGCTGAGGACAACTGCTGTCAAGTTATTTGTGGGTTTCCCTTTCAGTTAAAAAATAAAATAATCTGGTGATAATGCCTGTATACAAGGCTAGAAGAAATGAGTGATACATGTGGGATGCAGATAGGGGCTGCTGTTTGTGCCATCTGTAGAAAGGGACTAAAGCAAATGACACAGATATGTGTGGGTGAATGGGGGAATTCCATCCAGAGAAAGGAAAGATGTGGCATCTCTTGTGCATTGCAGGATCTTGTTGAAGGACTTAGACTGCTCTGTCTACGTGAGCTATGGAGTCAGCTGGCAGGCAGCATACTGGAGCAGCTTGCTGTTTGACTTCAGTCTCCCTGTAATATCTAAAGAACACATTTGGACTGTACTGCTCGAATGAGTCATCTTGCTTTTCCAAAAGTGTGCCCATCACAGACCAGGAGAGTTCATTAGAGTGCTTCTGCTTCTGAGTTATGCATGTCAGGCAGGTAAAGTCATCTCAGATTTTTGAAGCAAAAATGCATGTGAAGTCTGAAAACCCTGAATTGCTGTATAAGTTTCCAGGGGAATTTTTCATGGGCAATCAAAGGACCACTTGCAGTCGTATCAAAGTTGCATTAAAAGAAATACGACGTAGTCAGATGATGTAGTCTGGGTCCAGCTACTAGAATGCTTCCAGGGCACTGTATCTTTCCATTTTCATCTCTTCCTCTCAGCTCAGTTAGTCCCATTAGGAGTGCTCCCTTTGGAGTAAGGATACAGGGTAAAACTGCTCTACAAGTGTATGGTGAAAATCACAGCAGCAAAGGAACAGCTTTTTCCTAGCATGAAATGCAAATCCAATGTAATATATTGCTTGTAGGCTGCGTAACCAGGAGTGGAGTAGCAAGTACTAACACTAAATGATATCTGTGCTGTCTTTGTAGGTGTTTCAGGTTGAGCTCCTACAAGCTTGGAATGCAAAGAAGTTGTGTGTTTTACGTATTTTTAACCATCATGTATTTCTTACAAAGCCTCTAGTAATGTGTAACTTAATGCAAGCTCAGACCACAAGGATGTTTTGTGTGACTTAATGCATATTTTTCAGATACTGAGCTGGATCTGGCCATAAAGACTGTGAACTTTGCTCTTGGTGTAACAGAAACATGGGAGTACATAATTCACATTGATTCTCTATTGTCAGTTAGTGTGTTGGTAGGTAAAAATTAAATGATAAGGCTTGAATTGATGAATCCTCTGGGCACTGAGGGTCACTCTGTATAAATATGTAAGAGGGCCCCCAGAGAGGAAGTGTGGGATTGGCAAAGCCAGGTGGATCTCAAGCAAAGACAGACTTCTTTTGATGCACAGGGCCTCTGCTTGTGTTAGCAAAAATTCTTCTCTCTTCCAAACTGAGACCACAACATTTTTAGTGATGAAAAAAAGCCACAATCAGACTTTAATATCAAGAGCCTGGGAATGATTGTAGTTACTTAGAGAGATAGGATTGCTTGATGAAAATTGAGATGTAATGCATGATTAAATGTTCATTTGGTTGTTACACTCATGGTTCAGTCCTGTCGTTACAACAGTTCACTGCAGGTGTCCTACTGCTGCCTGGAAGATGATGGCTGATGGCAGAATGAAAGGAGAAGCAAAAGCCTGTAGTGTGTAGAATGCCTTTCTTTTTATCAGTTAGTTGTCTAAATCAAAAAAGCTATTTTAGAAACTAAAGTTGACTAAGAGCAATTAAGAATTAGGGTCTGAAAAAGTTAAAACTCATTGTTATTTGATATCTTCAGTACACAAATGCCTGGACCCTTTTATCTACTAATGATGTTTTAGCTTCTGTTCTCATCTCTCATAATAACCCTGAAGAACACTGAAGATGAATTGAGCTGGTAAGTCACCTGTCTTTGCACCTGTGGAAAAGTTTGCTGCCTTTCCTGAAGGGATTTTAGAAAGGATTCCTAGCACTTCATTGATACCATCTCTTGTTACAGCTTCCGCACACACACACACAGATTCTGAAGTTGTGTCCCAGTGTCAAGTGAACTGGAGCCTCGATATGCTTTTACATTTACAAAAAAACCTTGCAAAATTACTGTTTCCCTGTGGGTGACTCCCAGCCTGTGGCAGTGCTGTGGGTCGTGGCCTGCAGGGCAGAGCTGCTCTTCGTCTCCTGACTGATGCAGCTGCCAGCTGATGTCTGGCAGAATAGTAAACAGGTAGAAAGGGATTACTAGAGCACAAATACCAATCACATCCTGGGTTCTTGTGCTGGGTACTGTGCTCTTAAACTTGCTGGAATAATACCTGGTATAACCAAACTATACTCCACTACTTAAAACAAGCTTAATTTTAGCCCAGTGGTTTT
Organism: Myiotriccus ornatus; assembly: GCA_036023395.1. NCBI lineage: Eukaryota > Metazoa > Chordata > Aves > Passeriformes > Tyrannidae > Myiotriccus > Myiotriccus ornatus. The sequence continues at coordinate 2,063,309 of JAYRBT010000064.1, forward strand.
TGAATTGAAATTTCTCAGGCAAAACTTGTTTTTGAAATATTTGTAATTGCTCCTTAGACTTTTGCACACAGATTTCAGCTGTATCTGTACTGAAGAAATTTAGGCATTCCAGTAGGTGGCTCTTTAGTGCCCCTTTGCAACCTACACGGGGGGAAAAAGAAAAGAAGAAATAACTGACAAGTAGAGAAGTGGGACAGAAGATTATAGGTCTCTCTAGTTTCTTTTCAATATTTATTGTTATATTTTTTGAATATTTTTCCTTTTCTAGGTTTCGTGGACTTAGGCTTTGTCCCTCTCAATCTCTTCTAGTTCATCACGAACCCAGTCAGCACTGTCAGAAGGCTTGGCTCATATTTATCTCACAGTTCAGAATTGATTCTCCTTGCAAACATTTAAAAAGGAAAAAGAAAAACAAACAAACCAAAATGGTATCTCACACTGCCCTGCATTTCTGTATTTTAAATTGAAGTGTTTAAGAAGCTGGGTCTTAATGAGCTTTTAGTGGAGGTGAGATAGCAAACTGTTTGTGTGACTGCCTGAAAATACCTTTTTGGGTGTCACCTGACCCAGTGCCTTCTCAGGCACCTGCTGCTTTGTGAGACTCGCATGGAATTTTTGTGAGACTCAGTAACAGCACATGACAAGAGAGGCAGAGCAGGGTGAAAATCAGTTGTGTTGTCAGAAGTGGAGCTCAGTGCCTGCTTTATCGCTTGTGATTTGGGTTGGGAGAACTGAGCAGTTCTGGTGTTTTGTTCCTTGATACCTGGTGAAGAGCAGCACAGCACTGCATCTCCTGGCTGAAGGAGCTGGAGAGAGGTAAGACATTGGCACACCTTTTCCTGTCTAGCCTTAGTGCATCTGGCAGTGGTCAAAGTTTTGCTTTTCTGGCTTGTTTTTTCTGATGCTTTGCCAGCATTACAGATGGGATGTATTAGCATGTCCTTAGCAACAGCCACCCCCAAAAGCCCCAGCACTCAGACATACAAGTGTATGAGAAGATGGAATTTTTTCACTAAGGCTGTTACTGTGGTCGTGGTGGGGAGCTGGGACAGGGCCCCTGAGGGGCCTGTGTGGAGCCACCGAGCTTCCTGAGTTGAGGTGACAGTGCTGGATTGTCACATCTCAGGGCTGAGAGAGCAGTGTTAGGTCAGGATGGTCGTTAATGTCACACTGTTTGCAGAGTGACTGCCACTTTGAAAGCAGCACAGTCATACTCATCTTGTGCTTGACCTGTGCCTGCAGCCTCTCCTCCTTTGGGCACAGAGGTGTCAGGCCCTGTACACCTGTGTCCTTTCCAGTTTCTCTCAAGAGCCTGGTGACAGGGAGGTTCCTGGTCTTCCCAAAACCTCAAGAAAAACTTCAGTTTTTCCTGCAGCTTTTCAGCTTTTTTATATATGTTTTGCCATGGAGGTCTGTGTTTGTCTCTTGGTACTTCTACTTTGTGTGTGACCCTTTCCTCTTTGGGCTAGGACCTTTTCCCCTTTTCGTGATGACGCCTCAGAGTCTTCCGGCCTCCTACCCACCTTATGTTTATAATAAATAAAATATTTGTGTTCCATTTGTTCACTTTGGTGGGTTTTGTCCATGAATAGAACCTCCTGACATCACTCAAATCTTGGGTAATATCTGAGATGGGGCAGTAGTAGGTGACATTTGAGGTGTTGCTGTTTGAGGTGATGCTGTTTCATTGACTCTGAATGCCTTCCTGTTGTGTTGAGATCTTCCATCTCTGTAGTGTTGTCTTCCTAGCACTGCTGAGTGCCAGCTTGGAAGAGCTTCCATCTTCCAGAGCAGTGCCACTGGTAGCAGAAAGGGTGAGATCCAGCCTTTTATGGCTTTGAGGATTTGCTCCCTTGTCTGAGTCCTTTCTGATAGAAATGTCACTTCTTGTGACCCAAGAGTTTTGGGTCCAGATGTCAGCTTGATTTGAGTGAGTTTTAGAGCTCTAGATCTGCACACTGACAGGAGGATCCCATCAACCATCACTGCTTCTTGGAACAGTTGGTCACATCCATTTGAGGGAAGTGATTTTCTTCTGGGTTCTTTCATCTCTGGTCTCTGGCCTGTGCTGAATCATGAGCCTGGCTTAGCTTATATCTCTTGATCTCTTCAGGGTTCAGGAAATGAAGATTTCTTTGGTTTCATTCCTATTTTAGGGAAATAGGATGTGATTGCAGCTCTTGAATCTTAAAATCCGTAGATTCTCTGGAATTGGTGGGGTTTTGTATTTATGGCTTTGGGCCATTAGTCTTAGAAGATGCTTTTAGGGAGCATGGTAGTACACTGCCTCCTGCAATGGCACCTTGCTGGTGACATCTTGACAGGTATCATCACTTAGACTTGCGTAGGCAACACAAAATCTTGCAGCCTGCCTATTTGTCATTCATGAGAGTACATCAGTCATTTAGGAATTTAAATCCTTGCCTGTTCCTAGTGGATTTGTCTTAAATAAAGTGTAAGTAAATGCCAGTTAATGTCACTGCTCCACAACATTATGAAATGCCTGAGTGACTGTTGTGTTTTATTTCATCTGCAGAATGTTCAGAATGATCCATCTTTGAACAGTTTTTCTCTCCTTAATGGGCAGTTTGGAAAAATTAATGATCTGTTCCAGAGTAGCTGGGATTTCTTTTTATTCTGCATTCTCAAGAGAAGCGTCCAACACATGGCAGGAGGAACGGAGTTAAAAAGAAGAAAGATTTGCCACTAAAGTCAAAGAACTTGGGATATTTATTGCTTAGCACGGACCAACCCTCCAAACTGGTATTCAAGGACAGAGGTGTAGAAACAGCTGAGATCAGCTCTGGCAGTACATCACATTTCTTTTAGTGGACTGAAGCAGTAGCTCAGGTGAGCATCACCTGCGTTCTTGTTTCCACATTCAATCCTAAGGTTTATAGATAATTATGCAGATGCAAAGACTCGTAGCTTATTTTGAAAAAAACTATGAGGATCTGTCCAAGTCTACCTCAGTAATTCAGGATATTTGGTGACATGGGAAATAGGTGACTTTGTTTCACTTACCTTTGGCTTTATAGAGAGGCAGAAGGACAGTTTAACACCTGCTCAGATTCACTGCAGGAGTAAATTAATATTTACATATTAATATTGCTCACTAGCAATCTCAGATTATTCACCACATTAATGAAGAGCCTTTTCTGAGATTGTGAATTATATTTTATTCACTTTTGCTGCTTTTGTATCTGCTGAAAGCCAGCTCCCTCTTTTCCATGGGGTAGGTGCTCTGTTGTAATAACTTTCTCCTGTTTGAAATGCCATTATTTCTGGTTTGTTTTTAGATGATGAAGGATAGACACTGTGATGGGCACTAAAGCATGGACTTGCAGTGTGCACTGATGGCAGGTACTCCCATCTGGTCCTGGTGGTCTGACATATCTGGGGAAGGCTTAGGTGCTTGTGTGTCTTCACTGTGGTTTTCTCCATTTATTATTTCAGTGTTGATTAAAATGTTTGTCTTTATTTATAGCATATCCAAGAGCTGTGTTGCAACAGAGAAGGTAAGTTTACAGGTGGGGGCTAGGGGTGGAATGAGTTGACAACCAAGCCCTGGATAGTTAATCTGTTCTGGGTTTTTTTCTGTTATAATCCTTAAAGTTTTATAGGCAGCTCTCAGATTGATCAGACAGCTGCTGAAACCATTACAAAAACAATTCGAGAACTGGATTTTTAACGATTCCTGAAGTATTTATTTATCCTTCAAGGTATAGACCCAGATGCAAAGTTACTAATCTGTTCAGTGAGATATTTGTCCTGTTCATTTTCCTGATTGAGAATTAGTGTAGCACTTGTTGCTAGAAGCTATTGAGCTGGTCATGCTCGTTTTTCTCCGCTGTGAGCTCACGCTCTCCTCTCAGTGCTGGGGGACTGCTGGTTGCTGTTAGCTGTGCTCTAAAGACAAGAATTCCTGGGTTTGGTCAAGTTTAGGTTGTGTTTGTTCTGAAGCCTAATAAAAGCATTAGCTAATATATAGATTCTCTGATTTGGGTTATAAAGGACTTGCCTGCGAATGCACATGGGTTACCTTGTTTTGACAGGTAATTAAGTCTGGATTTCTTCCTTAGGTAACCAAGCAAAGTCTCAGATACGCTTTGCTAGGCAGAACCATGTGTAGACAGCAAGGTTTTGTTATCCATGGGGAAAAATGCACTCCAAGGGCATGAAATCTAGATTACCTTGAATGAAATATCCTAATGCCCCAACCTGGAGAATGATGTAGAAGATCCAGAATATGACTTTTGTTTTAACCGTCATTAAAGTTCTGCGTACAATCTGTACTTCTGCAGGAACGTGAAGCATCCCAGGGATTGGCTGGCTGCCTGAAGAACCCTGGCACCTGCCTGTCGTACCAGGGACCTGAGCAGTGACGTGCCCACAGTAGCAGTTCAGGTGGGTGTGTTACCCGTGTTTGAAGGCTTTTCTAGTTCTCTGCATTGTACCAGAAACTGCACGTGCCTTGTACAATCTGTTCGGTCCTCTTGTAATGCCCAATTTTCCTAATAAACATCTTTAGAAGTCTTTGCTTTGTGGCTGATTTCCAAGGGTACAAGTGTTCCCGTGTGTTAGTTACATCCTTGGGATGTGTTCTTTGGATCACATGTAGGACGATGTAGGAAGGAGGAGAAGAGAAACTTGTAATCTCTTCCTTTGAGGAGAAACTTTATTTGAAGCTGCCAGATCCATGCAAGACCTTTGCTGGCAGCTTCTCTGTTTTGAGTATTTTCTTGGAATGTCCTGATGCTTCAGATCAGACAGAAAAACCATTGTAAGCAAAATGGAAGAAGCTTCTCATGAAGAAAAATTAATTCCGAATGTTTGTTTGGGAAACGGTGGTGAAACAAATGGGAAGCTGTGATCTTGGGTCCTGTCCCACTTCAGCCATGTGAAGTTGAGCTACCTTGCACTTACATGAATACCACGGGTTTGGCTTCATCCTGGTTTGTTAGTTTCTGTTTCAGAGGAGGACTGAGAAAAGAGCAGAATGCACCCAGTGGTCTTTCATGTGCAGCACTTCCCTGTGTTTGCAATACTCCTCCCTTCAGTTGTTTCCAGGGAGGAGGGAAGGTGGCCTGTGTGCCTGCACAGATCTGTTTTCAGGAGGTGAAAATTTGTGTGTGTGTGTGTGCATTTACTTCAAAGTCCCTTTTTTCTATGGCAGTGTTCTGGCATTTCCTGGACGCTATTTTCCAGTTCAGCTGGGCAGACATTACCAGAATCCCACAAAAAGACACTCTTTTTTTCCCCATGCTTAATCCTTTTTACATGTGGCATTTACATGTGTACTAGTCTTGCTGAACAGCAGGAATGGACAGTTCCTAACAGTAGCTACTACAGAAGTGTAAATTCAGAAGTTGGCATGAGATTATCCTGGAGACTTGGCCAAGAAAACAGGATTAGAGTTAATCCTATAACAAACATGTTTGGCAATTTAAACAAAATCCAAAAGTTTTTAAGTTTGACTCAGCTCTAACCCTCCTCAAACAAACAAAACCTTCTGCAATGCCTCAATCTGACACAGTGGTGTCAGTGCTGTGTGTGCAGTCCCTGAGTGCAGCTTCCCACTCCTCACTGGTGTGACCTGCTGGCAGGCAGCTTGCTCCCTGGGGACAGGATGGTGTGATGTTGCATTCAGTCAAAATTCAGAATGTCTCCTGTTACAGCAAAAGTTTTAAGTTTGGGTTTACCATCCCGTGACTAACCAAGCAGAGTGCTTTCATGGGGAAAGGGGAGATGCACTTCAACTAGGACTGGCCTTGAAGGAATCTTCTCTGCAGATGAGGAACCATCCCCTGCAAATCTACCAGAACGTGAATAAATTTGTTTTATATTTATGTTCAATTGTGTGAATTCCAGCTTCTTGTAAAGGGGCCTGTGAATTGGAAATGAACCTTGTGTGTAAGTTGTATTCTTGCGCGGCCCCACCTGCAGTGCTGTATCCAGCTGATGTCCCCAGCACAAGGAGAACGTGGAGCTGCTGGACCCAGTCCAGAGGAGGCCACGGAGATGCCCTGAGGGCTGGAGTCCCTCTGCTCTGGAGCCAGCCTGGGAGAGCTGGGGGAGTTCACCTGGAGAAGAGAAGGCACCAAGGAGACCTGAGAGCCCCTGGCAGGGCCTAAAGGGGCTCCAGGAGAGCTGGAGAGGGACTGGGGACAAGGGATGGAGG
>JAYRBT010000064.1:2070086-2085125 GCA_036023395.1 Myiotriccus ornatus
CTGCCCCTGGATCCCTGGAAGTGTCCAAGGCCAGGCTGGATGGGGCTTGGAGCAACCTGGGCTAGTGGAAGGTGTCCTTGCCCATGGCAGGGGGTGGGACTGGATAATCCTTAAGGTCCCTTCCAACCCCAACCATTCCATGATTATGTGGTGTGGTGCAGGGCCTCCAGGGCTCTCATGGATGAGGAAGGCTTTTGGAGCTTTGGAGTGTGTTGTGCATTTAAAGTATATGCATAAAGCAGCAAAGTCAGGCATGTGGCAGCCTGGGACACAGGCCGTGATGCAGGGTGAGAACTGGGAGCACATCTGCTTTTCCGGGCATTGCCCTGCCCTGGCACACACCTACACCCCTCCCACAGGGCTTCCCCTTACCTGGAAAAGAGGTGCTGGAGCTGGCACTGCTCAGGTGTGGTGCAGGGCTGGACGTTTTCTCTGCCCAGCAAGACACTGCCATGATAAGATGCCTTGCTGGGACCGAGGAAAGATTGCAGGGAGGGAGCTTTGAACTGTGAAGAAGAGATTAATTAATTAATACACATAAGAAGACTTACTCAAAGTAGGAGTTAGAAGTGTTCCCCCTGGAGCAGCCAGCCAGCCAGCAAGTGTTGTGCTCTGCCTCCAGAGCAGTGCCAGAGTGCTGGACCCAGCTGCAGGACACAGGCTGGCTCCATCCTCCTGCCTTTGGGCTGATGTGGAGGGATGGGGACTGCAGGGGAAACGCTGGGAATTCTCTGCAGAGCCCCCCCCACGTGCCCCTAGGCACTGCAGACATTCACCCTTGCACTTCTGTGCAGCTGCTGCAAAGAGCCAAGAGTGGGGCAGGAGATCTCCTAGGTGCCTGTCTGTCCTCAGGTGGCAGTTCAGGTGGTTCAGTCCAGGCAGAACCACCACCTGTGTTTGACTTACGCTTTGTGCTTTTGGAAACTGCAGCCACCTGGGGTTGGCCCTGCATGATGCCTCCTGAGACACAAAGGGAACAGTGGAGAGAGATCGGTGTAGGACCCGTGTTGTGGTGGTTTCTTTGACATCTTGGTACGGGTGTTGCTGGGCAGTGGGCCTCAAAGGAATGAAAGAGGTTAGGGTTATTGAGAAATAGCCTTTTAATGCTTCCTTATCCATCATTAAGCAGCTAAACTGGATATAAGCCATTTCTTTTTCCACTGCACTGAGTTGAATGTTAGTGTTGTGGAGGTTCCTGTAGCCCAACCGCAGTACAAAGTACCTGTCCTTCTGTGGGCCTGCTTGAGGTGTGCCATCCTTCCTGTAATTCCAAAATAGCTTCATGCTGGGGGTCAAGCTTCAAGCCTTAGAGCTGTTCTGTGCAGGGCCAGGAGCTAGACTTGATGATCCTTGTGGGTCCCTTCCAACTGAGGATATTCCATGTTTCTAAGTTAACTCCACAACAGACAGTTCCATTGTTCTTTATTGCACCCCAAATACAAAGTTTGTTGTTGGAGTAACCTGCACAGTTAACTGGAAACTTGATAATTGGTAAAATCCAAAAGGTGGCAGCAAAATAACTATAGGTGAAGAGAGGTGGCTGTAGCTGTGTGCATGATTGTCTGCCAATCCCAGTTAGAAACCAGAGCACACCTGGTCCTGAACTTCAGTGAACTCCATCATCTCCTCTGTGAAACCACCCACATCCACATGACAGCTCCTCTACCTGAGTATTGTCTGCCGTGATGATCTGTCTTATTATCTGTCTGCCACAGCTGCTGTCACTGCCTCCCACACCTGAGATCTGCCCCCCAGCTCCCTCCTACATGAAAGCTTCCAGAGCCTTCAAGGGAGAAGGTCTTCACACTGAAATTCTGTGAAATCTGGTACTTTCTATGCCCTGGCTGCCTCAGCTGGGACCCTGTGGCTCTGCCTGCCCTTTGCTTTGGGAGCCTTCAGTCTGGGGGTTCCTTGGCTCTTGGCACCCCTGTGCAAACTGCAGCTGTCTCCTGCAGGGCAGCGAGTGTCTCCCACCACATTAGAGATCCTGAGGCCCCTGACATGCATTAAAATATTTGGGGATTCATGATTTACATACGCAATTGTCCCCATCTTCCCTGTGCAACATGGGAATGATTTCATGCATCCTGTGCCCGGTGCTGCAGCGGGTGGGGTGCTGAGGAGCTGCTCCCCAGTGCCTCATCCAGGGCTTTGGCTGGGCTCGAGGACAGCACTGGGGAGACCCACTCCAGCCTCAGAGTAAACCTGTGCTGGGGCCACTGCTCTGGTTTTCCTCCTGATTGTTTATTAGCAAAAAGAAGTGTTTTCCTGATGCGTGGGAAGTATGGCCCCTGGCTGCAGCAGACAGAGATGCTGCTGTGGGATCTGCCTAGACAGAGATAAATATATTCATATTTAGATCTGATACGCACATGCTAAACCCAGAAAGACTCCCGTGCCAGGCAAAGCCCGAGTGGTGGCTGTGCCTGGAGAACTGGCTAAGCCAGGTCCTGTAGGAAAGGACCCCTCTCGAAATGCACTCTCTTTTCAATGTGCTGGAGTTTTCTTTTACTCAGTGAGCTGTATGGTCTAGGTGTCCTAGAATTTGTAGAAGTATGGGACATACTGTGTTGCCTCAGGATAAACACAAGACCCAGCTGTCACCTCCTAAGCAAGGGTAGCCCTACAGTTGCTGGTCCAAATGCAGCGTGTGAAGACCCTGCTAGACCTCTTCCCAAGACCCAGCCTCCCTCAGAGGTCAGGCCGGGGGCAGCTGTTCCAAAATGCAGGTGTTCAGAGGAGTCTCTTCCCTTTTTCCTCTTCTGCCTTCCTTTTGGATAACCCAAAGGGAGGTGTATCCCTGTGCACGGATGTGGCTGCCTGAGGGCTCACGGCTACAGGAGTGGCTTTGGACTGTGGGTGCCTCCTGAGCAGCAGCATCCCGGCAGGAGGGAATTGCTGGCTGGATAACGTGCAGTGAGGATGCTGTTTCCAGGGATATGTGTGCAATGGAGATGCTGTGACCTGAACTCACAACTCCAGTGCATGGCTAGAGTCAGGACATGACTTCATGTCCTTCAGCTGGGCTGAGAGCTGCTGAAGAGAACCAAGTGGGGAGGTTTTTCACGTGGGATCTGACTGTTTGGCACATTTGGAAACCTCTGAATAGAGGAGGTTACTGCAGGATCTGTGTGTCCCCTCGGAGGTGCTGTTTCATTGAAATGTGGCCTTGGCATCTCCCTGGTATATAAGTGCAGGACCTCAGCTCCCACTCCTGGCTGTCAAGGGCACAGGAGCTCATCCCCTGTGCTGCTCTAGTCCTTTTGGTTGCAGGTTTGGAGGAAGCCACACTCCTGCTTTGGGAGGTTTGTGTGCAATGACAGTGTGTCCTCGTGGTGCTCAGTTGGCAGCAGCGGGTTTGGTGCTGCTTGCCCACGCACTTCCCACCAAACACTCCTGTGAGGAGGGAGGAATAGAGCAGGCTGGACTTGCAGCCCGTGCTCATCATCCCTGTGAGAGCTGTGCAGGACTGTTGCATCCATCACACATTGTAGATGTTGCCCAGATATAACAAACATCATTCATCCAAGACAGTGGGGCTGCAGAAATCCACCCATCTTGGCTGGTTAAAAACCTTCAGTGCTTGCCCCTAGTGAGGGGAATGAATTTGCAAACTCCTTAGGGCGGACACACAGAAAAGTGTCTGTGGCCTGCAGGGTGAGGCATCCCAGCACCACGGATGGTGGCTGCTGTGAGGGGCTGCAGAAAGTGACCCGGGACTGCCCTTGCCCTGGTGGACCGTGTCCTGGGGAAGGCACAAGCCCTGTCCTGTTTCTGCCCTGGAGGGAGGGGACACAACCAGCCATCCTGCTCTTGGTGGCTGTCACGGTACTTCCTGCAGGAGCCCCTGGGTCCTCCTGGCTCGTCGTTATCCCGCCTGTTCCTCTGCCCAGGGTTGTGGAGTTCAGCACAGCGAGGGTCACCTGGCTGCAGCTTTTTACACGTTTCTGAAGTGTCGTGGTGAATACAGACCAGGGATGAGGCAGAACACAGCCTGGGTGCAGTCAGCTGGGCTATGCCAGCTGCAGGCAGCACCAGTGTAATCAATGCTTATCGCAGGCGAGGTTTTGCCTTATAGTATAATTTTTCCTTTGTTTGTTTGTTTGTTTTAATTGTACAAAGAAGACATAAAATAAAACACAGGTATTGTTCATGTTCATATTTTGTCTCTTCTCCTGTCTCTGCCCAAGGTGATTTGGGGTGAAGTGAAATCAAAATAGACATGAGTTCGGGGGAGTTCCTGACGCAGAGTAGGCTCTCAAAATATTTCCTGTGTAGTCCTGACGTATTCTGATCAAATGCTGTGGTGTAGCATCCTGGGGAGGGTGGTACAGAGGAGACTGCATATCAGAGAGGAGGAATTTGATGATTTTGAGGACTACAGAAATAGAAGTAGGACAAATGCAAATGTGTTGAGTGAGAGGAAAGGATGGTCCCTTCATGGGGAGATTTTGCACCATCCTGGGTCTGTGATGTGACACCTTCCAAAGAGGCACTTCTGAAAACTATCATAAAATGCATTTGCCCTTGAGGCTCCTGCTAGAGCCATCTTTATACAGGCATATCTGCCTGATTTAACGTTTACATAGACTCTTGTGAGCCTTGTGAGGAGCTCACACGAAGGTTTGGGTGGTCGATGTTAAATCAGCAGCAGCATCGGGAAGGCTCTGCCTGAGCAGTACCTGCAGTGGGACCAAACTGGGGCCATGGCTGAGGGGAGGCCGGAGTTGCACAGGAAGGCTGAGGAAGCCAAGCCCACGGAGCCGTGCCCTGCCACGTGCCACTGCTGAGGTGACAGCTGGCAAGCTACAGAAAAGGTCTGGGAATTGATGTGCAATGCAAGAATCGGCAGGATCAGCTGCAGATGGAACGTGAAGAAACCACTGCCGGTTCTGTAGCTGCTGTGGTTCTCGGGGAGCAACTGCCAGGTGGACTTAGGCAAAGGAGAGCTTTGCTGTCACTGTGTTGGACTACTCAGGTGTTCCTGGCACCTCTGCTAGTCCCATCCAGGCCAGCTCATGGCTTGTTCTCGGTCACTGCTCTGACTGTGGGTCAGGACTCCGGGCTGCCTTTCTGCCTCGAGCAGGAGTCTGTCTCTTGCCAGGATGAGGACGTGGGGCAGAGATCTGTCCCCACGGGCTGTCTCCCAGTGGGTCAGGTATGGTTGGGTCTGGACTGCTCTGCTGCCTGGCAATTCCAACAAGGATCAGGGAAATCCTGGCTCTGGTGCATTCAGGGATGTGATGGGAGGACAATGACCAAACTGCTGCTGTGGACACCTTCCAGCAGTGCCTGCACTGGGCTGAGAGGTGTCCCCAAGTCAGGCATCAAATAGCAGAGGGTTCTGCTGCATCCAGAGGAAGAGGCTTCTGTATGGGAGAGGAGACAAACTCACTTGGATCCAGGCTGACGTACCAGGAGAATCAGAACACAAGGAAGGGCCAGGATGAGGTGTGCAAACATGGCACACACAGCCCTCCAGAGCCCTCTGACACCTGCTGCTGCCAGGCCATCAGCACACACGTGGCCGTGGGGCTGCCTCGGCTGCCCCTCTGCATGGCACTCATGTCCCTTCCTGCTTTAGGCAGAACCAAGTGTGAGGGATCAGAACACCGAGGACAAGCTTTCATGGCTGTAGTTCAAAGTCAGCTGCTGGGATTTAAAAGACTGATTTAGGAGCAGGTGCCTCCATGATGGCCAGCAGAATGCTGGGAGGCTCTTGGGTAGCAGAATCCCAAGGTACAGGAGCTGTGATGCTTCACATTTAAGGCCCAGTAGCCTCCAGAGTGCCTCATTCTCCCTCACAGATGCCAGAAGAAAAGGGCTGAAAGCCTAGTTTTAAATGAGGACACTAAAAAGCACATTGCATCAGCCATCCGGTGCGAGGAAGTCACTCTCACACTGGGATGCACAGTCTGTAACGCACCTCCAGTGCCAGTGTCATGTGGTGCCAGGTACTGAGGAAACATTAGTAAAATATGGCTCAGCAAATAACACAAAGCCATTCTGGAATGAAGTTACAGGCCTAAAAGCTAACGAAATAGCTGGAGCTGGCTCAGGACACAGAGGGACATTGGAAAGGCTGAAAGCAGGAAAGGGGTAGCAGAGGAGATTTCAATTTCCCAGCAGGGATTGGATGTGATTCTGGAACTGAGTTTAGGGACACCACACGTGATGAGCAGAGAATCGATAATGCACAAGAGAAGTGACTTTTGACCTGGCCTCGTTGAGCGCAGGGTTTGATTCACCTGTATTTAGTATGATAAATGTGCAGGGGCACTAAAATGACAAAGTAATCTGCAGTAGTTTGATGAGAAGTAAAAGTAAAAGGTCCTGTTAAAGATGTAATAAAAGAACAAACCAAAGGGTACAATACTTGCAGAAGGTGTGAAGCCTGTTTGAAGATAAAATAGTGGCGTCTTTTACCTTTTATGAAAGCCCTGAGGGCTACTCAGCAAGGCTGAGAGAGCTACTGTAAGTGAGAAGCCATCAGTGTAAAAAAAGGGATCATGATTTTGCCCAGACTGCAGAGGCTCTAAATTGGAGTCAAATACTAGAAACTATTGGAAAAGTGCTTAAAAAGCTGTGTTTGCAGTGCTTTTTAAATCCCTGGCCTGTCTGTATAGTGATGCAGCTACAGCATCCCTGAAGAAGGTAGACTGACAGGGAGGAGTTCAGAAAGGAGCAGTAAAGATAACAGAAATTATGGAATAACTTGTGTCAGAGAAGTGACTGAATAGAACAGGACAGCTCAAACTGCACATAAAATGCCTAAGAAGTGCGTTCAGGATTATCTCACGTAGATTGGAGGGCTCGAATATCCTATTTACCTCTTTCAGAGTAAGAGCTGGGGATGTCAGAAGAAACTGGTGGATGTTAACCAAAACACAGCTCGTCCCTTCTGCCCTTGGCACACGGTGAGGCACGTGGACATGGTTGGCTGTGGGAGTCCAAGGGGTGAGGGCTCACATGTTCTCGAAAACAGGTCTGAGAAGATAAACCCGTAACAGCTCAGGAGCCCCTGAGCCCCAGATGGGTTGCAGAGGGATGGGTTGTCTGGGAAAGCATCACTAAGTGCTGCCTGCGTGATACAGGCCACCTGAGCTGCTTCATGGAGGCAGAGGATGCTGTGACCCACATCACCCCATGAGAACACTGTGCCTTGAAAGCTGACCACGGCCAGTGGTAGTGGAAGAAGGAGCCAGGTGAGAGACCTGGAGCTCCTCCAGCTGCCTCCTCTTCCAGCTGATGGAGGAGGTCAAGAAGGCACCTGAGAGGGAGGTCTTCCCAAGTAGCCTGTGTGCTGGGGGAAGGTTGCCTTGGAGGGAAGTGGATCATGCTCTTCTCTGTGATTAGGGGACCACGGCCCAGCATGTGGTGGGGCACGATGACTAGATGTGCAGTAGGGACTGGGAGAAGGAAAACTTCCCCAGGGAGTGCAACCCCAGGCCAGGTCACCAGAGGGGTGAGGCATCTCCAACCCTCATCAAGAGCTGGATTAGGCAAAGCCATGGCCAACCTGAGCTGGTTTAGGGGATAGTCCCTGCATGGGAGGGCAGACTGCAGACCTCCAGGGGTTCCCAGTACAGCACTGCTTTAATTCTGTGACCTGTCCCTTTGGGTAAGACATTGGCTCAGATGGCTCCTCAGGCAGCTGAGACACCACTTGGTGTAAGTGTATGAGGGTGTTTTCAAGCTGTGCCCTGCGAGGTGCATGGTTAGAACCAGCCCTGAACGTGTCCTGCAGTAGCAGACTCACTTCTGGGTGTGGTACCCGAGGTGTGTTATTGCCAGGCTGCAGATACGGTGCCTTGTGTTTGAACCTATTTCTCACCCAGAGGACACCCCAACTCTCGTATCTCAGTCCCTCGAATAGCAGCTTTAACTGGATGTTTTCCACGATGTTCCTCTGTCCCAGACGTCTCCAGAGCCACAGGAAGTTGGTTCAAAGATGACAACTTGGATAAATGAAAGTGTATTGTAACCACACCATGTTAAATAATGCAGCATATGGACAGCATGGAAGTTAATTTTTAAAATGTTTGTATGCACTAGTTCCTGATTGCTTTCTCAGCTGTGGTATATCCTCCAACCCTCTTCCTCTCTGTGTTACTCAGATGCTATTATTTTGTGAGAATTTCTTAGAGTTACTGGTACTTTAATGTCTTTTTTCCCTGTATATAATCACTGTTGATTTCTTTCTGCATTAAAAATAAGATTATTGTGTAATTTTTCAAAATAATGTCTTGGCTTCTTATGAGGGAACAGTCATTGAGTTAAATTATTGATGCAAGCTAGAAATAGAAAGTGCTGGGGCATAGTCAGTGTGTCTGACTTGCTGAGGATCGATACAGGCTTTTGTCATGCACTCAGCGTTGAGTGCTGGCCTGGAGCCCAGCAGCTGTCACTCACAGGGTGACACCATGCAGGGTGTCACGGTGGGACACTGCCATTCTCACAGAGCAGCAGGTCTGCTCCCATCACATCTCCATCCTTGAAGGTTTGTGTTACCATCCCAGGGTCTTGCAAGCTTCTGGAGGAGGCACTGGCATGAAGAGGGGCAGGGTCCAAGAGCTGCACCTTAAGAATGAGCAACCAGTCGGTTTGGTCAGCTCAGCCATCCCAGTCCCTACACTAGCAGGGTCAGTTGCTGCAGCTGGTTCAGGCCTTGGCCAGGCTCTTGGTGGGAAAGCTGTGTTCCAAGGGTGGATACTCACTGCCAGAGCAGGAGGGTGTGTGGAAAAGGGCAGCCTGGAAGGATTCATGCATTGTCCACTCCCACTAATAACTAGTGCCATTGTGGAAAATGGAATATGGAGCAGGCAGAAATTTGAAAAAGACGTTATGAGACAGGTAAAGTTCCAGCTTAAGTGGACAAACTGGAGATCTCTGAAAGCAAAAGAATGCTCTTTGGTAGACATGCTGTCTGTTATCTTCCCATTGCTGGAATAATCAATGCATAAAGACAGCATAGGAAACATCGGTCTGGGGAGCAGCCTGACAGGAAGCATAGATTTGTTGGAGACCTCCAGGTACACCTAAAACAGCTGGGCATGCCGATGTGGAGATGGCAGGCACGAAATCATCTTCCTTTGCAACCAGGAGGGAATGCAGGAGCACCCAGTAGGCAGCTGCCATGCCCACAAGGACATGGCCCAGGGAGCCACTCAGCATGCCTGGGAATCCCATGGCTCTGGGGTCAGGGCCGTGGCCGGAGGCCTGAGGGTGCTTCCTCAGTCGGGTTGGTGAAGGAGAAAGGAGGGGTGGATCCATCACGTCCTCACTGAGTTAACTAACCCTGGTCACAGCTCCTGGGCTAAAGGACTCCAGTATTCTTCCCCCTAGAAGTCCTTCTCAGTGCACATCTCAATCCCTCAAAATCAGGTCAGGGTTTGCTGCTGGCAAAGCAGCATTTCAAGCACAGTGACACCACTTCCATGAAGTTTGCAAAGCATGCGACTCTTCAGTTTGTTTCATTCAAATATAATATCCTATCTATTTTAACGTGCATTTACTGAGTCAGGGGAATAAGGACTTTTGAGGAGAGACAACAGTGCTGCGGGTGAGATGGCTCTCAGGGCTGGGTGTGGCAGTTTGGGTGGGACAGGGGAAGGTGTGGGTTCTCTGTGCACAGCAGGGGGAGGAGAGCACAGCCGTGCTTGGGGACAGGTGACGGGCCAGTGAGAACTGATTGGTGAGCCTTGGGGGATGGACCCACAGAGAGAGAGGAAAGGAAGCAAGTGAATCCAGGGCTGCACTGCTGGCTCTGTCACTCAGAGAAGAGCTGGTGGAGATCAGCCTTTACAAGCAACGGCAGCGATTGTAAGGTCATAAGAGTTTAACATCCTGAGAGAAGGGAGCAAGACAAATACAGAATTACACCCGCGAACACGAGCCCTGTGGGTGGGGGTTTGTCACAGCAAGTTCTTTGGACTCATGTGACTAATTAAGCAAGGATTTATTCTTAGGCATGATCACCCTTGCCTTTCTCATCCTGCCTCTGATTACCTGGACTTGCCTCTGGTGATGCTCAAGTGTAACAGGGAATAAGAAGGTCCAGAAGGTTCCAGGCAGGTGTGGGCTCCCAGTACTTGAGGCATCTCTAGAGGGAACCTTGGGCCTTGGAAACAAATGAAACATTCAGCAGTTTGGCTGCTGAAGAAGGTCACTCTGGTCTTCCACTTGAGCGATCTCCTGTTGTGAAGTTCAGCTGCCGCAGTGCTGCCCCTTGTCTGACCGCCCCGAAACAGGACCAGATGTGATGCTGCCCCTTTGGGCCCGAGTTCACAGTGGAAAATGGTGATCCTGGAGAGGCAGTGGAGAGGTGAAGGAGAAGTAATGAGGAGAGCTCCTTTAAGCCCCAGATGGGTTAGCTCTGTCTCAGTCTGCCCAAAGTAAACATGGCTAAAGTGTAAAGAGCACCACTCCCCTTCTAGCGCTCACATCTTCGTCCCCTTCGCTCCCAAGGCTGTGCTGGCACCTTTGAGTCCCGCAGACTGCAGTGGTTTTGGTGGGCTTGCCCCAGGGTCTGTCTCACAAACTGTGCTGGTTTCGGTGTCCCCAAACCAAGTCTGAGCCTGGAGAGCTTGGATCACTCACTCAGTCCCCATGTGGTTCAGTTTGTGGTCTGTGAGTTGGCAGTAGGGAAGGTCAGTGGGGGCTGTGTGGCTCAAGGGTTTGTGGAGGAGAGAGGGAACCATGGTGTGGAGAAGATCAAGCATCACATCCTGAACCACACTGAGCTTTGGAGTCCAAGGACCTATCTCTTCTTTTGGGTAGAAATTATTGTTCTTTGCTCCCCATTTTCCCCCAGAGAAAACTTGTGCCCAAGGCAGCTGTAACCACCACGAGGGCAGAATAAAAGACTGTGTCTGGTAGACAGTGAGGGGAAAAACCCCTTGGCATGAGGTGCATGGGTGCATCCACGGCAGAGAAAGGGGTGCTCTAGAACCCTGCCCTCCACCTCCTGACTCAGCATCCCCCAGAGGCTGAAGCAGCCTCTGCCCAGGAACACCCCTTCACCTGGCTGGGGTCCCTGGCGCTGGGCTGGACTGGGGGGGCTGTGCAGTGCCAACCGAGAACACAGTCTGAGTGGTAAAGACAGAAGTTACATAACTGAAAAGGCCTAGTAAAAAGAGCGAAAGGGTGACTACCTCTCACAGCCTCGTCCTTGAAGGGGACAGGTGCTGGCTGGAAGGAACGTGGAGATCCAAGCATGTGCAGCAGCAGTGGGGCCAGTGGGTGCAGCCCCTAGAGCAGGCTGCAGGCAGCATCCCTTGTGAATTCAGTGGGGTGAACAACTGAGCCCTTCTTTTGACGACTGGCAGATAAAATTAAAGAGAGGCAACACTGAAAAGAGCAGCACAGCAGAAGTATTGAGGCAGCTCATGCCTGAGGGACACCTGGAGGGTCAGATCCTGTGGGCAGAAAGGGCAGGCAACATCCCAGGTGGATGTTGTTCTCCCTGCTTTAGTAACCCAGCTCAGCTCAAGGGCAGTGCTGGCAGGTTTGAGTTAAACTCACAGGTATTTTAAGGTGTATTTAAGTCACACTCATATATTTTTCCCCTAACAAGCAGAAAAATAAACTCAAATGTCTGGTCCACACTGACCTCCTCACCAGCACTACCAGACCCAGAGGGACACAGCACCCAGCACCCTCCAGGTACTGCATCAGGCCCATCCTCCTCTCCACAGAGATGGGCTGGCCAGTGGTACCCCTGCATGGCTGGGGGGCTCATGACACTGTGGATTTATCCTCATTCTCTTGGTAAAACTAACTGTAGCAATTAATGGTGTTAGACTCACTGCAGCCATTCCTAACAGAGACTCAGCTCAAGCTTTCCTGCAGACTGGGAACGATGCCTGAACCATCATCCCATGTATGGGATGGGACTGCTTCCAGCCTCAGACCTGCAGCATGTGTTGATGAAGGGCTGCTGTTGTGTGGTGCTGAGGACAGTGGTGTCTTTACTGGACACAGGGAAGGACCTGGTTAATTTGCCAAGTCTAGCTGAGCGTCCTGCAAGCAGAGGCTCGTTTGGTTCCTGCCACTGCTGACCCTGCTGCATGTCACAGAAAACACTTTGGCACATCATTCGTGCCCCTGGCACCCGGAAGGTGGCAGGAAACTCCTGACACTGCTGCACCAGACCCAGCCCTTGCCGTGAGAAGCCTTGGCCTCCAGCCACGCAGGAGGTGGCTGCAGCTGCCATGGCCAAGTCCCGGAGGATGGGGCTGCCCCTGCCATGAGCAGGAGACGGGCAAAGTCCCAGCCCTGCTGCTGCAGTTACGGTCATGGGAAATGTTACAGCTGAGCTAATTCTATTTGGCTCCACAGGACTGTGGAGAGAGCAGCAAAGGAGGGAGAAGACCTGGGCTACCTGCAGGGAGGTTACAGGAGGTGCCTGCACAGTGGCAAAGGTCAGGGGATGCTCTTGTGGCACACATAGTTCAATTCTAGTAGGCACTTCCGAAGGACTGTTTGGAGACCAAACAAGTGCATGGTCACAGTGGGTGGTTCACTGGAGCTACATGAGGAGCCAACCTGCCACCTGCAGCTCACACAGCCCTGCACAGCCAGACAAAAGTGATTCAGAGTGTTTCTGAGGTGCAGGGACTGTTTCCACCTTTCTTGCAAAAAACCCAGAGGATCCTGCCAGGCAAAGGACAGAGTAGGGAGGACAAAGGTTAAGAGGTGCAGAATGTGGGCTGGGGGCAGTAGTTGGTTGTGAGACAGGGCACAGCTCCCTGCAGATCTCTGGAGATGGAGGGGGCTGAGCACTGGAGGTGTGCAGGAGTAGCTGCACGGAGCTGCCTGTGTTGGCCTCTGGGATATGGGGCCTGGCCAGGGCTTCACTGTTCTCTGGCAGGAACAGTGATGAGGTGAGGGGACAGTGAGGGCCACAGCATTGCAGGAGGATTTCCCCTCTTGCAGGTTGCCTTGTACTGCCCTTTCTCTGCCTGATATCTCAGTTTTGAGATGTCACAAGAACTAATAGTTTTTGTAGCAGAACGTACCATAGAAAATTACTATGCCACAATTTAATGAACTCAGCCAAGCAAGGTGAGAAAACAAAGAGGAAGGGAGCTGAGCAGGCAATGCTGGGTTGATGTATAAGCAGGAGTATTGTCTTAAAGAAGTTCATAAGGCAGTCACTAAGAACTTTGGGGGCTCCAGACACAGATAAAGACCCTCGGTGAAGCCCCTCAGAGACTTTATAAGGTTATGTATATATGTTAATAAGTGTTGGAAAATGTCATAAACATGTAGGAGGAATGTGGGGAACAAAAATGAATAATCATGCAATGCAGACACATAAGCTGTGACTGAAATGTCACAGGGTGCACTTTGGTGAAGTGATTCCCAAGGCACCAGGTGTGCTGAAATCATTCCAGTGTGCCGTGACAAAGAACGCCTGGCTTCTAAAACTCACAAACTGAGCCTTGGAGGTTCCTTTCAAGAGCCAATTCCAGGCAACAAACCCAGGACTGCATCCACCCTGCATCTCACCTCTTGCTACCTGAGATGAGGTGTGCTTCCCCCAGTCCTCCCACACTGACAGCCTCTCATGACTTCACAGCCGTGAACCGAGAACGAATGATGTCTCTCCTCAGACCTGCCCCTGCCCCTGGAGCAGACAAAAGCCACAGCCAAGCTCATCACCCCTTGCCCTCCCAAGCTGCCTGTGCCACAGTGTAGGCTCTCCCTCCGGGCAGGGGCGCAGCAGCAGCGTTGCCCACAAGGCTGCTGCGTTCTCTCTGCCACCACAGGGCACCCATGGCCTGCTGAAATGTTGGGTTCGACGTGCTGGAGCACACTTTACGTCATCCCGGACAATAAAATCCAGGACAGATTACGAACAGTCTGACCAAATGTATTTTTACATCCTTCTGTGCTGTCCCCATCGTGGGAGTCTTTGGGGCTGAACAGAGGCCTCACACCATGGTCAGTCAGATGTAACCAGTGCAGGGAACATATCTTGGTGATATGCCTTGATTCAGGTCCTGCAGTTCCTCTTAAATCACACTTGGATACACCAAGCAAGGTCTCTGGACAGTACCTGCAGTACCCTACGAAAGGAGGTTTAAAATATGCCCTTCTGGCCATTGTTGCAGAGTATCTTGTCCTTTGGTCTCTCTGATTGCTCAGAGAAATCACAGGATGTGCAAAATTAGATATAGATTTTTCACCACCAAAGGACAGAAGCAACAATGCAGAGGCAGTAATAGCACAATACTTAAGAAAATTTTCCTTATTTGAAAAGAAGACTCAATTCATTATATTTAAATCTTACAGACAAAAAAGATCTGTAGAGGGTGTTTTTGTGGTTGATCTGCATGAAATCTCTGGCCAGCTCTCCAGCTGACCTTCGCATCTTTCAGGAGAAGCTGCATACACAGGACCAGAATTTGTAATGAAAGAGTGAGCAGAAAGAACAAGTAGGAAAAGTATTGATTTTTCTAAGCCTTTCTTGTCTTTAGAAACAGAGTAATGCACAATCTAACTATTTGCCTCTGCATTTCATTAATGATTGTGATGTTTTAAAAGATAGTAGAAGAAAGGTTTTTATGGCAAGACACAGTTTTGTCACTATTTATAACACAGTAGCAGACACTGAGTTTCCCCCCGACCAGCAAGATGCCATTTAAAACCCCACACTTTGTAATGTTGTCATGGCCCTACACAATCAGGTTCAGGGTTCCCACACTGAATTGCTGGTGGTTTTAATTTTAATCTATAAATCTGAAATGGAGAGAAGCAACTTCCCAGCAGGGAAGTGCAGAGGGTTCAACAGCACCTCCACATCCAGCTTCCCTGGGTTAATCTCCAGGTTAGAATTATAGAATCACCTCCTGAGCTGGAGGGGACCCACAAGGATCATCCAGTCCAACCCCTGGCTCTGCCCAGGACACCCCAACAATCCCACCCTGTCTCTCAGAGTGTTGTCCAAACCCTCCTACAGCTCTGGCAGCCTTGGGGCTGTGCCCACTGCCCTGGGGAGCCTGTTCAGTGCCCAACCAGCCTGTGGGGGAAGAA
>JAYRBT010000064.1:2106206-2118204 GCA_036023395.1 Myiotriccus ornatus
TGCCTCCTAGCCACCTGCTGTTAGCGCACACTGGGAGCAGCGTCACTGCTGGTTATGTTTTCAGCATGACAGGATAGACCTGGTCTGTTCACGTAAGATAGCAGATTCTACGTGTAAAAAGTGAGAATCAGTTTCAAAATGGATTTTCAGTAGTTTGCTGAACTTCAGCTGTGTTCTCAGCCATCCCTTTGCAGTTCCCCAGCTTCAAGGAAAGAGAATGAATCTCCTAATTCCTCTAACTGTGGTATGAACTTGTAGGAAATGTGCAACATATTATCTTGTTCTCCTTTTTTTTATCGTTCTATTTAGTGAAAGAGTAAATTTCTGTATGTTCATTTTAAATACCTATTTTGTACACACTATTTACTCCCCTCCAGCCCAGTTCAGGGTGCACCCAATCCTTCTCTTTGCAGCCCAGCATCCTCAGAAAGTGCATCAGCAGTCTGTGGGAGTTGCCCCACTCTCCAGTAATGGCTGTACTCCAGAAAGGACAGAAATGTGTCAGGACTTTGTTTACCCTTGGGATTGAACATCTCTGGCAGTCTGAGCGGTCTCTGCAGCTCCTGCCTGGATCCCACACGATGGCACTCAGTCCTAAGGAGCTCGTGGTGCCACCCAGCCTCCTCCTGCCTGCCAGTGTTCTGCCTTGGCACACCCACAGCTCAGTTTTATCTCCTAGGGACCCTACCCTGCCACCTTGCCCTTGCTCTGTGAGTTTAACTGCAGAGCTGAGATGCAAAACACCTTTTCTTAAGAAGTACCTGGTTTTAAGTGAGGACCCTGAACAGTAAAGCAGTCCCAATGCTATCACCAACAGCTAAAGTGTGTCTTCTTTTCACATTTCACATGATCTTGCTTCACCTTGCAGTCCCTGAGCTGAGCTTTCTGCTAAGTAGCACTGTACTGTCTGAAATTGTCTCTCCATTTAAATGCTCTTTCCTTCTTTCTGATTAATGAAAAAGAATCTCTCCAGGTTACCAAGACATTATTACACATCTCCTTACCTCCTAGACTTTCCAGGAACTACTGAGAGTGTAGACACAGGGATGAAAAGGTCCTTCCCATGCAACTTTCTGTACTGTTGGAGGTATATAAATGAGAGCCACATATACCACTGTTGGAGGTATATAAATCAGCCCAGATCAAATTTGGGATACAGGAGGGAGGCAGCTGCAGAGGGCAGTCCTGGTTTCTGTGGCCTTGCAGTCAGGACGTGCTGTTCTGTCCCTGCTGGTTACAGAGGAGGCTCTGGTGACTGTGCTGCTTGCTGTGGTTGTATCGTCATGTTTCTTCACCCCAGGGTCACTCTGTGCCTTGGTTTCTCATCATTCTCACTGCACGGCTCTATACTTGCCCAATCCTCCCTCAGCTGCCACACCTGCGTGCTACTCAGTGCAGTAGTGTGGACAATCCATGGGAACAGTAGTGGGGATAAACTAGTGGGGACACTAGCATGGATAAACTGAGGACAGGTGTGCCCTCCTTTGATCTGTGTGGTTCCTGACTGCTCTTTAGGAAGCCTCACCTGCGAGCATCTAAGACAACACTGGTTTGCTCCAGGTAGGCATTGTACATCACACGTGCTGTGCTGTGGAAACCTCACTCTGGTTAGCTGTGACATCATCTTCAGTTTATTTCAGAAACTTTGAAGTGAAAAAAATGCCCACAATCCATGGCCAAGAGCATCAGGTGAAGTCCAAGGAAAGATGAACCAAGGATAGTGCTGATGCAGCCAAAGCATCTGAGAGGATTCCCATCCTGTGAAATGTGGGTGACAAACCTGCCATGCCCTGCCTGGCGGGGCCAGAGGGCTGGCACGGGCTGATCCACACTGTGCACACAACTGCCTGCAGGCAGCACGAGCCTGACCAGGCTGGCTGGAGACAATAATGCTGTCTTATCTACAAGTGATAACATCACCAGTATTAAGGAAACTTCCCTGTCTGACCTTCCAGGAGCCCCTCTGGCACTCACTCCTGCACCATCTGAGCTGGGACCCATACCCCTTCACAGCTGCTCCCCCCTCCTCACACAGTCAGACCTGGTTTTCTCACCGGCTCCACCCCAGGTTTCCCATTGCTGAGTCTCAGAGATCTCGATCCTAAAAGTAATTTGATCATGGTGCAATACCAAAATAACAGAGCTGGTGGCTCTGAGGAGGGACCAGAGCAAAGGAACCCCTGGGCTTTTACCCTCTGACAGTCCAAGCACAGGAAGGTCTGGGGGTAGTCGGCTCCTGCTGTCTCTGAGTGTCACCTCCTCTGGCTGGGACAGGTCCCGGGGCCCTTTGTTGTCCAGAGGGTTGGCAGTTCACGGCCTTTTGCCTTGGGCTCAGGCTCCTGTCCCACAGAGCACAACCTGCAGCTCCACCGCAGCTGCACCCTGAGCTACTGGCACGGGATGTATTCCTCAACAACCAGGTTCTCCCAGTGCTCCTCGTGCTCCAGAGCCTGGAGCTCTGTCCAGGCAGCTCATCCCGTCACTGCTCTCGGGGGACGTGCGGGGCGGCCGCTTCCTCCTCCTGGGCTCTGGTGTTGCAGGGTGTGTGTGCCTGTGCATTTGTGTTCCGCTTTCTTTAATAGGCAGTTGTGTGCATGGCCTTAATTTAATGACTGCTCAACATCTCATGTTACTTTTTCAGTGTCTGTAGTTTATGCAAATTTTTTCCTTTTTTTTTTAACAGGAAAATCATTTTCCTCTGTTCAGCATTTTTTTAGTAAAAGATAATTGAAATGCTAAATTATTGGGAGTGTGTTCATTTTATCTAGATGGTAACTTTTTCTGAGTACAGGATAAATACCTGACTTGAAACATTATTGTAAAATATTTGTTCTGAGACATCAATTAATTCAGTAACTCAAGATATGTTAACACATTATTTGGTTTCAGTAAGATTTTCACCCAGTGTAGGAGTGTCCAGTTTACCAGTATGTTAAAGATCAATAATTCATTTGAACTCTAGACTAGTTCATTTCACTGAAAATGCCATGTTTCACATCAACTTGTTTTTTTCCCCATGGTGATTGAGAGGTGTTGGAAGCAGTAGGACTGCTAATAGGCTTGTTCATGTACAGGTGGGTGGGTGAGGTGCACTTCCCTTTAGTTCACGTTGCTGGAATTATTCTAACACAGAACAAAGGCTGATGCATTATATGGGAAAGGCTTAATATCACTTCTCTCAGTAACTGAAATCAAGATTGGCTTTAGGTTTTAAGAAATACAGTCATTGTCTTTAATATTGCTAATCAGTCTGTCTGGTGGTTTTGGTTTAGCTTTTCTCCTGCGTGGGATGTGGAGTCAGCCCAGCGCTCAGGTAAGAGGTTTCTTAGACTCTGTAAGTGAGAGCTCTGAAGTGAACCATTACTGTGTCAGAGAGTTAAAGGGATGGTAAAGCTGTGGAACAAAATAAACCCAGAGGAGATAAAGGAAATTTCTCACAGAGAAACTAGATTAACTTCAGCATCCCTGTTCACTAAAGAGAAACTAGGGGATATTTAGAAGTGGACTCTTTATTTCTGGCCAAAGGGAACAACAACATAACTTCACTATGAGACAGTGCTCAGCTAGAGAGTTCAGTGCAGCTCAAGATCCAAAGGGCAGTGGTATCAGTGGGAGCGTCAGCCTCTACTTCAGCTCCCTTTACACCTGCCAACTGCGAGACAACCACTGTGGTGTCACTTCCCAAAGGGATCTGGACAAGTGCTGAGCCATAACCCAACATCTGTACAAATAGCCAGTTGGCAGCAATTACAATAAACAATAGTATTGCTGTGCACATAGTAAATATGGTGTTTTGGAGAACAGTCAAAGTTCAGGCTTTAGTAAAGGTAAGTTATGTCTCACCAATCTGTTGAAGTAATTAAGAAAAGCAGATGAGTGTATGGAGTGAGTGAAGTTCAACCAGTATAATTACTTAGACTCTCAAGAGACTTTGAGTGATCTGGAAAGTACATGAATAGTGGGGTGATGACATATGATGATGAAACAAAGGTCTTCAGAGTAATAAAGACAAGGATTGACTGTGCAGAGTTGCAAAGAACCTTAGTTAAAAAGTGGGAGAAGGAATATAGTGCTCATAGATGTAAAAAGTGAGCTGACAGGGAAAAAAAGCTGATATTACCACTCAGGGTATTTGGAATTATATTAATTGGGACTGCTCTGGAAATGTCAGATCAGTGCCATGCAATGATTCAAAAAGCAAAGTAAATTTCAGGAATCATGAGGAAAGAAACTGAGAACAGAAAACACCATTATGTTGCAGTATAAATCTGTGGTGTATCCACATCTTCAACAACTGTTTATGGTTCTGGTCTCTGTCTCCAGAAGAACATATCAGTATTGGCAAAGTGTCAGGAAAAGGCAGCAAGGTTGAGCTGAATGTATAGGCCATTGTCAGAGACAGGATTTGATGGACTTCAGTCACCATAAGCATTTTTATGTTCAAGAATTCTTGTAATTGCACCTTTGCTCAGTGTCACAAAAACGGTTATTAGGAAGGGATCTTCCCCTTCCTGGAGAAAAAAAAAATCAAGAAAGTAATAGTCTAATATGAAATAAGAGACTCATGTCCCCTTATTGGAAAAGTACACCTCAAAAAAAAAAGCATCTCTAAAAATCAATTTAACTCACAGAAGGTGGTTGTTTATAAAAAAATGAAACACACCAAACTGAAAGGTGTTGTTTATGTTAGGATTTAGGAGCTTAAGAGAGGTGTTTGACATCAGAGTGCTAATGATTCACGTAGAATATATGCTGCTCTTGCTCCACAGATGCCCAACCAACCGACTGTCCGTTCTCTGTTGGATGCACGAATCTGTACCAGTGATGACTGAGAGAGGCATTTCTCCTGGAGGACTGGGGGAAGGCTGGCCTGATGATTATCTCCTTGGAGAAGTTCAGTGTCTCTCTTTGTAGCCCTCATAGCACACTGCAAAGCCATTCATGGCCCACATTCAGGATGTCTTTCAAGGAGGGCTGGGCTGGCATAATGTGAGTAACATTCTGGTACTCATGGGTGGAAGTGAGTGAAAGGCCTGAAGGAAATCTGTCCTAGGATGTTTTCTTCAGGTTTGTAAAGACTTCAGGTTACATTAAGTGAATCCAAGGAAAAGTAGGGAAAGCCTGTAGATTGGATGCTGTGCTATAATGTGTGCCAACACATTGAGTTCTGGTGCCTAACATCTGACTTCAGCATTCAAAGACTAAATGTTGAGAGAAAACCTGAATGGTCTGGAGAGATAAATAAAAACAAAGAGCTGTACTCTTCAAAAAGAAGTCTTGATTTGCAAATCTGGCAGAAATTATATTTACAAAAGGAATCCACACTGTATTGTTTCATATCTTGGGTACTCTACTAATGAAGTGTCCCTTGTAAATACCAAAAACATGACAGTCAGCTATTAGAAAGGGAAAATACTCTTGAGGGCAGCTTTATCCCAAGCAAAGGGACATTAACTACATGCCCAGATGTTTGTTTTCTGTCTCTCACTCTTCAGTATTGATTTATGCAGCTTTGCAGAAGGCTAGTTCAGAAAAAAAGGCAAAGTCATCTTCAAGATGAAAATGGAGCCCACCTAAGTTCTCGTCACTTAATAATACTGCTTGCATTGTCATACACCAGATTGATATCTGGATGATTATGTTAACATTTTGCTTTAACAATGATGTCATTGATGTGATGTGATGGTAGATCTTGTTTCAGAGAGTACCTCATCTGCTGGGTCAGCTGAAGTTTTCAACAAGTTAATATTTCTTCAGTGTTGGACTGAAGTATGAAAAGTTCTATTCCATAAAAAAAAGTGAGCATCTTTCTTCATTGTCCTAGAAAGATTACACTGTAAGGTGAAATCAGAGCAGAGGATGACTCAGTACAACCATTCAGCAGAGTTCTCTCTCCAGAGCTCAGCAAATAAGTCATTAAATTTCACTGAAACACCACTGGCTTGGGATGAAAGGACACTCCTAGGGCTGAAGATATCCCTGTCAATCCTTCTGTCTGTTATAACTTTGGCAACAATCCTTGCAAACATTTTTGTTATTATTACAATTTTTCTCACTAGAAAGCTCCACACACCTGCAAATTACCTCATTGGCTCCTTGGCAGTGACTGATCTTTTAGTGTCTGTCCTTGTAATGCCCATCAGTATTGCTTACACTGTCACCCACACGTGGGCCTTCGGCCAAGTGCTGTGTGATATCTGGTTGTCATCAGACATCACCTGCTGCACAGCCTCCATCCTCCACCTCTGTGTTATTGCACTGGACAGGTACTGGGCTATCACAGACGCTCTGGAATACACCAAACGCCGCACTGCTGGCCGAGCAGCCCTCATGATTGCAGTGGTCTGGATGATATCTGTTAGTATTTCTGTGCCACCATTTTTCTGGAGGCAAGTGAAAGCTCATGAAGAAATTGCAAAGTGTACTGTGAACACAGATCAAATTACCTACACAATCTATTCCACTTGTGGAGCTTTCTACATCCCAACTGTGCTCCTCCTGATATTGTATGGTAGAATTTATGCAGCAGCTCGATCCAGAATTCTGAAGCCACCCTCATTATGTGGGAAACGTTTTACTACTGCACACCTGATCACCGGCTCTGCAGGGTCTTCTCTCTGCTCCATTAATGCTAGCCTCCATGAAGGGCATTCCCATTCAGGTGGATCCCCCATCTTTATCAATCATGTTAAAATAAAACTTGCAGACAGTGTCCTGGAAAGGAAAAGAATTTCTGCTGCAAGAGAAAGGAAAGCTACCAAAACTTTAGGCATTATTTTGGGAGCTTTCATTTTCTGCTGGCTGCCTTTTTTTGTCATGTCCCTAGTCCTGCCCATTTGCCAAGATGCCTGTTGGTTTCATCCCATCCTACTGGACTTTTTTACCTGGCTGGGTTACCTAAATTCATTGATCAATCCAGTCATTTATACAGCTTTTAATGAAGAATTTAAACAGGCTTTCCAAAAACTAATACTTTTCAAAAAGTGTTCATCTTGAGACTCTCCTCTTGTGTTACTGACCCTTGTGCAATCTCATAGCCTACCTGAAACTTTCCATGCTTTTATTCCTGAGGAACAGAGTGGTAATTGCCAGCTCTGCTGCCACCCCGTTCCGTGCATGTAACTGGGAACTTCTTGCCAATTCGATACTTTCTGTCTGGAATTCTACATCCCACAACAACTTGTCCGTGCTCTCTGCAGTGATCATGTGCGTATATAAGATCAACAGCACATCAAATAAGCTTTGTAACCAGGGAAGGTGTGCAAACAAGGGAGCTGGGCTTGTGTGAGGAGGTGACACATTATCCAATTCTACCGTGCTTTGTAACCTGGCGGGAGGAAATTGTGCATGTATTTGCAGGATGTCAGTATTTCTGCTGTATATTATTAATCATTTATGTAGGCTGAGAAAGTTTCTGGAGAGCAGGATCTGATATCTACATGTTCTGTGGCCTGTATCATATCCACATGAAGCAGATAAGACCTGTAACTTTTTCAGAAGTTGTGTGACACAGCCTGGCTATAACCAGCAGCAGGGCAGAGAGGTGTGTAAGTTATATGAATATTTCACAACTGCTGCATTTGAAGCTATGTTTTTGGTGAACTGCAGAAAGAAGACAATTTAT
The DNA here is from genome assembly GCA_036023395.1 of Myiotriccus ornatus. Lineage (NCBI taxonomy): Eukaryota > Metazoa > Chordata > Aves > Passeriformes > Tyrannidae > Myiotriccus > Myiotriccus ornatus. Next base: position 2,113,831 of record JAYRBT010000064.1, read on the forward strand.
TTGAGGCAATTTTTACACATTTTATCATTAGTAGAATAGCCAGTGCAGAAATACTACAAAATAAATAGCATGAAAATTATTGAGAAGTACCTCGATCTTATATTTTTATTTCATTTTTTTTGCATGCACAAACTGAAACAAGAGAATATGGTTAGTGCCAGTGTGGAATGACTGGGACCTCAGAAAACATCCAGGAGCTTTACTCCTTGGTGACAAGAAATGGGAATTTAGAGAGGAGAGAATGAAGTGACACACTAAGGAAAATTTTCTTAGTAATTATGGTTGTTGGGGTGGATGGACCATCACTGTCTCTGGGAGTCTTTAAGTAGTGGTCAAACAAACATCTGTCAGGAATCATACTGTCAGAACCCTCTGCTGGGGCTGTGGAGGGTGGAGCAAGTCCCCTCTGAGCTGCACTTCTCTATTTTTGGGATTATTTCCCTGATTTGCAGATGGGAAGCACACATTGCTTTGAAAGTTATTCCTTCTGACTGCCCTTCAGTCTCTCGGCCTGCCCCCATTCATCTCCACCATCCACTGCTGTGGCCATTCCAATACACTCCACCACAGCCCAGGTCCACCACAGCTTTCAGCCTCTCCTTTGCGTTTGAGGCACAGCCTCACAGCTTCTCCCTGTTGCCGGTGCCTCTGCTGAGGACTGGATCATAAAGTGATGGCCTGGGACCACCTGGATGCTGCAGAGGCAAGCAGAGCAGTTGTGTGGTCACAGAACTGTAGTCTTCTCTCTCACAGTATTCACCAAGGGCACTGAAGGCTGCCCTGTTTGGGACACAACTCCTCTCCCCTCCCAGAAGTGTGCTGATCTAGCTCTGTCCAGCTCGAGATTTTGATGGTGCTGCACCCGGCCCTGCCCACACCGTCTGCTTCTAAGGTGTGTCCAGAGTGCCCACTGCCTGTGGTGGTTCTCGCCTGTGCTCCCTCCTTAGCTGTGCTGTTGCTCTGCCAGGGGACATGTGAGCTGACACAGGCCACAGCCACCCAGGGGGAGGCCTGAACCATTAACTAGTGTTGACAACTGAGCTCTCACACCTGGCGCTATTCAGATTGGTTGTTACAGCAGTGTCCAACTTGGAGCTTCAGGCTCTCTCCCCCTTCTGGGCTGCCATCCCTGTGTCCAGGCCACTCAGAGATGCTAGCATTAAGGGACAAGACAATATGGCACTACCAGTCCAGTCTTGCTCTGGAGGTAGCTGAAATACAAAGGCATAAGGTTGGTATAACCACTTCTGCTAGAAAAATGGGATATAGTTTCATATTGGGCCTGCAACAGGGGACCTGTGTGACATGAATTCAGAGATACAACTCCAGAATCCTACAGGATCTTGTAGAAAGAACCATTTGTGGAGACTGGAGAAAGCTCTTCTAGCTTAACATAGAACACTGCATGTTCCAGAACATTGGCATCTTCTGGGTTCCTCGGGGACCTGAATAAGAGAACTAAACATGGTTTCTGTGCCTCCCCTCCAGCAGCACCAGCACAGTGCTGGTGCCTCCTGCTTTGTACCAGTCTCTGCTGAGAGCTAGTCTGGCCTTCCCACCACAGGGCTTCATGCTGCCTGAGGCAGGGCTTGTCTTCAGCCAGGTCACTTCTGAGCTACTGATTCTCTTCCTACCTCATGTTTCAGGACGTCGTGCTAGCAGTGAGCCCTTGGGACACAGTGCTCCTGAAAGAACTTGGCAGCAAGACTGTCACTCCACTGTCTAAATAATGCTGAATTTTGGTCTGCACATAATTTAGGGACCTTCTCCACAGTGTCCTTTGGGTGGTCTCATGGCTGGTTCTAACCTTGAAATCAGAGCCTTGGAGCAGCTGATGGCACATCTCATTAGAAATAGGGGGCAATGAGAGCAAGTGTGTGTGTCTTCCTTCTCGGACCTGGGGATGTACAATACATAGAATTGGAGTAATTCGGGTTGGAAGGGACCTCTGGAGGTAGCTAGTCCACAATTCTGCTCAAAGCATGGCCATCAGAGGTTTTCTCAGCTTTGCAAGGATAAGGACGCACAACCTGGGTAACCTGAGCCAGTGCTTGACTGTCCTCCTGGTGAAAAAGATTGTCATAGGATTGAAGAGATGTTGGAATTTTTTCCCAGTGTAGCCCCTCCCCTCTGCCCCCCAGTCTGTTTCGTGTGGGAGGGGGGACTCAGGAGGGGGACCCTCTGAAGAGCGGGCAGAGCCGCGCCTCGAGAGCCCTTTTGCCCGGAGGATTGGGGGTTTTTCCACCGACGGAGCTGCTTTTGGTTTTTTTTTTTTTCGGGGCCTTTTTATTTTTCTCCTCCTGCTGGGAAGTTTTTTTTCTTTTCCCTGCCGGATACCGCTTGGAGAGCGACTGAGAGAGAGAGACCGACGCATTTCGGAGCGAGATGCCCTTGGGGCGCGGGGGCTGCATTATCAGAGCTGCCTGAGTTCAGACTGCGCCCGTGGGACGAAGGACTCTTTCTACGAAGCCATCGGCCGCTCCCGTGGCTGCGAGCAGATGTTGAGCTGCCAGGGACAATTTTGCCATCAGCCCTCCCCCGCACCCCCCACCCCAATTTGCCGCGGGTTTTTTTCCCCCCTGGGGAATTAGGACTTTGTTTTGTTTCTTTTGAAAGTTTTGGTTGCACCATTGTCGTTTATTCAGATTTTTTAATAAAGAGCTGTTCTTTTCCACACTTTCACTTGCAGACCCTAAATTTCGATGTTGTAATCTTGTTAGACAAAGATTTTTCTTTTACCAAGTTTGAACCTCTCTTTTTTCACTTATGTCTGTTGTCTCTACATCTCCCACCAATCACTTCCTTCTAGGTCCTGGAGAAGCTGCTGTCAGGTTTCCTCACATCATTCTCTTCTCCAGGCTGAGCAAGCCTAGTTCATTCAGCTTCTCCCCCTGTGCTCCTGGGGCAAGTTCTCCAGTCTCCTGACCATTCTGGTAACCATCCATCAACCTCACGCTGCTTTAGCTATGCCTTTCTTGTACTAAGAGGCCCAAAACCGGACACAGTTTTCCAGATGTGGTCTAGCAAGGGCTGAGTAGAGCAGGATAATCACTTCCCTTGATTTATTAACTATGCTTGTGCTAATACAGCCTTCTCTGCACCAGGTCACACTGCTGGCTCCTGTTCAGCTTGCTGTCTACCAAGACCCCCGGGTCCTTTCCAGCAGAGCTGCTGTCCAGCCAGTCAGTCCTTAGCCTGTATCATCTCAAAGGGTTCTTCCTTCCCTGGGGCAGGACTTTGCATTTGTCCTTGTTGAATTCTGAATGTTCCTGTTAGCCCTTTCCTCCAGACTGTCTAGGTCACTCTGAATTGTGGTTCTGTCCCTGAATGTATGCACTGAACCCCCCAGCTCAGTGTCAGCTGCAGACTTGAGTGCACTCCATCACTTCTTCCAGGCCAGGGATAAAGAAACAGGATAGGTCCTAGGACAGTCCCCTCTAGTACTCTGCCTGTTATCACCCATACAGACCCCAGCATCCCAAACTGGATTCAAGGATATTGTGTGAGTGTTGAAAGCCTTGACAAACTCAAGGCTTATGTACAAACCCAGTAAATGTCTCGCACAAGGCAATCAAACTGGGCAGACATGATTTACCCTCTGCAAATCCATGCTGACTGCTCACTTTGTTTGCTGTGCTCTTGGCTCAGATCCAGACTCCCAAGGCATTACAGATGAGGGCCAGAACTTTGACATTCTTTTTTCAGACCACATTGCAAGAGAAAATGCCTGGACAGGATGGCACAGATACAGGAGCCCCAAAGAGGTCAGTCTGAGTGACTGTGCAGTACCTTTTCATTTAGACCACAGCCCACAGGGAAAGTGTCTCAGAGAACAAGAGAAAGAGGAAAGCACGTAGTTTATGTCTGCTATGTGAGGAGTTCTGATAAATAATGTTTTGCTGATGTAACTTTAGGGCTGGCTCCAAGTGGTCACTGAACTGAGATTTCTTCATGCTTGTAAAGTCCCAAAGAAGATGGCTTAAATGGATTAAAGACCAGTGGGCAAATGGAGTCAGGGTATGTAGAAACCCAATTCTTAGGAAAGTCATTAAAGAGAAAGGCCCCTTCTCCCTCTCACCACTTTGGATTGAAGGATATTACCTCTGCTTCCATGCCAGTGCTTGTGCCTGTTCTTTGGGAAGGAGCTGGTGTCCTCTATTTCTTCCCACTACTCAGATGGGCGTAGAATCAGAGAATCATAGAATGTTAAGAGGTTGGAATGGACTATAAAGATATCTAGTCCCAAACCCCCTGCCATGGGCAGGGACACCTCCCACTAGACCAGGTTGCTCAAGGTCTTATCCAGCCTGGCTTTGAACATTGCCAGGTTTGGGACGTCCAAAACCTCCTTGGGCAACCTGTTCCAGTATCTCA
>JAYRBT010000064.1:2118304-2175643 GCA_036023395.1 Myiotriccus ornatus
TTGAATGTCATGAGGTTTGCATCAGCCCACCTCTCCAGCCTGTCCAGGTCCCTCTGGATGGCATCCCTTCCCTCCAGCATGTTGACTGCACCACACAGCTCAGCGTCATCAGCAAATTTGCAGAGGGTGCACTCGATCCCACTGTCTGTGTCTCCAACAAAGATTTTGAACAGTAGTGACCTCAGTACCGACCCCTGAGGGACCCCACTCATCACTGATCTCCACGTGGACAGTGAGCCATTGACCACAACTCTTTGTGTGCAATCATCCAGCCAGTTTACCCACTGAGGATCCATCCATCAAATCCACGTCTCCAATTTGGAGACTGTGTCATATACTGTGTGTAAGTCCAGATAGATAATGTCCATTGCTCTGCCCCATCCACCACTGCTGCAGCCCCATCATAAAAGACCACCAAATCTGTCAGGCATGATTTTCCCTTTGTAAAGCAAATCACCTCTTTGTTTTTCATGTGCCTTAGCATAGTTTCTAGGAGACTCTGCTCTATGTTCTTGCCTGGCACAGAAGTGGGACTGACTGGTTTATAGTTCCCAGGGCCTTTTGCTTTCCCCTTTTTAAAAATGGAGGTTAAATTTCCCTTTCAACAGTCATCAGGGACTTCATCTGACTTCCACAAAATCTGAAACCTTTCTACCCACCATCCTTCCCATAACTCCTGGATCATGAGCTGATCAACTTGAAATTATTCCCCTATTTGCTGCCATGGTTTAAGAATGGCATTCTCCAATTTAGTACTCCCGTTAACATCACACACCACTTCTCCTCCCCAACTCCAACTGGAGGTACAAAAGGCAAAGATCAGGACTGAGATAAGCATGATTTACTGGAAACAGCCATGAGAGAAGAAAATGAACAAAAACTCCTGACAATAAAAAATACTGGACTGTTCTGTCTGCCACATTGACTGGACCAGAAGGAACCCCTCCTTCCCCGAAGAGGGAGAGCTTCTTTTTCCCTACCCCCAGCAATGAGATGAAGTGGTGAATCACCTTGGGTCCTGGCCATGCCAAAAAATTAACCCTGTCCTGTCTGAAACCAGGGCACTATCCACCCCTTATTTTATACCATCTACACCATACCCAGATCCTACACCTTCCAACCATATCCATATCCATATGGAGATATATATATATAAAATATATATATTATATATATATATACATATAAATATACACAAGCACAGGTATAATTTCTATATTCAATGGCTGTCCCTCCAGGATGGCTCTTGAGTTCATTTAGTCCATAACTGCAGGTTTTTATCTGTCCTAGATGTCCTTCAGGGCAGGAAGACTGGTGTGCTGTTGGCTGGTTGCAAGCTGCATCAGGAGCTCACAGCTGGTGAATCTGGAGAAGTCCATCCTCATTGTCCATGGTAGTTATGGCAGACAGTGGAAGTGTCATTCAGCAACCAAAATTATACAGTTCAACATTATAGACTGTTCTCACTCAAAAATCCAATCCCCTTGAGGTAAACATCGTGTTTCCTTGTACCTCTGCAATCACCCACCAAGTGAACCCAGGTCCTTGAGCAAAAACAATCCCACAGATGGGTTTGCCTTTGCTTGAGGCTGGACTAGTCCAAACTGTCTTCCCTAACACATTTTTCATATGCACCATGGGGACTTTGTCTACAGTACATGGAAGTTTTGACTGGGCAGGGCCAGCTCAGTTGGTAGAGCCTCTAGTGTTAACTAACCAGCTGGCCTTCACCAAATGTAGATCCCAATGTTTGAAGTCCAACCACCCATTGCCTTCAGTGTGGTTCCAAACAGTCCATTGCACTGTTCAACTTTCCCAGAAGCTGGTGCATGACAAGGAATACAATACACCCACTCAATCCCATGGTCTCTGGCCCAGGTGTCTCTGAGGCTATCTATGAAATGTGTCCCATTGTCTCAATTATGACTCAGTTCTCTCTGGGGGCCATGATGGCACAGGACTTGCTTTTCAATGCCCAAGATGGTGTTCCGGGCAGTGGTGTTGAGGCACAGGGTACAAATCTCCAGCCATCCAGTGGCTGTTCCCACCACTGTCAGCATGGAGCACTTGCCTTGGCAGGTGTGCTGGAGTGTGATGGAATCAATCTGCCAGGCCTCCCCACATTTATATTTCATCCATCATCCACCATCCCACAGAGGCTTTACCCCCTTGGCCTGCTGATCACCAGCACATGTTTCACAGTTATGGATAACCTAGGAGGGAGATTGTGTTGATGGTTAAATCCAGCCCTTGATCACGAGCCCATCTGTATGTTGCATCTCTTCCTTAATGACCTGAGGCATCTTGGGCCCAACAAGCCAGAATTAATTCACCCTTATGTTGCCAGTCCAGATCCACCTGAGACACCTTAATCTAGGCAGCCCGATCCACCTGTCCTTTGTGACACTCCTCATTAGCCCAGCTCTTGGGCACCTGTGCATCTACATGATGTACGTTTACAGCCAGCTCCTCTACACTGCAGCAACATCTTGACACGATTCAGCAGCCCAGATGGGTTTCTGTCTGCACACCCAATTAGTCTTTTTCCATTGGTCCAGCCACCCCTGCAGAGCATTTGCCACTATCTGTGAGTCAGTGTGGAAGTGGAGGATTGGCCATTTCTCTCTTTCAGTGATATCTAAAGCCAGCTGGACGGCTTTCAGATCTGCAACCTACTTGATCCACCTTGTCCCTCAACAGTTTCTGTGACTCACCATGTAGGACTCCACACAGCAGCTTTCCATTTTCCATGTATCCCTACAATACGTCAGGAACCATCAGTGAAGAGAGCGTGTCTTTTGAACCTGTCCACAGTCTTGCACAGTCTCTCCACAGTCGAGGTGCAGGCCAGTAGGGAGGACCTGGTCTTCATATCACCAGAGTCAGGCAGTCACCTGAAGCACTGTTTGTTCTCCTTCTTTCCATGACATCAATGCCAATGAGTTGGCGTATGATGATGGCACACCCCATACAAACTTCTGCCACGTGGATGGCGTGCACTGGACCTCATCTGGATCTACAAGGACTGCTTGTTATTTGAATCCCTGTAGATTACCTCCAGCACAGCTAATTCTCTCGGGTACTGGACTTTCTCCATGGCATTCCATCTGCTTGGATGTACTATTAGATCATCCTTGAGAGAATACCTTTCCCTCACCCTTGACAGGAGTCCCTGAGAGTTTCTGTCTTCTTCCCAATCCCTTTGTCAATGCCCTCATGTCAGGACAGGGATCCCAGTTGCTGGCCTTCACTCCCATCTAGTTTCATATTGTGGGCTGCGGTATTCCAGCACTGGAGCAGCCAGGTCATGACTGGTGATTGAAATCTTTTCTCATCTCACAGCTCACCCAGGGATAGGGATCAGTTGATTATCTCTGGCCCTGCCTCTTCCTCCTGTTCTGAGAGCCCTTCTTCCTCTTCATCCCTCACTAAGCGAACTGATGTTGTCTTGAATGTGTAGGGGTGAATACTACCAGCACACGTTGTTCCTCTGGTTCAGCTGCAGTTTGAGCGGCCCCAGTGCCTGTTGGTCTGCTTTCCTCCTCCCCCTAAGGGTGCTATCAATAGCAAGTAGTGTCTGATAAATAGTAGCCAGGGCCCAGCACACTGCAGTAAGTTGTTCCTCTGGAGTTGGACAGCATTCTCCTTGCAGATTACCTCTCATTTTACCAGGGTCCTGCAGTTCTTCAGGGGAGAATTCCTAAATCATTGGACCAGAGAATTTATCTAAAAACTGGCCGATTTTTTCCCCACATTCCATGACACTCATGACTATCCACCCTCGTGGCAGATACCTGAATGAACTTCCTAGAAATTTCTTTCTGGACTTGAAATGTGGTGTGGACTGCACTATGGAGACCTGGCAGGCTTAGCAACTATAACATCTTTTCCTTAACAGCCAAAGGAAATTCAAAAGTCTCAAAAGCTGTTGTAACAGGTCTGAAAGAGGAAAAGGGGGTGAAAAGCTGGGGAAAATCATCCTCCCCTGTTCCCCCACAGGCTGAGTACAATTATTAATGGATTCCCAAAGGTAGTGCCCAAGGTAAGGGCAGGACAGCAGCACTGAATAATCCTCACATCAGTACCACACAGTACAGCAACAGAACAATCCTGATCCTTCTCCCTGCTCTGAAACAGAGCAGCATGATGGTCACATAGTGCATATATGCAAATATATACAGGGTTCAGTACCACACCCACATGAACAGACTAAGCGACATTGTGATCAGTGGCTTTGTACCTAATACAACAAATGCTAAATCATATTTGTTTCCAGCACACTCTGGGCAGATCTGTTTTTGTCTCAACCCTTCAAGCCCCACATTGTGTGCCAATTAAGGCTGCCATGGTTTATGAATGATATTCTCCAATTTAGTACTCCCTCTAAAATCATGCTCCACTTCCCCTTCCCCCTCCAACTGGAGGCACAAAAGGCAAAGGTCAGGGATTGAGGTAAGAAAAACTTACTGGAAACAGCAATGAGATAAGAGAAAGAACAATAGCAACAGTATTAACAAAAGGTATAAGAAAAGGAAACTATTTACATGGAAAGCCCCCAACAATAAACAATACCAGACTATTCCATCCACAACATTTACACAACTAGAAGGAACCCCTTTTTGCTGGGAGAGAGTCCCTTTCCCCCACTCCAGCAATGATGTGAGGTGGTATAGAATAACCTCTGGGTCCTGGCCACACCCCCTCCTGGCTACTGCAAAAATTACCCCTGTCCAGGCCAAACCCAGGATATTTGTACATATACAAATGAAGCTGGGAAGAGGGAAAGGAAAGCAAGACCTTGGCAGTACAGCCCACTGGTTAGAACACACCTAGAAAGCAGAAGACAGAGGGTCAAGTCAGTTCTCTAGTAAGTAGTAGAGGGTTTATGCACAATAGCAGTTGAAACTGTGAACTCTGTCCTTCAGCATCTGGGGAGTGACTTTGTTTAAAAACGGACTTCCCAGCAGATCATGCTGGCCGTTGCCTTAGGACACTGGCATTTCCAGGAAGAGCTGGGTTGGCATCAGTACTCAAAGCCAAGGAAAGTTCTCAGCTGAGAAAGCTGGGACAGCAAGTACATGTGCACAGGGGTCTAGAGGCCAAATTGTGTCTCCACAGAATTTCTTCTGATGGTTCACCTGCTTGTTGTGAAACATAAAACCACAGGGCATGGTCCTGGAAGGGCCTTGGAGAGGCTGGCTAGTCTATTCCCATTGCTCTGCCTGTATCCGCTATGCTTTTGCCCTTTTCCCATCTTTCCTACTCATGAAGATTTCCAGTGATGAACAGAATGGCAAAATACAGCATAGGAAGATGATCCACTACTATTCTTTGGGGTTTTATGACATTGTTTATTCAAGAATAAACAAACTAGGCCCTTTCTTTGATTAGATTATATGGTAATTTAAAAAGGCACGTGGTCTAATATACCATTCTTAATGTTGGTAAATATTTGATATAGTGCTTCAGGAACTCATGTTGGGAAAAAACCCGATATGGAACTGTCAGAGGAAAGCACTTGCTAAGGATCATAAATGAAAGCTAAGTAACACCCCACAGTCTCTGAGTTGAAAGGACGAGGCTCTCATGTCACAGGGATCAATGTCCATATTTACCATGTTTTATAATGCTCTGCAAATTGCAGTCCAGAGCACACAAATGCATTTCACAGAAGGTACACAAGGGCTGTGTGATTTCTCAGTATCTCTCCAATGAAGTTCTTGCAATATTGAGCACACAGGTAAGCTAAAATGCATTTTATGTTTGAATTGAAGTACATATTGAGATGTCCCAACAGATAGTTATTTCAATTATAACATGGAGTTTATTGGAAACTGAAGAAACAGCTAAATGTAAGTCAAAGCATGTGTGTTCACTGCAGCACCTTGCAATTAAATTCCAGTGCAGGTTATTCCTACAACCAGGGAAGAGGACAAGTGTCAGCTATGAAGAGTTACCATCACTGAAAACTGGCAGGACAATGAAAATGAAACCTGATCACTCCTCCCAGGACAAGCCTGAACCTTGCAATGTGAAAGAAGGACAGTTGTGGAAAGCCTGTGGGTTGAGGGAATCCTGCCATGCTTACCAGTCTGAACACAGTTCCCTGTGACGGGGTTACAGAGGAACAAATGCTGTATATGTGTCTTGGTTTAATGACAATATGTTCAGGAGATGGGATCTCCTATGAGGTAAACCCCCACTTCTCTTTTGTTTACTTCCTTCCCCCAAATATTGACAAATTTTGAAGTTATGAGGAATCTGAATGAAGGAGGAGAAAGATAACAATTCTACTAAAAAATGGAGAACAGAACAAAACAAAAACAAACAATAGAACAAAATATGTTACCTAGCCACTCCCCCTCCCCCTTGCTGAAAATGAGAAAAACCTGGAAGAGTGTTTCGTTCAAAGAAAGAAGTCCTATGCCACCGAGTGGGCAGCGTGGATCCCGACGGAGCAAAACCGTGTGAGGTGACAGTGATGGAGCCGACGCGGCGCTGGGACCAGGTGATCATGAGCCACGTGGCGGCAGTGCCCGGTACAGCTCCCAAAAGGACATTCCCGGGCTTCTGGCAGGGCTGTGGCAGCGGCTGGCAGAGGCGCTGGCCCCCCTCGGGCAGCTGACAGCAGTTGCCACGGCGAAAAGCGCTGGTGGCGGCTTGGCACGGTGGAAACTCTGAGTGACAAAAGCTACTGACCACTTGTAGCCAGATTGTCGTAATGTAAATTGCATGGGAGTTGTAGCTACAGCTGTCCCTCTTGACATTCCTTCAAGGACTTGCAAGGTTTACCACAGAGGGAGTAGTAAACTCACAAAGGAAAAGCAGGGTACCGAGAAGTAGTTCCCATGCACTACTGGTAGTTCAAAATTTGAACCAGCAGAAATTGTCTCTCCATCATTAACCGCTACACAATAGCCAGGAAAATATGAGCCATCACATCTTCAAAATATCAGGGTGGGAGGAATCTTAACTGTCAAGGAAGATATTTTGATTGTTGCCTGGATCCTCCTTCTTGCCATTCTTGATGGCAGGTATGATGACATTTGTCTTTTTTCAATCACCAGCATCTTTCAAAGATGACAGAAATCAATCTCGAAATTATATATTATATATATGCCAATATATTATATATTGGCAAACACCCTTGGCATCCTCAAATGCGTCCATTCTGGCCCCATGTGTAGACCTAGTTCATCTGACATTTTTAAGATGTCTGCTCTAGGAAGGGATGAAACATCCCCTAAACTCAACTGCCTTTGAAGACATTATTTCCATTACCTAGACTGGACGACTGAAATGAGACTTGTGTGGAAGAATCTGTAGTGGAGATGTCTCATGCATGCAAACCCTGCTCTTAGTGTGTGCAAATCCTGTTTATCATTCCCAGCAACTGCAACTGCCCATCGCGGTGTTCTCCAAGTACGCCAAGTTATGGCTCCTGGCGTGCCAGGTTGAAGCTGGTGAAGACAGATATGAAGACCCTCAGTCTGAGGGGAGATAGTGTTCTCACTGTGATGTGACAGCATATGCTTTCTGAGAGGAAAACAGCAGTGGTACAAACTAACAAGGCACTGACAGTGCCTGTTTGCTTCTCAGCACCTTTGTTACCGTACCCTGGAGTGGCTGCAGGCTCCTAGGGGAGGTAATGGTGGCACCTTGCTGATTCTAGGAAAGAGGAACAGTTACACACACAGAATCCCAAACCCAACAAAACTTATGTTGTTTGCCATCCAGAGTGCTGATACTGATATGAGACTACCAAGCCATGCAGCACTGCTGCCCACACAAGCATGCTTCCTTTTTCCCCCACTTGATGTTTTAATAATATTCCTAAACTGTGTGGCACTCAGGACAGCCAAGGCTCCAGCTCTGTCAGGAGCTTTTCTAATATCAGGATCTTATCAAGACTCTGATATTCTAAATACTTAAAACCCGAACACCTGGAATCAAATAATAACATAAGAATCTCCACTTCCATTAAAAAAATATCTAATCTTGCTTTGCAGAGAGAAGCAAAAACCACTGGCTTAGAAAACAGTGGACTAATTCAGCTCACTAAACAGGAAGAGAAGTATTCACTCTGAGTTAGTTTTCTGCCAGTTTAATGAACTGAATAAATCCCAGAACTGGTGCAGCAGAACCAGTACAGATGCACAAGTTTTAGGAGGGATGCAGAACTGCATATATCATCATCAGCAAGCTGTTAGATCAACTCAGACACTTCACTCAAATTCACCATAGAAACAGAGCGAGTACAGAATAGCAAGAATATCTGAAGAGTTAGTTCAGGGACTTCAAGAACTGGAAGATGACTCAGGTAGACATTTTTAATAACCCCTGAGAAATCTGCTCTCTGTGAATTTGGCTAATCCCTTTTCAATCTCATGCCTCTGATGTTCATGGCCTCCTGGAGCCATCCACTTCTCACGTTACCAAGCCGTGCATAAACTGCATGAACTGCTTTTGTTTAAAGCTACTACACCCATATGGGTCCTCTCTTGTCAGAGGACAGCTTCTGTTGTTTCCCCATATTATTCATGATTTTATGGGCGTTGTCATCTCCCCTCGCCCACCTTTTGTTCAGCACCTCCCCAGCCCAGCCATGAGCTGGAGCTGCCTCCTCACCTTTTTAACTCTTTCATTCCACTTGTCCCTTTCTGTCCTTCTGTCTGCAGCTTCCACTGCCTGCACAGAGTCCTCATAAATAAAAACACTAAAAAAGAAAAAAAATTGCTCCTTTCTCTCAGAGCAGCCAGAGCTTCCTTAGTTTTTCTCTTTTCCTCTATGTCATTTCCTTTCCCAGGAAGAAATTTCTAAGTTTCTAACCTCACATGACTAAGGGTTTTTTTGTGGGATATCATCTTGGCAGCCCTGTTGCCACAGGCACTGTACCACCAGCTGCAGCCATGCTGCTTCTGCACCACACACAGTGAGCAGAGTGTTTCCCACTTGGATCTAGAGATCTGACATTTGTCATTGCCTGGTTTTCCTTTTGCTGTCTCTTCCTCATGCTGCAGTCCCCACTCAGCAGCTGGTTCAGTTGCTGCCTCGGGGAAGGGCTTCTTTCTCCCTCTGTATCAGCTCAGCTCAGTTTGTTCCCCCTCACTCCTTCATCTGCCTCCACCACTCCTGCTGGGTGGGTCAGGACTTTACCTTGCACCTTGTGCTTTCCCGCCAGCAGCAGTTCACTGTGCCAGTGCTGCTGGCATCTGGTGGCACAGGAGGCTGAGTCCTTAAGTGACCACTCTGCTCTTGGTTGCACTACTGCATGATGAGGACTCACCAAAGACTGGGGCATGGCTGCAATGCTTGTCTCTTGGCTTGGAAGGACAAAGGCTGGGTTTCCAAAACACAAAGCAGGGTGCCAGCACCGCTGGCAGAAACCTCTCTCCCTAGATGTTTCCTCAGTGGCTGCTAAGCAGCCCCCCTCGGTGCCAGGGAAGATCCTGCAGAGCCTGCTGCAGCCAGCAGACACTGATGACCACAGCGACCAGGTAAAATCCACACAGAGGGTATGAAGGATACACCAAGGAGAGGGCCTGCCCTGGGGAGACACATTCCCTCTTCTGTCCCTTCTCATCTCATCCACTTCTGAATGTGGTCTTCTGGAGTCCATGAGTCCATCCCAGCACCCAAAATTCCATCCTCATAATGATGGGGACTGAACTATGAACACTTGCAGCTGTTTTCCCTGTGGAAACCAATGTGGACAACAGCAAGGGTGATTATACCCGAGGAAGGATGCCAAACATGTAACAGTACTTTCCTAACGTCTCTTCAGCTTCTTCTGTAGTCAGAGGGAGGTATTGTTTTGATCCCCTGGCAGCACCTGGCAGTTTTCTTCCCCTCATGTTTCATGCTTATTTGAAACACTTGGGACCTTTGGTCCCAATAACATGCTTCGGCAATGAGTTTCACCATAAAACATATGAAAAAGTATCCAAGCACAGCCCCATTCCTCTCGCAACACATCCAAGAAGCACATGGAAGACACTAAGCTCTAATGTACCCAACTCCTGACAAGTCTGAGGCATTTGCATTTAGCACTTGCTGAAATAAATAAATACCTTTTTTTTATTATTATTATTCTGCTTCATCTCCCAGTCATATCCAGATATGCCATTGCTAGATGGGTATCAAGAGCTGGCATTGTTTCAGTAAACCTCCCTCATATCAGTTCAGAAATGAGAAGTAGCATCTGTAAAGTGGGGAGCCAAAAACCACTGAATGCGGTTGCACTGCAGAACACATGGAGCACATGGTGCACAGGTGGAGCGTCAGGAAAGCAAATACTTTCCCCAGCAAGAGTGACTACACAGCCTTCCTCAGTTTGCCTGCAAGCAAGGTGTTGTTCTTTCTGTATCTTCACGTGAGCTTGGATTTTAGCTGTAACCTAGAGAATTCACTTCAGTGTTGACACTTCATTCAGAACAAGTGTATTTCAGGCTGTGCTATGGAAACAGGATTCATGCATGGCTGGGCTTCACGAACGAAGATTTGAGACGGGCTCTACCCATGCTTGCTACAAGCGCGCTGATGGCTAAAAAGGCCAAAGCTAGATAGACAAGTCCGGTTGCAGAAGGCACAGCAGAAAGACTCCCCAGATGCTATCGACATGATGCGATTCTTTCTGCGTTGTCTTTTCTCCTCGATCCTGCGTGTGTTCTATGGAAACAGGATTAGAGTGATATTTAAAGTCGGTATGACAGCAAGGACAACACTTTAGCAAAGCGTTACAAGCAGGTCACCTGTCACTTGAAGCATCTTCCTTTGGCATGGTCTAAAATAAAACAACATTGGAGAGACAACTTTAGTTAAGGATACAGTGGACAAAGGGGACAATGCCTTCGGAGCCTGTCCTGTCTTGCTGACTGGCCAGGAGGCTGGAACTGCTCACCAGCCCCTGACCATGTCTGCTGTGGACTCAGCCGAACAGCGCACCGAGCCATGCTCCCCGCTGTCCCCCACCATGCCACCCGTCCGGTCAGGAGTCCCGGGGCTCTGCTTACAGCTCAGGAACACCGGGAGCAGATTTTCCCGGTTAGTGCTGGGGGCATCTCTTGTCTCTGATCCCATCTCAGCATCTCTGGGCTGCACATACCAGACGTGGAACCAACCACAGCCAGACTGAACACCAAGTCACAAACTTTCCAAGAGATGGCACTGAAGGGGGGGATGCAACGACAAGATAGGGCAAAACCTCGCTCTGCCACCTGGCACGAGGCTCTGCCCTGTTCTTAGGGAGCCGGCACCGGCACTGCCCGTCTCGCCACCGGCCCCCAAAGCCCCAAGGCAGTGGTAGCCCCGGGCCGGGGCTGGGGAGTGGGTTATCCGGCGGCTTCTGGACCACGAATCCACCGTGAAACCAACCACGGGAGCGCCTCGCCTGCGCCCAACAACGCTGCGCTCACAACACCCGCCCGGCCCCGCTTTCTCCTGGGGCCCCTCAGACAATCCCCTCCCCGCCCGGAGCGCAGCCCGACCCCCAAAATGGCGGCCGGTGCCTCCCCGCCCTCCTCAGGCTCCGCTCCGCGGCCGGGCCGGCCCGCAGCCCCCGCCCCGCCCCCAGTGACGTCAAGCACCGCCCGGGACCGCGTCCCTCCCCTCATTGTCAGCGCCCGCGCCGACACCGAGCCCCGGAGCCCCCCGTGGGCTGCGGCTGCCCGAGCCCGGGCTGGGAGGGAGGGAGGCCCGGCCGCTCCCGCTGCCCAGGTAGGCAGAGGTGGGCGATGAGTGGGCGGGCGGGGGTTGCCGCAGACCGGCGGGGCGGGGAGGAATTTGAGGCATCCGCTTTGTCTTTGACCGCCGCCTTCCCGTCCCTTCCTGGGCGAGCGGGTGGGCGCTCGAGGGCCGGGTCGTCCGCGGGGAGACCCCACCGGCCCCGCCACTCCGCGGGCGACCCGGCCCTGAAGCGCCCGATGGGGCCTCGGCTCCCGCTCGGAAATGGGGCCGCCGTCGGGCTCCTTCCGACGGGACCGGAACAGCCGCTTTCCTGCGCCGAGAGCGGCTCGGTCCCCGCCCGGGAAGGGCACGGTCCCTCCGGGGCTGCCGCGAGCTGCGCTCTGGGAGGGTCCTAAACCTGTAGCTGGGGCTTGGTGGAGTTGAGATTTTGGAGGTTTCCAGGCGCTTAACGCGATTTCTGTGGATAACCATTTTTTTTCCTTGCTGCAGCCACATACTCCCTTTCCTGATGCTTATTTTTCCCGAATTCCACTTTTTTTCTAGCCTGCCCACACTTATCATATAATTAATAACGTTCTTTTACATATGTGCTTTTCCGACGCTCTGGCTTTGTTAATCACTTCAGTCTTCTTTGCTCCCCCGTCGTGAAGGAATTAATTGATGGAGCGTTGTGAAACTTTTCGTCTTCCTAGAATTTCTCAGACGTACCCCATTTGGCTTTGTCAGGTGTCCCACGTGCCGTGCGAAGCCAGCAGCACAGCAGACCTTTGCTGGTTGTCCTTGGTCACCGCACTTTCATTGCAAATCAACATCATTTTTCCCTTTTAATGCTACATCTGAAGCCTTTAAACCAATTAAACACAAGTTAAAGTGACCATCTCAACTAATCAGTGCATTCAAGTTAGCTGCAGTGGGATTAGATTTTAATTGGTGCATAAATTCTGTTAAAATCTTCCACAAAAATCATGGGAAGGAGTGCTCATTGCTACCGTGTGTGTTGGGGTTGTTGCTTATTGAGTCTCTCGCTGAAATCTTCTGGGGTGGGCAAACCATGCTCTCTGAGTGATACTACAGTGATGACAGTGGGAAGGGGCAAGTATTTTTACAACCCTGGAGTAGTCTCAGGCATTCAGAATTTAGGGAAAAAATGTAGCAACTTACTGCAGCCTGCAGTCTCTCGGCAGAGATATGCATCTCCTGGCCTTCAGGACAGTGAGGGGAGACAGTGTTCCTCGGTGTCACAGTTTGTGTGAGTACAGACCAACAGCTCTGTGCTCTGGTCAGTTTGTGCAGCCAGTGGCCAGCTGGCTCGTTTCGGCAGGGGCAGTGTGCTCCGTGGATGGTTTGCGTTTGTGGCACTCGCAGAAGTATAATTCCTCCATTGTGTTGGCTCTGCAGTGGCGAGGACGGCAAAAAATGGTCGACACTGCCTGCCAGGTTGTCTCCCCCACCCTGGGGCTCCAGGAGGCCCGAGGGAGTGATGATTGTGCGGGAGCCCTGAAGTGCAAGACCCTTCCTGGGCATGGGCCCCCTCACCAGGATCGCACCTGAGCCATCTGGGGCTGCTCAGGCAGCCAGCCCTCTGTACCACTGCAGGGAGGAGGAGGAGGGCATGGACAGCTGGTTTCTTTTGGAGTTGTGGCTGAAAGTTCTGTGGAAAGAAGTGAATCGGGGTAAAGAGTGTGGGAGAACAATGCAATTCAAGAGTTATCTGGTCCTCCCTGTGTCTCCTAGTCTGAATAGCATTTCAGCCCAAACTTCCCTGTAATCCTATAAATGGTAAAGTTTCTGCACTCCAGTACAGGGCAGCCTGACCAACTTTGACTTCCTAGGAAACAGAAATAAGTTACAACAGCCTGAGCTTTTCGTTAGCACTCAGGCTTTTTCTGTGTTCTGAAAATTTGGCCCAGTTGAGAATAAGTTACTGATTTTCATTATTTAATGTGAGCTAGGAAGTATAGGCAAAAATAACTCTTGTTGAAAAAGAGAACTCTCAAATGTAGCTATTACCAGAAATGATAATGTTTAAGAGCCTGGTATGCCTTGCAATCAAGACCACGTAATTTTGTGTATTCAAATGGGTTGGTGATTATCTCTTTGAGCATGACCTTACCAGAGTATTGTACACAGGCACTCTGAGGTTGTACTCGTCCTCCATGAAACCTTTCCTTCCCACCACAGGCTGTGGTCTGTGAGGAACCAAAGGCTTCCTTCCTCATGGAAGTTTTTCAAAAAGTGTAGTTGGCACGACTGAGCCAAATGACAAAAAGAATTTTGATACAATTGCTACACTAAAAAGAAGCAAATAATCTTTTTAGGAGGCCATTTGGATTGGAAGATTCGTGCGAGGGTGATGAATTGTAGATGATTCGTAGCAGTGGTATGTTTTGCACTGACTAGTTCAGTGCAGGTCACGGGAGCTCTTAAAACGTGTTGGAAGGGAGAGCCCTCGTTGTGATGGTTATGGCGTGGTTACTTACGTTTTTGCAAGTCTAAGACCTGATATACAGACTTTTTGCCTTGGGTAATGGTTGGATCCACTCATGTGAAGTAGAAAGCATGAGTGTTTTCAAATACTTGATGATAGCTGATGAGCAGGTGTTGCTTGCCAGCACTTCCTGCATTCCTGATGCTGGTGGTTGGCTTCATCCTTCTATTCTGTTTTTCTCTACTTTGGATGGGCTGAATCTTTGGTGTGTTTTAGTCCTTTAATTTGATGTCCTCTTCTCTCTGTAGTCACCAAAGGTGGGATTAATCTCCATGTCCAAGCTCAGCTGTTTGCCAGGGTAACAGGGGCTGGCCGCCTGCTCCCGATGGCAACTGTGGCCATTCACTGCACACACTGTGGACAGTCACATCTCTCCAGATCTGAGGGTTTAGAGCTGGTGACAGCATCAAGTTTAGTGGAAAACCCACAAACCATTTGCCTTTAATAGTCCAGATTTATGAGCTTTCATAACCACCCTGACTCTGAGACTCCAGGCATGCTATTTCTGTGAAGTCAGTGGGGTTTTGGTTGATTCACCAGCCTGAAAAACAGTGCATTTTGAGATGATCAAATATGAAGTGTGGCATTGGATAACAGCCATAAGAATATGGCAATTGAGGCTTTAATGTTTTTGTGTCTCTGGCATTGTCTTAGGTTTTGGCAGAGATGTTCCCTGCTAAGGCCCTAATTTTGACAGATAAGGGCTTGTAAGGATCAGCTCAAGCCCTGTGTTCCTTAACCCTTGCCAGAGTGGAGTAAGCTATGCAGGTGCAACACATACCCTTACCTAAATGTGCTGTCAGCATGCACAGAAACATGAACACCATTCTCAGGCAGTTTCTGTTTCCTTCGATGTAAAACAAAGCTGAGAATATTTCTGTACTTTCTTACGGAAGTTGTACAGTGAATTTAACACTTGCATTCCTGAACATTTGAGTTTCTCTTAGAAACAAAATCCAAAAAGGTGAATGCACTATCAGAGTGACAGGCTGAAAGGAGAGAGGATGTTTAGAAAAAGATGAATTTTAATGTTGCACTCAGCACTCAGCCTGCTCTGCAGCCTTGGGCCATGAGAGTTGGAGAAGTTCTGCACATAGTGGAACCGCTTAGGACCCACACCAGTAGGAAATCCACCCAGGAATGCAATGATCATTTTTTCGCTTAGGAACAAAGTTGCCAAAATACACAGCTATAAAGTGTAAGGACACATCAACTGGTAAGTTTGTTTCTGTGTGACAGTGCGAAGATGAGAATGGCTGCTTGCTGCTACAACTCTTGTCTGCTTAGAGGAGGGACAGGGATTTTCACATCCTATCCAGTCATGGATCTGGGAGGTGCTACATCAGTGCAGGTGGGCACTGTTGCTGGAGGAAGTGGGCTTGCCTTTCTCTTTGTTCTGACCGCTTTCTCCTCCAGGGGCCCTTTCTAGCCCTGCTCCAGCTGACACAAACTCCATGCAGCCATGGGGAGCAGTTGATTTGGATGAAAAGTAACCATCAGCCTCCCTCCCACCCCCTTTAACCCTGCCTGGTTCCTAGCCTGGCTGCTGGGGTGCTTTACTCTGGTCAAGGAAGGGAAGCATGGGACTAGAAGGGGGCAGGTGCAGTGCAGTGCTGCCTGAAAATGACTATAAAACTTAAGTTTGATGATCTGGTCCGAAGTCTGTGAGGTCACTTGTGCAGTGATAGCATCCCTTAAACATACTAAGCATCGCTGTCTCCCTTCAGATCTCTGCCACCACCTTGCTTTTCATGGTGCTTTCACTTTGGACGTGCTGCCTTTGCAAAATTCCTGATTGCACAAAGTGCTGCCCAGGTTTGGGCAGAGGAGTAGAGACACCATGTTTAGAGTACTTCAGTGGAAAAGTTCCTGTATTTATTAAGTCTCAACAAGTTTGGCCCTGTTTGTCAAAGCTTCACTGGATTGAGCTAACCTCAAATGTCTTCCTTGCAAAGTAACTTCTGAGCCCTGTTGTCTGGGGTCTGATCAGCTGTATTGAACTTGGGCCAGCAAAGTGCACTGGTCTCATGTGTGTAAATACTTTCTGTGAGCTGGAAACTTCTCTATAGCTGCTCCTCAGCCCGTTGCATCTTAACAGCTGCCATCCTGAGCTTCTCTGGCTGTCCACAACCCTGCCACACTTGGTGCCCTCCCTCGTCCTCCCTTGGAAGCAGGCACAGGCAGGCTCTGCTCTGTGGGCAGTTCTCACAGCTCCTGGGTGCTGAAGGATGAAGCAGGGGGAGACGTGCACTGCCAAGTATGGTGCTTCTTCACCCCTCACTGTCTGCCCTGGGTTGGGAGGAATGGGGTTTTGCCCCTTCAAGTCACAAAAGGGAAAGCGTAGGCTTTAGTGATTTTTAATTAGTACTGGGTGGACGAGCCCCTGCATGTAAACATTTATAGTTCTGAATTTACTTAGCTAATTGGTTTTTAAGCCATAGATTAAGTCATAGTTTGACCTACTGTACAGCTGAGGACATAGTATCAAGCTTCACTTAGTACTGAATTAACTCATTAACTCAGCGGTTTTGAGGTTTGCAGTTTCAAGTTGCAAACTTGATGGTTGGGGGGGGGTGTTGATATAAATAAGATTTTTTTTGCCACAAACCTCCCTGGTACTTGGTTGCATTTGTGATTGTCTCAGAAATAGCAGGACAGATTTCATTCAGGCTCCCTGCAAACAGTGTTGTGGCCAAGACCAGGCATGCATCCTAGAGTGTGCACCACACACCTCTGAAAAGCAGAGCAGCAGGAGATGAGAACCGAGACCTTCTTAGCCCTGGTAGGATTCAACTTTGATGGTTAATATTACAAAACCACTGGAGCTTGGGCTCATGTGTCAGGCTGTGGCTGTAGGCAGGTGATGTGAGAGGGCTGCCTGACCTTGTCACCGCACAGTAGTGCTGCGGGGCAGCCGAGGAAGGTGCCTTCTGGTGACACACATCACCCCTGTGGCAGGACAACACCCCTCCCACTCAGAGATCCAGTGAGCAACATGTAGCAAGTCATCCAGTTTACTCCGAGGGGGCAGGAGCAGGCGACAGCAAGCACACTGCATGGGAAGTGTAAATGCTGTGGTAGGAAAAGCTGTAGTGGGAGTGAAAGAGGGAGCACGTTGTTGCATGACATGGTAGGACCTGTGTTTGTACTTCTCATATATGTGTTGCAGTGTTCTAATTGACCTCTAAAAATGGTAGCTTCATCATAAGAAAATGTGCCTTTCTACATGACTGATCATGATGAACATAAGCTCAAGCAACTCTTTAATTAACTCAAGAATGTTTTTCTTTACCTTGGATGTTTACTTTTCACGTTTTCCTCTGTTGTCACGTGCAATGCAGATGCCTGCAGAAAGCTAGAACAGCTCTGGGCTGTGCAGCAAGGACTCCTGGCAGTGTGGCTCTGCTGCCTGGTGTCGTCAGCCCTGCCAGCCTGTGCTGCATGCTGTACAGCTCCGTACAGCTGGGAGTGACAGCTTTTGCTGCAGTGCTGCAGTAAAATTTGTCAGACTTTGTTTTCACATTTATCCTCAAAATTGCCTTAATATCGTTTGCCTTTATATACCTTATCTGGGTTTTAAGCTCCAAGACTGGCTTTTGTCTTCCCTGGTGGATTGGTTTGAAAATTGCAGGACATGTTTCCAAAGCTGAAAAGAGGCTGCAGCAGCTCCAAGGTTGCGCTTGCTGATCATCTGATTCCACTGCAGCACTTTCAGCTGCTTGTGCCTTTGAGGTGCCTATGCCTCACGTGGGAGTGCAGTGAGTTACCTTAAAGGGAAAATCTGATGAAACTGCTCCAAGAACTTGTTGTTACATGTGCTATCTTAGTGGAATTTACCAGAATAGAAAGGAGATTCCTGACCTAGGATCTGGAACAGAGCTGCAAAGACATTAATTCCTCAGGTAGCGTGAATCATTTGGAAATATGTCTGTTTTACTGAAAAACAATAATTCCTGGATAATAGTAAATAACTGCTAGTATTGCATTGTGGTGAGAATTTGAACTTGCAGCAATTGAGAATTCCTAATGAAGCTTCCCATTCTGTTGTCTGTATCCCATTCTGCTCTTTAGGATTGTTTTTAGTGCTGTTGAGTGTGATTAATGTCTTTGCATAAAGGTATCCTGTGTGATGTGGTTGTTGATTTTTCTATTTGAGATTTGGCTGTAGTATATTGTAAACTGTCTGCATATGCTCTGAAATTCTCTGGATGTTGCCTTTTTGCATTGGGCAGAGCATGGCAGCAAGAAGTTTGGAATAGGGCTTTTCCTTTTGTGTGTAAGCACTGTCACAGAGGCGCTGTGAAAGGGCAAATGAGCCTCAGCAGGGCTTTGGGAAAGCCGTGAAATTGTGTGTCTGAAGGTGACTGCGGGAGCAATGCTGTGACCAGCTGTGGAAGTGGGGGGCTCTTTTCCTGCAGTGATGGAAAGATGGGGGGCCTCTCTGGCTGTGTAGTCTGTGCAGAGCTTAGACAGCAAACGGTGTTTAATAGCTGTGCTGACAGGCTGGCTTGAGGCAGTGACACAGTAACTGCAAAGTGCAGGAAAATGGCTGTGCCCTGCTGACTGCCTTGATTGCCAGGTGGCACTCCCTCAAGCTCGGGTCACCTGCCCTGCATTTCCTTTCCTCAGCCCCGTCCTCTGGCTTGTTTTCTCTCACTGTCTTAGAAGAGAAACATACTTCCAAGTCCTTACTCACAGATATCTCCATTCAGTTTTTCCTCTGCTGCCTACTCTTTGAGCTGATTTGCAGAGCAGGGTGGGTTTATTCATTTTGGGATTTTTTTTTTTTTTTTTTTTTGGGTAATCTCTGCCTGTGTGCCTCCAGTGACTGCTGTGACTGCTGTGGCTGAGAGTGTTAAGCACAGTCCTTGTTCTGGAGCCCAGCTGTGTGTGACCTGGTGTGGCACACCACCTCTCCTCTGCAAAAGCAAGAGTGGTGTCAGCAAAGCATTGGTGGCATGGCAGTGACTGAGTGTGGGGCAGATTAGAAGAAAAGGTTGTTCTTTTCTGCCCAGTACTAGTGAGGTGGTGTCTGAAGTGTCATGAGATTATGTAGATCTTTCACTAGACCTTTGGGTTGCCTAAGGCCCCATCCAGTTTGACCTTGAACACTTCCAAAGATGGAGCATCCGTAGCTTCTTTGGGCAGCTTGTCCTAGGGCCTCACCACCTTCAGAGGGAAGAATTTCTTCCTAATATCTAATCTAAACCTACTCTTTCGGCTTGAAATCATTGCCCTATGTCCTGTTACTACAGTCCATGGTAAAGTCTTTTTCTGTCTTTCTTATAAACCCTCTTCATATTCATATTCATATTCTCTTTCACTGAAAGGCCACAATAAGGTCTCCCCAGAGCCTTCTCTTCTCCAGGATGAACAACCCCAACTCTCTGTCTTCACACAGGAAGTGTTGCAGTCATTGGATCCTTTTTGTGGCCTGGTGTGAACCCCCTGTAGTCTTTCTGAGGACTCCAGAACTCCAGATTCAGTGCTCCAGGGGGAGTCTCATGAGAGAAGAGGGGGAGAATCACCTCTTTGACCTGCTGGCCATTATTTTTTTGTTGCAGCCAAGGACACAGTTGGCTTTCATGTCGAATTTTTCATCCACCAGTACCGCCAAGTCCATTTCTGCGGGGCTGCTTTCAATCCGTTCAGCCCCCAGTGTAGGTTGATTCTGCAGACTGCCCCATTCTAGGTGCAGGAAATTGCAGCGCAGCAAATTCTGACTGAACATAAAGGAAAATAATTTTCACACTGAGATTGATCTGATTCTGAGATTCTGGGGGAATAGGGCCCCAAGGGTTCTGGCATTTCTGACCCTGGAGATTTTCACAACTTGATGCAGTCTTGAGCAACCTGCTCCAGTTTTGGACACTAACCTATTTGGAGTGGGAGCTGGACTAGAGTTAACTTCATCCCCTTACTGGCAACCAAGATGAGACAGAAAATGTGAATTTCCCATTCCTTCCCTCCTTTGTAGAGAGGAACAGCATGGTGGGGGAAGTGCTGCAGTCCTGTCTCAGTACAGCCACACCAGTCCTTCCTTCCTATGAAACATCCTTCCTTCCTTCAGTCCAGGGAGTACAGGGGGAAAAACGACATGTAAATAACAATGCGAGGGAGCAAGGTTAGCAGCCATGCCCGAAAAAGTGCTGGAGGGGATGCTCTACTGCCATTTGTGCCTTAAGCTCTATTCTCACTCTCCACTTAAACATGCTATAAGAAAAGCACACACCCTCTTGGCTCCAATCTTCATTTAGAATGGGATTCAGATAAATTAATGCTTGGCATTGAGGCTGCAGATTTCCTCATTAGCATCTTGTGTAATGCTTGCAGGAATACATGTGCTTCAAGAGCAGTAGAATTTGTCTGTGTTGTCCATTACATACCAGTGGACTTAAAAGCAAATATAGGCTGCCCTGTAGAACTACCTCTTTCTTGTTAATACAGGGTATTTCAAGATTGTTTGATTTCTAGCAGCATGAAATGGAGAATCTGGAACGAAGTTTTGCCTTGATAGTCATGAGTTGGATGGCATCTTTAACTCTTTCATGCTCTATGGACAAGAGGCTGGTGGGAGATGGATGAACTTTGAAGTTGGTAATGTTACTCCCCCTTGTCTGTGGGAGAAGTATGACTCAGGACCTTCCTGACAGAAATCCTGCCCAACACTTCTGACTTAAAACAGCTTCTTAGCTGCTTACTGAAGGAGGCAACTGGATGCTAAGGATGACCTCTCTGGGAAGTTATGGCTCTTCTGTGTCAGTGCCCTCCCTAGTCAAAGGAGACTCTTTATACAAGCAAATGGGGAATTGCTCTGGCCCATTTTTGGGAAGAGGGAGCAGAGGCCAGGTATCCCTCTGCTATCTCTTTCTGCGCTAAGGAGACTCCCAACAGTTCTTGCCCAGAGCAGAGTCTGCAGCACAGGGCGTGCAGCTGGTCCTTTTTGCCCTGTTTGCCTCAGTCCTGGCGCAATGCTCTGTGTGTGAATTGCCTGTTGTCCTTTTGAGAGGCTCAGCCTGTAAGTGAACATATTCTGTCCATAAATTCATCAAGGGTTTTGAGTGGGCAGTTTTCAGTGGCACAGCTGCCCAGTGTCATGACACAATCCTGGCAGCTTGTGTTGTAGTCTCCCTATTGTCTATGGAGCATTAATTTTGAGGGTAATGTGTTTAAGTCCCCACAGCTACAAGCATGCTCTCACAAAAGCAGTGTGCTCCTTTGAAGATCCAGGCTGTGATCTGCTTGTAAGTGTTATTTTAGTTATTTTTTTTGTTACGTGAGGATATTTTCAGCAATAAATTGAACACAAAGACTTCTGTTAGGATCTTCCAATCCACCCAGCTGTCTTCATTGAGTAAATCACATTTGAAAGAGTGGTGTAAATTCTTAAATACTTCCTTTCATTGATTTCGCACTTGCTAGTGAACAAAAGAGCTGCAGGTTGGGAGCTCAGAGGGAAAAAAAATGCCACTTGTTGTAAGGGAGTCCAAAATCACAGTTAATATTTGTGGTACAGCCAGGGGACAGCGTTAGCAACAATTTGTGCTGGGGGACCATGAAGGATCTGGAGATTACTTGCAGTGTGTTGGTTAGCCAGCCTTCCTTTATCTGTACAAGTGGTTGTGAGTCGCTCTACCTGAGGTCCACCTGCGTCACATGACTTAGGGAGAAATCACAGAGGCTTTGGCTGGGCTGCCTGTGAGTCAGTGTGGGTGGGTACTCCGCTAACGGCAGTGCGTCCCGCTGGAGCATCGTGCCTCGTCTTGCCTGCCTGCTGCCCTGGACACTTGCTCTGCTCAGCTGCTGCTCCTGCAGAGCACCTGAGCGGCTCTGGGAGAGACACAGAGCTGGCAATAGCGCCTTGGTTGGGTAACAGCACCCAGCGTCTTGGTTTAGAGTGTGTAGGTTTCATGAATTGCAAAAGGTGCAGATAGGAGACAGTCTCCTCCCTGTCCAAGAAAGGTTTGCCTGGAGCCAGAAGTGATGCTGTTGATGTAACCCAAGCTGGCCACCCTTTGTGCCAGAGGCATTTCAAATGGCTGACCAATTCCTCCTGGCCTCTTCACCAGGTGTTAATCCCTGCTGTTCCCCAGGCAGCTGAGCTGAGGTATGCTGCTGGTCTCTCCCCCATCTTTAACAAATGCTGTCCAAAAGCTGTAGAGTGGTGCAGCTGCAATGGGCTCTGGCATGTGCTTGAGCTACTGCAGTGCTGCTGCTGCCAGTGTGCCTGCACACTGGGCACTGCAGCTCCTCGAACACAGAGTGCAAGTCTAAATTCTGGTTTGCTCCAGGAACAGCAGCAGTGGCACCGGTAACCTGAATCAAATTCTCTGTATTCCTCAGGGGCCCTTGCACAAGTCTGAATTCATATTAGTTGCAGCCTTTATTTGGCCCCAGGCATTTTGGCTGCAGGTACAGCACAGACCAGGCTGCAGAAGCACTGCTGTCCATCCATCCATCCCACAGCAGGGTCCTGAAACAGTCCCAGCAAATTCATCTCCTGCATCTGCACTAAGCACAGCAAATGGTGGATTTGCGCAGGGAGGCTGTGGTGGGTGTCAGCCAGGCCAGGGCAGCTTCTTGCAGATGAGTCCAGGGAAGAGCAGCATATCCTGAAGAGGGATCCCCCCAGCAAGAGCAACTCTACCTAGACTTGGGGCAAAACTTTTACTGATTTGGGAGATTTCTGATGATCATGTTTTTTTCTAATGGCAGGGCTGTCCGGTTCAACGGGTGGATAGCAATGATAATGGTTTATAAAGTAGACCTACAAGAGAGCAGTTAAAACTGGTCTTATGGTTGAATATTGAATTTTGTCAGAGTAATTAGTCCTGGAAGTCTGCTGAGAATTATTGAGTTAAAGGGCTCTTAGTAAGGTTTAATGAAAAATTAAAATTTAGACAATTATTGAAATATGAATGATCATTTTTAATTCAGGTCACATTTTATTTCCTTGTGCTACTGTGCTGTTAGTCTGAGGGTCTGTCCAGTGCCTGCTGAGCCTGCTCAGAATAAGTTTCTACATGAACAGAGCAGAAGGAAGTGCAGGCCAAGGTATGCAGAGAGGACAGGGCACCTCTTCTTAAATAGAGCTAGAAGTTGCCCATTCCCAAAAGGTTTTCCCTACTAGCACTAAGGAGTAGGGGCAATCCTGAGCCGTGGATCACCATCATCAATGCTGCTTTGTTTGTATAGTTCTTGGCATGTCTTGGCCTGGACCTTCCCAGACATCTCCTGGGGATGGATCAGGATTTAGCAAGGTCTGTCATGTTTGGAGGCAAAGCAAGTTTAAAAGGGCAGGGGGGCTTGTTCCATGCCAGTTGGCCTTGGCACAGAGGACAGACCTAAGCTAGTCTCATGTACTGATACAGGTGTACCCTGAATGCTGTCTTTCGTCAGTGATGACAGTGCAGTCTCCAAGGGGCCATTCATCCACATGCCTTAGGCAGCAAACTGGGATCAGGTGAAAGATTATGTGAAAGTGCTGCCTACTTTCTTTTTTTTAATCTGTGGAGGGTGTCGGTACATTTTATATTGAATGCACAGCTCTAGCAGCTACATTTTGGGGATGCAAGTACAATCCAAGGAGATGGAGTGTTCAAGCAGAGAGCTAAGCCAGGTTCTTTCCTCAAATCATACAGCGGGAGGTCTGGGTAGGACCTTGAGGTCGGGCAGCTGGATTTCCCAGCACAGGGAGCTGGGAGGGATGCCAAAGGGCTGCCCTACACACCTTTGGTTTTTCAGCAGCTGTTTTGGTACCTGTGATGGTGGGGCACTGCAACTCTGCCGGGTACTTGGTGCTGAGGTTGTGCTCCATCCTGCAGGTGGCTTGAGCCCTCCATACAGGTAGTGAGTGGGACATCAAGGAGCAGAACAGGCAGCTTGTGAGGAGAGCTGTGCCTCTGAGTCCCCGTGACACTGCAGTTGCATCTTCAGTGCAGCACAAAGCTGCCTGCTATGATGACTGATTCCTGGATAACACATCAATGGCTTGTTGATCCCATTATGTGGTCATGTGCAAACCTGTAGCCAAGCCCTGAAGACAGTACTGTGCCACCAAGATCCTCAGGGAAAAAAAATTACTTCACTTGCTGTGTATAAAGCTCTTCTCTTAATGTGTCCAGAGCATGACTTGCCTTTTTTGCACAAGATGGCCGTGTAGGTAGGTGGAAGAACACTTACCTCTGCTTTCTGCTGTGACTCCATCTGTTCTCTGTTTAGGTGCTTCCCTTGCCATCAAGGGACAGTTTTAGGGAGTCCTGAGGTTTCTGACTCATCATAATTCCTCTAGACATGTGTTTTCCCTACTATGCTTGTGGGAATCCACATGGAATGCACTATCAAAAGCATCAATGAAGTCAAGATTCCTTACGTCTGCTGCTGCTTCGTTTTTTGAGTGTGATTCTTACTCATCTTTAAGAAGTGTTAAGGAAATTACCAGCATGGCCATAAGTTTGAATGTTCTAGTTCTTTCTCCCTTTTCACAAAATAAGATCCTCATACTTCAGACTCAATGTTTGGCTTGGTTTTAGAGGTGAGAACCTCCCTGAACTGGGATCAGTATCCTTTATCAGAGTTTAGTCTATTTAGGATTATATGTTGCTCTTGACAATGAGCAGTCTTGTTCATTGAGGCTGGTACAAAACACCTACTTAAAAAAAAAAGATGCCAATTAGATTGTTAAATAATCTGTTGACAGCTCCGTCTTGAGTTGTGACATGAGATCAGAACATTCCCTCAGTGAAATTGTGTGTTACTGCCTCCTTGCAGGGCCTCCACCTCCAGGCAGTTGTGGAGCCAAAGTGCTTCAGAAACAGCAGATGCTGAACAGCACGGAAGCAAGTACAGAGCTGCCTGTGTCCAGCCCACAGCACCCATCTGAACAGCCTCACCGTGCAGTCTTCTTGGGATTGAAAATACCAAGGGCAGGAGTAGGCCTCAGTCACCTTGTGTGTCAGCTTCAGGATTAGAGGATTTGGCAGCAGACCTGGATGATGGGTTTGCTTCGGCTTCACCCGAGCATTTTGGCTGCAGGTACAGCGCAGGCCAGGCTGCTGAGCGTGCCAGCTGCCTTCGGTAGCTCTGCCACCTCTGGGAGTGTGCTGGGGGCTGAATTGTGGGTGAGATGAGCCCATTCTTTACTCTCACTGTTAAGTTGTGCTTTTGTGCAATGTGGTGTCCAAGGTTTTTACAACTTGTTGAAGTCATAGCTGCTGCTTTGCCTGGCCTTCCAGAGAGGGCAAAGGCCTGTCCATGAAGAGGCACTGCCCATGATTTCTATCTGCCATAATTCTGGTTTCACCCAGCTTCTGACGCAAGTCTTAGCAGGACAGATCTTCAAGCTGGGCTTGACTTTCCTACGCAAGGCCATTGTGTTTGTCCTGGATCAGACCGCAAGTGTATCTAGCACAGTATTTTTGCAGTGGCCAAGAACAGGGCCCTAGGAAAGATAGCTGAAACAGGGAAAAATCTGTGGTAAGTAGTTTCTGTGTGCTTTCCCAGCACCCATAAAAATTTGTAGTATCTACAGCATCCTGTGGCAGAGTCCAACAGCCTACCTGCATGTCATGAGGAGCATCTCTCCATGTTTTTTGTGTCTGCACAGAGAGAGCAATTGATCATATCCCTCTTCTCCAGACTACTCATAATTTTACAGAACTATCACATTCCTCCTGAGTCATTTTATTTTCCAGGCTAAATAGTTCTTGTTTGTCAGGGTTTTCCTCTTCAGAAATCATACTTATGACTAGCTTTGTTGTTTATCTGTTCTAGCTGGCAGCAGAGGCTGAGGTGGCACTGGAATTGCAAAGAGCCTTGGAGATGCTGGCACGCCATGGGTTGATGCAGCGCGAAATTAACATTTTCTTCTTTTTGTGCTGCACTTCTTTACTAGAATCTCATAGTGTTAGACTTCATTTTTGCCCACTGTGGAACAATGAGCTGATAATTTCTTGGATGGTTGTGGTAAGCTGAAAGCTTGTTATTTTACTTGTAAAGTTAGGATACTTCTTTCTATGTCTGTAAATGATGCTGATATACACTGAACATCATCTATCATTTCCCTCATGAGACTTGGAAGGTCCTTCTGTAGATCTTCAGTTATCCGTTGCCTCTATGACCCTAAGCTCAGAGTGTCCTCAGCTGCTTTCACTAACATGGTGGAGAAATACGTTGATGCAGGGTGGCAGCAAGGGCAGGTCCCCCCGCAGGTTGATGGTGTTGTGTGCGGGCACTGGCTCCTTCGGGAAGGTGTGAGTTCAAAGTTGAATTGCAAATCTAGGAAGCTTTCTGGAGGTAAACCCATTTCTCCTGAAGTGCTTATGTAGGTAGGAGCTAATAAGAGCTCTGTCGCTGTTTTCCTTAAGAAATGCACCTGGCAGCTGTAGGCAGTGGGAAGTCTCACTGATGGAGAAATGGTGGCTTCTTCTGCCTATGCCTTCCTTGTTTATGTGTTGCTCACTTTCACCCTTGTTCATACTTTGTACTCCTTTGTGCTGGGACAAACATTTTTCTGTCCACTATTTCTTACCTTAATGAGGTTAGTTTTAGCCCAGAGAAGTCCTGTATGAATGCGTGGGATAGGAGTGTGTGAGTGTGCGTAGCATGAGGGAATACGCAGCTGGGAGTGAGAAGGCATCAGATCCAGCTCAGCAGCACTCCTGAGCTGCAGAGTCAGGACAGTCTGGGACATCCCTGAACAAGTGGCAACAGACCTAGTACTTGTTTAAGTGGCTGAAGAGCAGAGCACAAGAATCCAAATTGCAACTCAAGCAAATAAACTTGTGTTTTCATCAGAGCATGGACCTCAGCAAAGATAGCTTATAAACCTTTTGGCAAATGGGCAGCAGAAGAAAAAGGACCTGGGAGAATCTTTGACCAAGTACTATCAAAGGGTAGACTATCTCAAAAAAACCTAAAAGAGTGGCAGCTTCCTTCTGGAGCATTATTCTATTTCTGAGGGTCAGAGAGCCATCGCTGGGACAACAGATTTATTTCAGTGGGATGTCCAGAACAATGTTGAAAATAGGCCATGGAAAGAGCTGTGGAGGAGTGCATCAAGAGACCAGTGAGGGCTGCTGGGGAGGCCCAGCAGGGATGGGTTGGGGCTCAGTGTGATGCCCTGTAGCCTTTTTTGTCTGAATCAAATGTACCTCTGGAGCTTTCAGAGTTGCTGCCTGGCAGCAGCCGGCAGCCTGAGCCCCTGCACTTCAGGATGATTAGCAGTGCTGCTGCTTTCTTCTGAAATGCACTTAAACTGTGAGGACAGCAGCCTTGCTGGGCCAAGAGAAAATACAACTGGGACATGGAGTACACACTCTCACGTTGGACACCATTGCTGGGACCGTGTGAGTGGGGAGGAGAGGTACATCCCACTGTTTGCACTGTTGAACAGCACGCTGGGAGATGTTAGGTGGTTGTTGTCTGCTTGCTCTCCCCACATGGCTTTGCCCTGCAGCCACATTGCTGCCTTGGTGCAGGTGTGTTGTATAGCTTCTTTGGGGCCTGTATGCTTCCTTTTCCCAAAACTCAGCTCTGTCCTAACTTTGGACATCCACTGAAAGTTTGCTGAATTGCATTTCTCTGCCCAGGCTGGGCAGGCACCCACGCACAGACTGGTTGCCTGCCTGTCCTTTGATTTCTGTCCAAGGCAGAAAGCAGATAGATTGGGAGCTGCAGCAGTCCAGGACAGACAGTAGCTATGGCAACTCCTCATGCTGTTCCTGTGTGTGTAAGGGAGCTGAAAAGCTTTCCTTTTAGTAGTTATAAACTTCATTGATTGAGTTCTTCCAGGAAGAAAGTCACAAGGGTAGCCAGTTGTCCGTGCTACTGAATTGATGAGCTTATTTTTTTGAGAGGACTTTTAGAGCAATCCCCATTTCCTGCAGAGTTTGTAGGGATCCACGTGGAAACCTCTGAATGCCTGAGCCAAGATTTTTGCCAGAAAAGCTCACAGCAATCAAAAAAGGAGTGTTCCTGCAAAGAAGCTGACTTGGATGTCCTTCTAGTACTCCGTTAGGAGAGTAGAATGTGCCCTGTATCATATGGGGTACAGAGAAACACACAATACTCTGTAATTTTCATGCCCACAGGGATCTATTTGTCACCATATGGCTCTTGGATATATAATGTTAGGAAGAATGTGAAGTTTAGAGCTGCCTATGCCTAATGAGCAAAATGATTCGGAGATGGTTATGAGTACTTGAAGTTAATTTTATTAGATGTATTCTACCAGGAAGGCCTTTCCCAGCTCTGTAAGTGTTGCTGGACAATAAATTGTGTGGGTTTATGCTTTTGGGTATGTAGCCCATTTGCAGTGTGGCACTTGGCAGATGTGCAGTGCTAGTCCTGTTTCACCTGGACAGGTATTTGGGATGGGACAATACAGGAGCCCACGAATATAATAAGAGCTTTGTGGATGAGAGCAATGGCTACAAAAGGGCTCCCAGGAAGGAGGATGGGGACAGGGGAAGTGTGCAACGATGCAGGTCAGAAAATTCTTCCAGCCTCCAAGTTTTGTCTCAGAGGGCTTGGCTTGCTGAACTAGGATTGGGTCCCTTTTCCTGTATATGACCTTGAGGGATTTTTCTTCTGTGAACTTTTCTAGTTGCTGCTTATGAACCCACGAGGACTCTTAACTTCCACAACATTGTGCAGCAAGGAGTTCCCCAGCGTAACACCATGTGCAAGCAGAATTAGGGCGCTGAACAAAGTGAGCCCAACCAGAGATAAGGAGAACTTAACAGGATGTGAAAACAACAGCAGGAACTGGGACTAATAGCATCGGCCCAGCCTTCAGCACAAGCATAAGGGAAGAGTGGAGGGAACAGAGTTGTGCTCAAAGGGTAAGATTTGTGGTGGCCAGATGAAGAGATTAGAAGAGCAAACTCAGGAGTCCAACTTATTAAAGTGACAGTGTGGAAGATAAGTCTGAGAAGAGCTTTTACTGTATGCTAAATATCTGCAAATAATGGAAGTTTGAGAATCAGAGAAGATGCAGTGATGCAAGAGAGAAGAAAAGGAACAGAGGAGAGGGCACTGTAGGTCTGACTGAAGTGCCTGTCTCCTCAGCCTCTTACCTGCACCAGTGGCCAAAACTAGATGTTGGGGAGGAACATGAGAATAGCAAATATGATTTTCCCCACTGTCCACTTCCAGGGACTCCCTGAGTCATAGGACTTGGTGTTCTTCACATTCAGTAATCTTTGAAATATTCTTTCATTAATTTTCTAACAGTTTTCTGGATCTTGCTTGCTCTGATCTCCTCTGAATCTTTTCAATTAGTCTGAGGCTTTTGTAAAGTTTGGTTCCTGGGGCTTTGAGCCAGCCCGTGGGTAGCTCAGGTCTAGGAGGCGCCTTCATGCTAGCACATGTTATAGGGGTGAAATGATGGTGACTGCCATGGTCCCTGAAGCCTTTGCAATGCTGAGCTTGATGGGAGGGAGGGAGGGATGGAGGGTGAAGGAGGTGGGAGACCTCCGTGTCCAGTAAATATGACAAAGGCACCACTGAGATGGGGCTGCTTTTCCCATGCCATCTGCTGGATGCTGCCAAGTTTGTGACTTGCTGGAGAGATGCCTGCATAGTGTTTGTGAAATCAAATGTGACAGTAAAATGTGCATCTGAGGACAGTACAAGTGGCAGGATGGGAAGAAGAAAAACATCTTTCTCAGCTTTGATACCAGTGCAGAATTGGGCATTTTTCTTGAAAGAGCATGAAGAAGGCAGGAAGGTAATTCTTGAGGCTTATGATTTTGATGAGGTCCCCAGCTGTCCCACCAACTCTTCTGCTTGCCTACAATATGTAAAAATGTGTTGCTGAATTCAAATATAAGCTTGTCAAAATAGTAACTTGTCTGCTGCAGGTACAAGGCATTTTTGATACCTGGCACATAGGAATAACGTGCTGAGGGGCTTTGAAAGGATCAATTAGTTTCTGAACAAGAGCTCTGGAGTGTGGGTAACATCCTGCTTGCCATTGGGCTCCCAGGGCAAGGGTGCCACTAGCTGCAGGGCCTCGTTTGGCTCTTGTGCAGGTTAACACTGTTGTGTATTTGCTGGAAGGAAGATGCTGTGCCTGGTCACCAAGTGCTCAGACCTGGTCTCAGTGAGCCCTTCCAGTGCAAGGCAAGCAGTGAATTCAAGGGGGAGCCAGAGGGAAGCAGCTTCAATAGAACAAAGCAAAATCTCTGCTGTGCACAGTAAAGCAATAGCAACTGCTCAAACCCCAGTGCTGCTCAAAGCATCTCCTGTGAGCAACCAGGTGTGCCTTTGTGCTCTGCTGCTTTTGCATTGGCCCTGACACCTCAGCGTAGAGAAATTCCTTTTATATTGCTGAGAGGAGAGCAGCACTGAGCAGTTTGCTGGATGATTGAGTGTTGACTTAAGGTCACTGTGGGATGTGCCAGATCCTCTCCTGCATCTGCAGAGCCTACTGCAGTCTCACACTTGCTGTGGATGCTGTTTGGTGTCTTCATTTGAGTCTTCTTGAAGGTTGTGGTTGTTGTGGTTATTTTTGGCTGCTGTCTCATTATTTCAAATGTCTCTAGTCTAGCATTGTATTAGTCAATGTTCAAACCAGTTCCAGATTGCTGAGCTTTTTCTGACTGAGAATTTTCTCTCCCATTAGATGCAGACATTTCCAAGACAGTTCGTCCCTCGAAATAAACACATCCCAAAAAGTCTCTTGGCATTCTGCCTTTGTGTTCAGGGGCTCCCTGTCCCCATCCTGTGTGAGCAAACACCTTGTCTTCCTCCTCAGCTGCCCCTGGAGGTTGTTACGTGCCTGCAGGTGGCATGCAGAGTTGATGTCACATAGTGGACTCTGGCTGTTATTTAGTCTATCTTGTTTTACACCCTTTTTCTTTTCTTGAATGTTTTACTCCTGTTCCCACGACTATGTATCATTGTGTGACGTCAAGAATAATGTGCTGAAAAGAGCTCAAAAAAGGCAAAATCAAATTAAGAAAAACTTTCCTTCTCTCTTTAACTGACTGAAGGCTCTGGCCACAGTATTGCTCTTCCTGCAGTTTGTAACACCCATGTCCTTTTTCTATATAAACGGCAGAGAAATTTTTCTTTACAAATGAAGAATGACATGCCGGACTCCTCCCAGCACATTCCACCCTAGGGCAGGGAAGAAAAGTCCCACTGATGCTCTCACCACATTGAGCTGTGATAGAAGTGTGATTTGTCAGTGCGTTACCGCGTGTGAGTGTGACATGTTCACTCTCCCTTGCATATGTGTGCAACACCAGAAACCCTTTAAATAAACCTGCAGGTGTATGTGCACACATATCCAACTGACACACCTAACCTATTCTGCCGGTGGAAGAGTATGTGTTAGAACAGGAGCACAGTTTCACCAGTTCCTCCCTAACTGCTCAGAGGAAACCCCTCGCTACCCCAGGTTTTGCTGATGTACATCCCCAGAGCTGTCCTCGTGCCTGAAGTGACTGTCAGCTGCCTAATGCAGTTTGAATCCACAGTTTGGAGACCTGCATTGCCTGAGGCTCCCTTTCCCCAGATGTGTGCAAACACTCCCGGCATTGTGCACAGTGTAGAAATACAGTTCCCATGGGTATTCTGAGTAATAATTTAACAGAAAATAGAACAGGGAGGATCGAAGTTCACCTCACCATTTGCAGAAGTGGAGGGAGTAGTACCATCCATAAGAGCAAGGAAAGTAGCCCCTCTCTGCTCCTCACCTGAAACTGGACCACCTGCGAGCTGAGGAATGCAAACCTCAGCCTCCCAATGCAGGGGAGCCCAAGGACTCCAAACTCTAATGGGACAAATTGCTTTTCTATTCTCTGATTATAGCTGTGCTTGAATCTATTGATTTTCTATTGCTTATGATGAAGAATCTATGGGAAACCCTGACAACTTCAAGAGCAAACAAAGAAACTAATAAAAAGAGCCTGCAGGCCAAAGCATTAATAATTCTCATTTATCTTTATGATTGGGTAAGGCTGAAATATATATACTGTGACCCTTTAGGTGACGGGTGCTGTGGCAGACCAGCGGCACTGTCAGTGGGAGCTCAGGCTCCTCTGACCACAGTGAGGGATGCTGCATTATCAGAATAAAAACACAGCAAAGAGATTAAAAAACCCAAAAATTAAGTGCAAAATGCGCTCGGGAGAGATATCCAAGTGTCCTAGTACAGACATGTGTGGCAGCTGGCCACGTTTTTATCTTGGCATAGCAGAGAGCACAGTAGGAGTGGCTGCCAACAGTTATTCCCACACAAGCGTGTTGGGGACATCCTGAAACCAAGAGCCGTGGGTGCTCATGGGACTCTTGCCAACAATCAAACCAGAGCAAGGAAGACAATGTGTAGGGTGAGATGCTTCTGTGTCTCTGCAGAGAAACAGCATCACGGTCCTAAGGAGCTCTGGCAGAGATGATCTATGCAGATCTCATGTAGTAGTCATTTAATTGCTGCTCCTGAAATAGATGATGCTTATCTCCCAATTCATGAAGTGTTTAGCTAACACAAATGTTTCTGGCTGGAGGTTTTTTGCCTCCATGCATAGATGTGAACTGGCTGTGTATGTTTTGTGCAGGCAAGATAAAGTGGTTCCAGGGGAAGGTTATATCCAATGATGCTGCTAAAGAAACATTTTCATAAAACTAGATAATGAGCAAAAGTGAGTGTGCAGAAATAATTAAATTTAAGAACATGAAGGGTAATGGAGAGTTATGCCTCTAGTAAATGTCTTGAACAGGGAATTCTCACAGCTGTTTAATAGGATGCCATGGCCAAAAACCACATAGAATCAGAAGAGCTGTGAAAAGTAGTCTGTCCTAGGCAGTGGGAGCAGACAATTGGTAATGCTAGTTAGGAGGTCCACACAATTGTTGAGGAATATCAGAAAACCCAATGACAAATCCATGAGGAAAAATAGAATCCGAATGAGTCATTAAAATAGTGATTCCTGGTAAATTCACTGCAGTGTTTGGTACTACGTTACTGCTTTGAATTGGTTAAACTGTGTGGAATTGGGGTTTGGCTCAGTGTGCTCTAATAAAGGGCCTTTTAGGTCAAACAAAATCTTTTTCCCCTAGATAGTTACTAGCCACGTATTTTGCCTTGATATTTGCTTTGAATAACAGGTAATTGGAGATCTCCCAGGCTTCCTACATGTCTCATCTGAAGAACATTTTTTCAGAAACTCAAATCCACCAGGACGTTATTGTGGCTCTTGGCTTCATGCAGGATTGTCCTTGTTGTTGAGGTGAAATCAGGAATTTCTGAGAGTTTTGAAGAGTAAAGAAGCATGCCTGACTGCTTTTCTGAGCTTTCCCAAAACTTTCCTCAGCTTTTCTGAAACTTTCAGTTCATGTTTTTGGTGTACGGCCCTTGGAAATAGAGAGGCATCATTCCCAGGGGGACAAGTGCCAGGTATCTGTGCCCGAGCCCATGCCTGGGCTCCTGTTGTCAGTGGGGGAGAAGTTCTCCTGTAGAAAGTCCTGTTTCCCTGATAAGGTCAGATGAAGACACCTGAGCATTTTTTTCTCTTTGAATCTAGAAGACTCAAGAGCATTTTGTAGATGTGTCTGTGTATTTAAGCAAAGTGAGATGCATCAGCCTTGAGTGTGTACATACACAGTCCGGTACCACATACAAACAATGTCATCCCTGCTGCTGGACTTCCACTCAGTATTTCCTCTGGTACAGCCAAGAGGAGCTGCCTCTGAGTTGCAGCAGTACATCAGCTGATGCTGGAGGTGAGATTGGTGCTTCGACCATTGAGCCTTTTCAGTATGTCCAGGATACAGCCCATCAGAGTCCTTGATCTCACTTTATTGGTGACTCACATGGCTGAACTCTCCCTGTTACATTTGCCACTTCCACAATTTACTTACTCTTTGGGAAAAAAAAATTATCATCCTCTTTTCTTTCTGTTGGTTTTGGTTTTTTTTTTTGGTTCGGTTTTTTTGTTTGTTTGTTTGGTTTGGTTTTTGTTTTGGTTTTGGGTGGGTTTTTGTTTGTTTTTGTTTTGGGTTCTGTTTGGTTTTTGGGATATTTTTGGTGTTTTTTTTTTTTTTTTGTTTTGTTTTGTTTTGTTTTGTTTTTTCTTTCTAAAATGCTAAAATAGAACTAGGCAGAGAACTGCTCCCTTTTCAAAAACTGAGAGCATGAGAAAGAAAAATCTGAACTCCATACATCCATGTCAGATTGTTCAGTACATTTACATGCTTTATCAGATTTATTTAACAGCTCCTGTTAAACATCTGACAGCAATATTAATTAGCATTAACAATAATCCCAATGTTTGAATCCTGCACCATTCATTCTGATACTTTGATATCGGTGACAGACTGGATAACAACTGTCATGAACAGCCAGAATAGCTTAGGTTGAAAGTACCCCTAAAGGTCTCTGGTCTGAGCCCTAACTCAAAGCCTGACCAGCCTTAAGTGGCCACTACATCTAAGATAATATTTTACAGTAGCTGATTCCCCTCAATCTTATAGGTGTGCAATTTATTTGTAATACTGATTTGTTCAGGTTCTGTTTCCAAGCACTGAGATTACTTCTGGCTATGCCAAGAAGTTAAAGGGCCTTCAGCTGGGAGACATCTCATGGATCCTTCTCAACATTATTTTTTTTGTAGAAAATGTTGCTCTACATCTCTTTCTTCTCCTTGTTAAGCTAATTAGATTGAGCCTCTTTCATCTCTGGCAGTAAATCGTGTCAGCTGGGAAGGTGTTGGCAAGTTCCAGGGCCATCTCTAGTAGAGCTCTGAGAACCTCGATGGAGGTCCCACAGCTTGTCTG
This sequence comes from Myiotriccus ornatus, assembly GCA_036023395.1. NCBI lineage: Eukaryota > Metazoa > Chordata > Aves > Passeriformes > Tyrannidae > Myiotriccus > Myiotriccus ornatus. The sequence continues at coordinate 2,153,262 of JAYRBT010000064.1, forward strand.
GACCCTGTGGCACTGTTAGACCACTCTCACAGTAGGGGAAAAAAAATACAAGTATTAACTACTTGGAATTTTTCTTGTTGCAGCTTGTGTCACTTGCATCATTCATTGTGTGCCTGTGTATCTTCTCCACACTCTCCTCTTGCTGCAGGCAGCAAAAGGTCTTTGCCTTCTCCAGGCTGAGTAAAGCCAGTTCCTTCAGTGTCTCCATACGTGTCTACTGCTCCAGCTCTTGGCCATCTCAGTGGCCTCTTCTGGACTCAGCCCAGTACATCCATGTCTTTGTTGTACCAGGCAGTCCCAAATCAGACACAGCACTCTAGAGGTGGCCTCACAAGAGCCAAACAGAGAGGCTCACCTCCCTCAACCTGGCTGTACATGTGCTGACACAGCCCAGTCTATGGTTAGCCTTCTTAGCCAGAAGAACACACTGTTGACCTCTGTTCAGCTCCTCAGGACTCCCCAGATCCCTTTCTGTGAAGCGGATTTCTCGCCATAATCCCTAGCCTGTCCTGGTGCCACAGGGACAGGACTTGGGCTGCATTTTGCTGAGGCGGCTGTCCATCCCTTTCTTCTGCCTGTCAAGGTCCCTCTGAATAGCAGCCCTGCCCTCTAGCATATCAGCTGTGCTCCCCTTCACCTCCCAGTCTAGTATCATCCACAAACTTGATGAGAACATGTTGCGTTCCATCATCTCTGTCATTAATAAAGACATTGAACCTCATCAGCCCCCGAGGGACATCTCAAGTAATTCATTCATACCATCAACTGTTGAGTTCAATTATCTGCATCATGTGAAAATTTGAGTGTTTCCTCCTAAATCAGGTTCTCCTCTGAGAAACCTCTGACATACACAGAGATCAGTAACTTAGTCCCAACATCCCTCCCCTCCTCCTTATGACCCATGAGCTGTGACAACGTAGCCAGAGGGTCTAAATCCTGACCCATGGCCCACAGCCAGGTCTTCACTCAGCTTTATCTTGTGCAAATACAGAAGCATGTTATAAGCCATGGTCCAGACTCTGTGGGAACCAACTAACCAACTTTAGGAGCATGGTTTGGTGGAGCAACAAGATAGGTGGATCACCAGCAATACTGGGTCCCATCCCAGGGATCTGTGCCCATAACCCCCTTTCTTCGTGGTAGAGTCTGTGTTGGACCACCCCAGGTCACCTCCCAGGGTGATTGTTTCTTCTTATCTGGAGAAGCCTGTTGTTTTCAGGACAAGGTCACTCTTCTGCACCCAGTTGCTCACTGAGCTTGAGCCTTTACTGGCCTCCATGGTGGGGCTTCCCCCGAGGCACCAAGTGTGTGAGAGCAGGGGTTCTACTCCATCCAGATGGCAGCTGATGCTGCAGGATTGTTTGGAATGGAGAAGAGGGAGGAAAGGGAAGAACAGCCTCTTTGCCCACCTGCCTGTGGAGATAGCTCTCTATTTCCCAGCCTTTGCCATAAAGTGGGCTGTGGGACTGGTACCATTGGCAGAGCTTGCTGAGCCACCATGGTCTGTGTTTGGTGAGGAGCCTGTTGCTTGGTAGCCAAAGTCACCCTGTCCCAGCTGGCAAGACTCTTGTGGGCCACATGCAGCTCTGTCCCCTGAGCTCTGCAGAAATGACCTGTGGGAGCTGTGGCCTGAAAGCCAGTGCTGCATACCAGCTTTGCCTGGAAACCAGCCCTGCACGCGTGTTCAACACACCAGCACTGCCCCAAAGCCAGCACTGCACACTGACACTGCACACCTACACAGCCTACCAGTGCTGCGTACCAGCCCTGTGCAGGTCTGCCTCCATCACACTCCTGACTGTCCTCACTTCCCAACTGGTAGCTGATGCCAGGTTAACCATTAACTCCCAGCTCCTAGGCCTGCTTTGTTTTCAGGGCACTGCGAAGCTGCTCACCCTGGCCTTTCCTGTGCCGCTCTGGTGACATTTCTCGTGGGGTTCTGCTGGGCTCCAAGCAGCCTTTCCTGCCTGCAGGCAGCTGCACAGTGAGCCTGTGGCCCACGAGGCCTTCACAGTGTGTGGACAGCGTGAGAGAGGGTTGTCCAGGAGCAGGACATGGCTGTGGTGGTGGGGACAGGCAGGTGGCCAGGGCTGTGTGCTGCTGCGCAGAGGACGCCAAGGTTCCTCTCCAGGTGCTCTTTGGAGTGCTCCTTTCAGGTAGGTACCTGAGGAGCGTGAGATCAACCAAATAAGTTGGTGACTCCCCCCAGAGTGACGGCGGTTCTTCAGGAGGTGGGTCAAAGGGTGCCTGGTGTGCACCAGGAGTGCCTCCTTGGCATGCATGGCAGGTGCCTGTCTGCAGCACAGGCCCCCCGCCTGTCTGGAAATGGATCATTTCCAGCCCAAGGATATGTATTAGGGCACTACTGCCTACCTTACCAGCCCTGTCTCCTCCCCACATCCTGCTCATTGCTTGGCACTGTGAAATAGGAAACTCTTGAGTGTTTCCTCTGCAGAGAGCTCCACAAAAATTCTGGAGGTCAAGTCCCACTCCAAGGCAGCCAGCCTGAGCAAGGGCACAGGTCAAAGAGCTGATGTAGTCACCCTTTCTTTCCTCACATTTGCAGTAGCCCTGGCACTCACTGGGGCTGTGCCTTGGGCCCAGGACAGGATTGTGGTAATGCTGATTGCCAAAGGGGAACTTCATGTCCTCCCAGCAGTCATTCTGATATGGCCAGGGCCCCTTCCCTGCTACTACCTGCCAAGCACAGAGGGGCTGTTTAAAAAACATCCTACCAGCTCTGAGCTGAGCTGGGAAGAGTTCACACTGAGTACACCAAGAGTGTGCCAGTGTGTTCTAATCACTGCTTGCTCTCAGCAGCAGCAGGGAGAGGTGTAAGCAACTGCTCATCTCCTGGGTTGGTGAGTGGGTGGCAGGCGAGGGCAATGACAGCTTTTGAAACAGGAGGGAGAAACTTGAAACTCCACTGGCATAGTGTCCTTGGGATGTGACTACAACTCAGGGGAAGATTTCTGCTGAGCAGCCAAGGATGCAGGAGAAATCCTGGCAGTGATGGGCAGTGCTGAATGGCAGCAGCTCCCAGTCCCTCCAACTGCAAGCCAGCATGGGGGGCTTGTCCCCTCCTCAATGATTACCACATGGCTGGGGCTTGCATTTTTCTGGTTCTGAAATCCTGAATCTTCTTCACCAAGGTGTCCTCAGGAGGCTGGTGCAGTGCTGAAAAGAGAGGTGTCTGCGGCATGGGCGTGTCCACGTACAGGGACCCGAGTCCTGCCTGACCCTCTGCAGCCTGGGACCTTGCACATAGGCAGCCACAGTGACTGTGGAGCCCTGGGTGAGAATCCACTGGTAGTGCACAAACTGCCTGTGCAGACCAGCAGGGGAGGGCACTTCCTGCCCTCAGATATTGGGAGCTGGCTATTTTTGGAAACCCTGTATAACCAAAGTAAATGGATTGTGAATCTTCTCTGCAGTTTCATTTCTCCTATTTTAGCACTCAGAAATATGTTTAATTAAGTTATTTATATGAACATTTATAGTCGAACTTACATAGTGAGAATATTTTATATTCTGAGCTCTTATATTGATTTCAAACATTTTTTCTTTCAGAGTGAGATTACCTCTGTTCAAAGGAACGATAACGTACCAGGAATACACAAGGTCTACACTGTTCACCCAGACTAAGCAAAGCTTTCACCTGAAAGAAATAAAATAAACATGGCAGAATTTACAGGTTACAAGGAAACCTCAAATCGGCACCTACGTTTCAAGTTGCAGAGCCTTAGTCGCCGCCTTGATGAACTGGAGGAAGCAACCAAAAATCTGCAGAAAGCAGAGGATGAACTGCTTGACCTCCAGGACAAAGTTATCCAGGCAGAAGGCAGCAACTCCAGCATGCTGGCTGACATCGAAGCCCTGCGGAAAAGAGTACTGAAGATTGAAGGCAAGGATGAAGAAATTAGGAAGGCTGAAGAGCTTTGCAGATTAATGAAAGAAAAACTTGAAGAGGAGGAGAGCCTCACTCGAGAGCTGAAGTCAGAAATTGAACACCTTCAGAGGAGAATGGCAGAGCTGGAGAAGCTGGAGGAGGCCTTCGGGAGGAGCAAGAACGACTGTACACAGCTGTGTCTTAGCCTCAATGAAGAAAAGAACTTGACCAAAAAGATATCTACAGAATTAGAAATCCTTAGAGTGAAAGTGAAAGAGCTGGAAGCATCTGAGGACAGGCTGGATAAAACTGAGCAGAGCTTAACGGGTGAGCTAGAAAAGCTGAAATCCTTAGCTCTGACCTTTATCACAGAAAGAAAACATTTTAATGAAAGAGAAAAGCAGAATGAAAAAATAATCCAGGAGCTAACACAAAAACTAGAACAAAACAATAAACTAAATAGGGCAGATCAAACTAGAAATGCATCCAACTTGCTAGAAAGGTCATCCAACAATCTCCTGGACAGAAATGATTTGAGAATTGAAGATGACTTGACTTCTGCACTGCCTTCTAAGGAGACGAGGAGGAAGGGAAGTGTGGATTACCTGAAACATGTAGAAAATGAAACCAGAAATAAATCAGAAAACCAAAAGAATAAAAACCAGGAAGACAACAAAGTGAAAGATCTCACCCAAGAAATTGAGAAACTTAAAACTCAGATCAAACGTTTTGAATCTTTAGAAGAAGAACTTAAAAAAGTAAGAGCCAAAAACAATGACCTGCAAGACAGTTACTTAAGTGAACAGAATAAAAACAAACTCTTAACAGGTCAGCTAGAAGAAATAAAAATGCAAATAAAGAAACAGAAAGATCTGGAGAATGGAGAGGTTGAAAATGAAGATACAAGCTTTTCCAGCAGGGGAAAACATGACCGACCTAAATACAGAGGTGTCCCAGCTGATTTGACAGCGGCCAAGCACAAGCCAAGGGAGCTCTCGCCGCAGCAGCGCCGGGAAAGAGCACGGAACAGAGACTTCTCTGTCAGTAATGACAGCTACAGCCATGGTGGTAAGCAGGTGCCCAGTTCAAGCTTAATGAACAGAAAAGCGGGAAAAACATCTGGTGCATCTGCCCTTTCAGACACTGCTGTCACAGATACAAAAAGACTGGAAGATAAATCTTTAGTTTCCACTACTTCTCCTGGTCAGAAGGAAGGCTGTGTCATGCAGAATGAGGGGAGGAGATCCAAAGAGCAGCCATCTGTCCTCAGCCGATACCCTCCTGCTGCACAGGAGCAGAAGTCTTGGAAAGCGCCTTCCAAACCTGTTGGTGACACAAGCCTGAGATCCAAGGCTGAAAAGCCATCTCAGGTGCTCCGTGGCAGCTGCCAAAATGGTGCTGACACACGGGATGAAAAGTCAAGCAAAGAAGAATCAATGGTTTCTTTGGCTGAGAAGCTGAAAACAAGCCAGGCTGAAGTTAGTGACTGCATGGGGGGCACGCAGCTTGTGAGGGGTAACCACACCTCTTCCAATGGCACAGCTTCGGCATACAGGTACCATCTGTCCTCCCATGTGTCAGCCTCAGACTCTGCTGGCTCTAAAGTAGAAGCAGTGAACACTTTTGCTGCATCACACAGACAGCCCTTGGAGGGGAGGGCTAAAAGGGCAATAATCTCCCAGGAAAAAGAAGTCACAGACACATCGCTTGAAAGTGTGAAGTTTTCAGTACTAACAAAGCGTTCCCATCGCTCCAGGAGTCAGGAAGACATTCTGCAGATTCTCACAGGTCTCGATAAAGAAGACACAGAGCAGTCTTCAAGTTCAGCAACAGATCATGTAAATACGGGTTTAAAAACTGACTCCAAGACCATCCAGAGTAACCAGGAAAAGGTTAATTCAGATGAAGAATCAGGAAGAGGCAAAAAAACAACCACTCAGTCAGATTTTGAGACAAGAAAGAAAGTCGGTTCCAAGCAGTTCTCCAATTCTAGAGGAGTTTTTAGAGCATCGCTTTTTGAAAATGAGAAAAACACTGTAAATGATGAAGACTCTACCAAGTGTATGAAACCATCAGATGCCAGCACTGGAGGATTGAAATCCAGAAGGTCGTTCAGCCCGAGAGAAGCTTTGAGATCAAAAGCCATCATTAAACCTGCAATTGTTGAGAAGGATATGAAGGCAGTCATGGGAGGGACTGTTTCGGAGGCAGAGTCAGAAAAACAGAAGTCTGTTTTTAAAACGGTAACAAATAAAATGACAAGCAGCATCACAATCTTCCCTTCTGAGCCAACATCTCCAAGGACCATTCCAGATACAGCAGGAAAGGAAAGGCATGTTACCACCAGCAACATCAGAGCAGCTTCAAATGAGCCTTCACCATCAATAACAAACAATGTCCCCACACCCTTCGAGATATCGATTAATAAAAGTGCTCTGAAATCATCTGAGGTGGACAGAAGTGGAGAGGCAGTGCCGAGAAGTAAAGCCGAAACGGTGGTCTCCAGAAGCAGCATTATGCTAAAGACTTCTGAACTCACAGAGAGGAGCAGTGAACTGCCTGCAGAGACAATCAGCTGGAAGAGCCATGGCTCTTCAGATGCAGCTTCATCTGAAACAAAGCACGTCGCTGTGAGAAGTTCCTGGAGAACGAGACAAGGCTTACAGTCTCTGGAGGACTCTCAAACTGAAGTGGAAAAAAGTGCAGCTTCCAGTACTACAAACTTGTGTAGGTCCTCAGTGGACCTCTCCGAAGTGGAAGGGAATGGTGCCAGAACAGACTCCCTGGAGCAGACCTCAGCAAGGACCCGTGCCACGGCTAATTCCTGGAGTGCCCCTGAACTGGGGTCCCGAAGGACCAAAAGTAACTTAAGTGCATCTGAACTGCTAACACGCAGGAGCTATGCAAGTGATCCTACAGCAGCAGCTGCTTGGCACCGGACTGCACTACCTGTAAGTGTCCTGTGTTCAACACTCTTCCCTTTCAGTTGATGAGGTTTTCCACATTGCCTGGTAGTTGTAGGAAGCGTGATTTGGAATTCTTACAGCTTATTTCTTAAGTGCTGCCTCTCCCAGCTCCTGCTGTCTTCAGTGCAGCATCTCATATGTGAATTACCAGATTTAGCCTTATTGAAATTAGATCCATCTGCTTTGGGTCCTGTAGTACCATATGAATAACTACATAGTAGTATTTGGTCTTGCCAAGATTAGAGAAGACATAGTTACAGCTTAAGTAGGGCATGGTATGCTTTTCAGAGTGGCTTTGCATGGCATTTTTGACTTGAAGTAGCAATGAAAAAATGCTGGAAGTGAGCAGATTTGAGTGGGGTTGTGCCTCAGGCAGAGCTGTAGCTCTAATGGCAGCTGTAGAGATAGAGCTCTTTTTGGTAAGAGCTGCATGGTTTCCTCACGTGAAACCAGACTCTGGTCTGGAAATGCTCCCCAGGCTTCTCCTAAACAGATGGGTGGTAACTGGTAACACAAGGCTGCTCCCTCCTTGGTCTGTGCCCATATTCTACAAGGATGGCTGTGCTCTTTTCCTGTTCCTTTGGCTGGTACCAGTGCGGGGTGTCCCTCAAAGCAGTGACACATGTAGATACCTGGTCTGGTGAGCTATGTTTGCTGCTGGAGCTGCAGGCTCTGACAGATTTCTTCAGGTGCTCTCAAGGTCACTGTCAGATCAAATTTGCCAGCTATGTGGTGTACATTCACAGCAGCTGAAGTGTACCTCACACAGCAACCTGACCTCTGTGTGGTTATCCCAAGGTATCCCAAGGATTAGCTGGCGTCCAGCCTTGCCCGTGTCTCCAGGGCCAGGCGGTCAGGAGAGCAACCGCGTTGTTAGTTCACACAGGGCTGGTGAGGGTTGAGCTCAGTATCTCTCTCTGCACCAGACTTTGCAATAAACTCACCCTTGACACCATGTAGTCACAAAACCTGAATTCTTGGTCATAAAGTAAGCGTGTTTTTAGCTTGTAAATAAGGAATATGAAGTTAACCTAAAAGACTGTAGATACATAGGTGTACTAAATATACCAAATGGTATGTATTTGGGCAACTTAAATTATTGCATATGCCCTTGGAAAAGAACCCTTTGAAGGGTATATTCAGGCTTATAATATGCCTCATATCACAGCAGTCTGTTTCTGCTGGGATTTATGCTTCATTCAAAGATGTAGTTCTTTCTCTGGCAGAAGGCTGGGTACTGATCTGTGCTGACATTCAGCTGTCCTGTGAAGGTATCGCTGTCATCTCTTTCCAGCTCCTCTACCACAGTCTGAGATTCGCTTAACAATCTTATTTGGGAAACACGAGACCTGTGCTGGTTTTGCCAAAATCCATGTTCCTCTCCTCCCTTTGCAGCCTTCCCTTCCTTACTGCTGATGTAGGCAAATGTCCGTAATGAAGCTACAGGAGTTATTGACAGTCCTTTGCAATACCTGTGCTGCAGAAGCAGCAGTTCTCTGGAACACTGCTTTGGGAGCTCCAGGGAGCAGGATGGGTGCTGCAGCCTGGGGACCAGCTCCCTCTGGTGCTGGAACTCAACCTCCTTGAGTTCCTTAAAGACCTGAGGCAACACAAGACCTTGAGCAGTCGTTCTGTTGGGTTTCATGGTTCAGATAGTGAAGTCGGTATTTCTCTAATCTGATGTTTGACTGATGAAAATTAGTGCAAAGGCACTGGCAGGCAGTGAGCAGATGAGCAGCAGCAATGCCAGATGAATGCATAGTTTTCTTATGCCTCTGACATTAATACAACTGGAGCTGGGCTGTGTGCCATATTAGACAAAACCTTAAAGGCAGCTTGTCGTCAAAGGAGGCCGTCATGTTATGATGGGTGGCTCTCCTAGAAGAGTCTCCCTGACTGTGTCCAGGGATGTGCTGCCTCTCGCCCCTTCTCTCCCCTGCTTTGGGGACTAATGTGCAGTGCATCTGTGGTGGGTTGACCCTGGCTGGATGCCAGGCTCCCACCAAAGCCCCTCGATCACTCCCCTCTGTAACTGGACACAGGAGAGAAAATATGATGAAAAGTTCATGAGTGGAGATAAGAGCAGGGAGAGATCACTCACAGATTACTGTCACAAGCAAAAAGAGACTTGAATTGGAGAAATTAATTGAATTTATCACCAATCAAAATTAGAGCAGGATAATGAGAAGTAAAACAAACCTTAAAAACACCTTCCTCCTTCCTGGACTCCCCTTCCTCCTTCCTGAACTCCACCTCCTCACCCGCAGTAATGCGAGGAGATGGGAAATAGGGGTTATAGTCAGTTCATCACGTGTTGTTTCTGCCACTGCTCTGGGAGATGAGTCCTTCCCCCTCTCCAGCATGGGATCCCTGCCCCGGGCTACAGTTCTTCATGAACTGATCCAACATGGGTCACTTTTCCATGGGGTGCAGTCCTTCAGGAACAGGCTGCTCCAACGTAGGTCCCCCAAGGGGTCTCAAATCCTACCAGTATATGGGCTCCTCTCCTCACAGTCAGCAGGACCCTTCTCCATAATGGGCTTCCCACATGGTCACAGCTTCCTTTGGGATCCACCTGCATTAGGGGCTCCTCCACAGGCTGCAGGTGGATCTCAGCACCCCTGTGGACCTCCATGGGCTGCAGAGGGACAGCCTGCTTCGCCACAGTCTTCACCGTGGGCTGCAGGAGAATCTCTGCTCTGGCGCCTGGAGCGCCTCTTCCCCTTCCTCCTGCACTGACCTTGGTGTCTGCAGAGCTGTTTCTCACATATTCTCACCCCTCTCTTCCCTGGCCACAATTACTTCTGTACAATGCCTTTTTTTCATTCTTAAATATGTTATCACAGAGATGCTGTTACTTTCTCTGATTGGCTTGACCTTGGCCAGTGGCATGTCCATCTTGGAGCCAGCTGGCATTGGCTTTGACAGCCATGGGGGAAGCTTCTAGCAGCTTCTCACAGAAGCCAGTCCAGTAGCTCCCCCCGCCTACCAAAACCTGGCCATGCAAACCCAACACAGCATCCAGCCCCTTTTCTCTCCTGCCTCATAAACTTCTACTTAAGCAGCCAGCCACATCACATCAGTGGTTTCATCTTTCCTTGGACCTCAGTAACCTTGTCCAAGGGATCTATTCTGTTTTGTGATTCTGCACCCATAACTTGGGTTAAAATTACTGGACTTTTAAAAAAATCTTTGTGAAATAGTACATAAGTGAGCCCATGCCATAGCTGGTCTGGTGCCCTAAGTCCCTCGTTGCCAAAGGGACTCAAGACAGTACCTCACACTGCCAACCCAGGACCAGAAGCCCAATGCTATTCCAGACCATTCATAGTCCCCAGGTCCCAACCGTTTTTATTTTCCTTTGCACAGGATGAAAGCAAGGATTTTGTGTCCAGTTCCAGAAGGAAGCAGTACAGCTCTTCTGAGTACCTCTTACAGGCCGACATTCCAGGGAAAAGGCCAGCCACCAAGGGGGAGCTGCAGGACCCTGAATCCAATTCCCCTGCACAACCAGGTCTCCGAGCAGAGGAGCAGGTATGTGAGGGAAGGTGGTTACAAAGCAAGAAGCCAGTATCTGAACTGACCTTCCAGTAACATAGAGAACGTGTCCAAAAAGAAAGTATACCTTGTAGAAGAAATCCAGTCTGAAGTTAGCACTTCCCAGGGATGGAGTGGCTGCTGTATTTTCTGTTATAAACTTGTTTCAGCTAGCTTTATGGCTAAAAATATTCTCCAAGGACTAAGAGGCACTGCATCTAGTCATGCTGTGGTACACGACTCAATCAGGGATGGAAAAAAACGTTTGGAGAGACAAAAGCGGAGTCCCTGCTTCAGCTGGCTGCTGTATTACTGGAATCCTTCTCTGCTGCTACATACTTGCTGCTCTGCCTCCTAAAATACATCCTTCTGGACACACAAAGAAATGCAAAATGGCCCACATTATAGTGACTGTGACTTATGATCTGAAATATGAAAAAAGTGTGTCTTACAGCCTCTTCACAAGGGACTTCCTTCTGAGGATATAGAGGTCCAGGCAGACTTTAATTCTCAGGTGCACAGGTGTGCTTGTGTCTGTACAAAAGACTTCCTTTTTCTCCTGGCACTCCCTCTTGGCCTGTGCAGCTGCCCAGAGCAAAGTGTATCTTTCAGTTTATGGATCATCTACAGCAGGAAATCTGTAAGACTCCAAACCCATTGCCAGTTTATGTCACTGGACATGCACAGTTGCTGAGTCTTGCCATGAGAGCAGTAGGACTGCAGCAAGGCAGCTGAGTGCCCTACAGAGTCACACCTTGTGGTGAGTGGCACAGAATTAAGATCCCAGAGGTCCATGGTCCCAGCTGACCTTCGCAGACTGGCATTTGAAGAAAGGTAGTGTTGGCAGCAGAGATTAGTGAACTTACACTGTCCTTGTTGGCAGCTGAGGAAAGAGGCACCCCAGCAATGCTCTTGTGTGGTCATCAAGGGGTGATACCCACAGTGGTATTCACCTGGCCCGGGGCAGAGTCCTGTACCTGAGACTGTGTTGTGCTTTCTTTGTCTGCACAGACTGGATCAACAGCAAATATAAAATTGGGGAAAGTCATCCCTGTAGTGTACACACAATCATCTGGATCTGGTGTCTTGCCCAGACCTGTAGCCCAGACCCCCACCAACTGTAGCAGGAGCCTGAATACCACAAAAGGTGTGCTCTGACATTAAATCAACACCAGCACCTCTGTTGTCAGGTGTTCTGCATCTCACTTCCAGGACCCACATTCTGGGTGTGGAAATGGGTACAGGGTATGCTACAGCATAAAGAAAAGCCTTGTGAGGCAGGGCTGGGTCCCGTTGCTTTGGGCTTACTCCCAGCTGGCAGAGCCTCTGTCTTCCAAACCCATCTGTCACTGCTCTTCCCCACCCCACCACTGGACTGGGATCCTGGTGGGATTTGGGGTGGTTGCCAAAGGCATTTGCAATCCTTGTCTGCAGAGTAGAAATGCCCCGGGGCAGCTGCAGGTCCTGGCCAGTCTGACACTGGGGGTTGTCTCTTACAGGGCACTTCCCGGGCCTGCCGGACATCGCGGAGATGAGCTGCATTCCCTTCTGCTCAGTGAAAACAGCGGAGCAAGAGGCAGAACAGTACCAAGCTCACAGGCATCACACCTGTTTGTAACCTCTCCAGAGGCTTCAGCTAGTCTGAAACCATTTTTGTAATGCGATTTGAAAGGTACAGGAGCTTTACCAGTGAATTCTTTTTCTTCATTGCTGAAGAGGCAGCTGCAGAGACTTTGCTCAGGGGACTCCCTTTTCTCATCTCTGTACCTGCAATCTTAATCTTCCATATAGGATGATAAGTCTGTCTCCATATGGAAACTATGACTACATAGCCTCTCTGAACAATGGTACCCCCTGGACAAGAGAGAATTTCTTGTTAATCACTTACACAAGATCCCAACAGTGTCCCTGTGACATCCAGCCCATGACAGCTGTCCTCCACAACTGAAAGCTTTCTGTTCCTACAGACATTTTGCATTCTCCTAATACACCTTTGTGGTAGTGGTCACATCACTGCCTGTGTTCCCAGCACCCTCTCTCTCTAGGTAGGAGGAGACCATTCCCCACTGGTTGCTTGTTGTTTTACACATTGAGAGGGAAGGAGAAGAGAAAATGTTGTTTAGAAGCAGTTTGTTCCCTGTTGCTGTCAGTCTCTGCAACAAGCCTTGCATGACCTACTCATCACCAGCTGAGATCCCACACCAAGAAGCCATCCAGTGAGCCAAACAAACCAGTGTTGCAGCAGCAACACTTCCTCCTGCCTGGAACTGGAGTGCCATTTACCTGAAGTTTTATGTCTCTCACACTCTGTAGGCAACAGCTCTGCAGCTCATTCTCAGCAGTTGAGCCATAAGAGAAAAAGAAACAAGTGCTTTTCTTCACAGACAAGCAGAATGTCCTTGTTGCTTCCCAAAACAGAGTGGAGTCAACAGGATTGAACCCTAAGCTGATTTCCAGTATAGTTACAGCCTCCATCTGTGCTCTATCCCCATCTACTGTGCCTGGGACCCAGGTGTGATCAGAGACTGCTTCAAATACGGAGATGTGTCCCCCTGTCAGTGCTCCCAGGCCACGGAATGCAGTTGGTGTCACTGTTAGGCAGACACCGTCCCCGCAGCTCCAGGAGGTGGCAGGTGCTGGAGCAGCATCTGCCCTGAGCGGGGTTATTGCTCCTGCCTCGCACATGGCTTGGCAAGTCCCTCCTTTCCATTCCACCCTCCAGCTGCTGGGCTGGCCTGTACACAAACAGCACTGACCCCCTCAGTGCTTCCTGCTGCTTGTGATTTTCTGCAGAGGGACAGGGATAATGCACCAGAAGGAAAAGGTCCCTGATGTGTTTCAGAGGTCCTATGGAAAGAGCTGCACCCCAGCAGCTCCCATGTCTGGGCTGCACCCTGCACTCATTCCCATATCCCACCTCCAGAGAAGCGGGTACCACAGCTGTGTGTCTGCCTGTACTGCATATCCCTGTGCTGCAGCTCCTCCCTGGCTGCAAAATATCTATGAAAACACAAAGAGATGTGTTTCAGTGATATGATTATTTTTTTATAAAGATTGTTTGGAGGAAGGGAAAAATTATTTTTGAAAAAAATTGTTTCCTTTTGCAATTTTTAAGATGTTTTCCCAAATTCATATTTTTAACCCTTTGTTTTATTCTTTTATATGTCATGATGTGTTAAGTCTCAAGTTGCATAACAAGATAAAAAGATAATGCTTTTAAATTAGTACTGAGTGGCAGCTCTAATAATCTTTAAATTATATTAAAATAAATTATATGAACCACTCTCTGTTACCATTGATATGGCAGTGCTAGTAGAACAAGATAACGGGAAAAAAATTTAAATTCAAAATCCAAACTAAAAGGAAGTGAAAATCTGAGGCTAAATTCAGATTTCTGAACTGCTTCCCCATGTGTTTATCAGGAAGGATTGGAAATCCTTGCAGATTGTGCAGTCTGAAACCGCAATTTCTTTGTAACAATTCTGTGCAATGGCCATGTCCCTCCTAAGCACCCTGCTCTGCTCAGCACTCACTGTGTGTCAGGATCACTGCCACCACCCAAAATCAGATGCTGCTTGAGCAGCAGCAGCTTCCCTTGCCTCCCTATGCTCTGCTGTCCCCACAGCAGATCCAGCCCTGCAGCCTGCCCAGCAGTGCCCAGCTCAGCACTGCCCAGGGCTGCTGCAGCCTGTCCACCGCAGGGTGCTGCCTCTCGACTCTTTACCCCTTCTTTTCATGTTCCCCTCAAAACTAAATCTGCTGTCTCAGCAGCCCAAATGCCTCACACAGTACCTGCTTGCTTAACCTGGGAGCGCCTGGGAAGCACCTTGGCATGTAGCTGCCTCTTCAGTTGTCGCAGGGAGCATGATTTCCCTCTGTACATTCCCAAACCTGCTGCTAAGCGGCTCTCCAGCTGTGTAAGCTGTGTCAGCCACAGTCACCGTGGGAGAACCGCTGCTGGGCGTTGCTGCTGTGCCTCCAGACCAGTGGCATGTTGGGGGGCTCCCCCTGCCCTGGGTCACTGCCCAGGACTTGCAGCTTGTCGTACAGACCACCAGACAGCCTGTACTGCACTGTACAACTATTGCTTTGGGCAGCAACTGAACGGCTTTCCTCCCACTCCCAACCCCATCCTGCTGCAGGACACTGGTCCACATCCCACAGGACACCCCTACTCATCTACTAGCCGTCTCCTCATCTTCTTGATACGGATCCAGCCTAGCATGGTGCTCCCAAGGCTCCATCCAAGGGAACTGGTTGCAGTCCTGGCCAGGAAATCTCTGCATCCCTGTGACACAACATGCAGGATAAACACAGGTTTCCCTGTACCTTCCCACAAAACACTGGCTTATCCATCAGCTTTTCAACGCCACAGCTCACCCCAGGAACCCCTGTGTCTAAATTGCAAGGAAAGAACCACCAGCAGCAACAGCTGTTGGGTTTTCCACTTCTGTCATCCAGGAGCAGGCTTTGCTGGAGGGCTTCACCTTGCTGCTCAGCTGGCTTATCCCCAGCTACTGCCCCAGCAATGCAGAACTGCTGGGCACTGTCTGCTCTCCTCAAGTGTTTCTCACAAGGTGACATCTCTCCTTTCTCCAGTTGCCTCAGTCATTTGTTCAATATTTTACAGCAGATACGGTGAACTCCTGCTCTAGACTCAGTCTCACTGCTTGTAAATACTGGACACAGATGTCACACTGGTGGTTTTTACCACAACCGAGATTAAATCTGAGAAAGAAAACCCTCCCTAGAACAGAAAGGGGCCATGCCCTCTGGTCAATGAGTGCAATAGGAGCTGATTGTATTATTAACCTTATAGCAATGACTTCAGGAAACACAATGTGTTTACTCAAATTGCACACTTTTTTTGAACAGCTGTAAAATAGAGTATATGTGTAAATATTGCCATCACTGAAGAAGTATTTGTAATTTTAGCATATAAATATAACCGGCTTTTCAGTAGGCTTGATGATGCACAAAGCCACGCATCAAGCCCTTGGGTAATTCCAAAGTTGTAAATGTATTTGCTGTACAGAGGAAGTGTGTCAGTGCTCGCTGCTCCCACGGACACTGAGCTGCTGGTCCCTTTTGGAGGGGTGGTGCCAGCCCGAGGGGCAGCAGCTTGCTGCTTCACAGCACAGCTTCCTTCATGCCCAGAAACAGCTCTGCAGCCGCAGAGCTGCCTCTCCACTGCTCGGGGAGCGTGGGTGTGACAGCTTGGCCACACGCCCACTGGTGCTGTGCAGTGGGCCTGGCTGAGGGGAAGCCCCGTGGCCCTCCCACAGGTGGGAGCTCCAGCAAGGGGAAGGGCAGGAAGCACAGGGTGGTGGGTGGTGCGCCCCAGTGCTGCCAGAGACACCTGACACGTTTCCTAACTACGGACCGAAGCAATAGTCGTATTGGTGTCACCTCTAGCTTAGCAGACCTTATCTCTGCCACCCTTGCACAGCGTTGGAGCGATCAGGGCCCTGCTCCAGGCCAGCCTCCCAGGGGCTGTGCTGTGTGCAACAGAACACAAAGCCATTGTTTGCAGATGCCTCTGATGATCAGAACCCAAGTCCCAAAGGATCATCCTCCTGGGCTGCCCCATGTGCAGTCCCAGCTCCTGCCTTGGGGAAACAGCACTCCAGGCTGCATGGAATGTATTTTTAAGAGAATAAATCTATTTTTTTGTATTTGCAAACATATATTTGGGCTAGGGCAGCTTAGTTAGAAGACAAATAATGCAAGAGATCTTTTCATAATCACAGATTCATCTAAGTTAAGCAAATTTTCCGGGGTAGCATTATTGCCTTTTTCCCTAAAACAAACTTTTGTGTCCAAAATAGAGCTATCAGCACTGTTCCACCCTTTCAGAACTTGCCTGTCTCAGCATGCTGAGTAGAGGAAAGCCAGTGCTTTCCTCCCTACGCTGCCCATGCAGTGGATACTGATGGTGCTCATGTCCTTCAAGTGACACAGTGCTCTTAGCCTGCATGCCAAATGTAAACACACACTTATCTGCATGTCTCTCCTGACTCAAACACTGTCAGCGCTACAGTATATAACCAATAAACACTTCTCTTTTTACGTGTGTGTGATGTGGTGTTTCCAGCTGGACCCCGGCAAGTCCTGTTGCTCAGGGCTGTTGCTGCCCCTGGGTGAGGTGTTGAGGCAGCCCTGGTTGGCAGCAGAGTGTGTGTGTGGGGGTCAGTGCAGGAGCTGAGCCCCTTGTGCTGCATTCTGTGCCTGTGTTGGTTGAGGCGTCCCTCACACACCCATTGCAGGCTGAATCTCAGGTGTGGGCAGGGCACACACGTTGCACACACCAATTGCACACAGCCACTCTCCACTGTGGCTGCAGGAGCTCAACATGGCACTGCTGAGAGAGGGCAAGCAGGGCTGTTACTACAGAGGGAAAGAAACCACCACTTGGTTAGAACTTTCACTGTCAATGCTGACTGCAGTGAAACCAGGATCTGTTTGTCACCTGGAAGGGGCTGGAGGATACAGAGGTCAGTACAAGTGGCAAATCTCCTTCATGATTTCTAACTATTTCTAATGTGCAGGTACAGTTAGCACAGATACAGGTACAATTAGCACCTGTCACATTCAGGATGAGCCCCTGTGACTATAACTTGAAATACATTGATTTGTAAGGCAGGTACCACCCTTTCTAGACAAAATTATTTTCCTTGTCTCTGGATTATTCTGTTTGCAAAACAGGACGTGTTTCCAGCAGCTCTATAAAATGATTTGTTATTATAGACAGACATTTTAGGAGCCATCCATAGCTGTCACTTCAGCTACTGCTCCCTGGGTTAGAGCCCATTAATGCGAGGTGAAGTCCTACAGAGATACCCTCTGTTAATTATATGTCCAAGAAAACTAATTTCTGTCTTGGCTGAGCCCTTTCTGTCCCAGTTCACACAGGCAACTACTGAGCATCATTAAAGAGGTGGTTGTTTAACTGTAGCTACAACACAAATGCTGCTGTGTCTGGCCTGCTAGGAGCAGCAGAGACCTGTAAACATGCTAGTTAAACATTATTTCCAAAGCTGCCAAATCAGCTGCCAAATCTGGCCTTGTGGTTCAAGGCCAGGCTCACCACTGCTACGTGTGGACACTGAAGAACCTGAACTCGACCAATGGCCACCCACCATGGCATTGCTGCTTAAAAGACAGGAAATTTCACTTTTTCCAAGGCCTTTTTTTACTCTGATCTTTTTGATTAGTCACATCTGCTTGTTTTGGTGGGTTTAGGTGATCCTCCTGTTGCCTACAAAGGGGTGTACTCTCTTGTAACTTCAGATGCAAACCTCTCTGCTTTAGTCACACCTGTGAGAAGGTTGCTGCTCTATTTATTGGTGAGATGTTGAGCCAGACTCTGTGTGCTGCCCATGCCCAGGTCATCGCTGCTCCTGCCCTGGGTTGCTGATCAGCTGCTCACAGAAGGCAAAGCAGTGTCGCACGTTTCCCTCCGGCGTCACACCCCGAGCAGTGTGTACCCAAGCTGCAGAGGCAGCTGACAGTTCCCCTCCACTGTGAGTCCTGACCTTGTAAAATAGCTGTTCAACATCATTACCACCACCCCAGTGCAAAGAACAAGCCTAATGCTCACAGCCCTGTAGAGAGGTGGGGAACACCCAGTGGCTCCGGAGCCAGCCCCGCTGACCTCTGGATGCCTTTAGCATGTAACGCTGCTTCTCACCAGCACAGGGCCTACTGCCTGCCTGTATCCAGCCAGCATGTGCCCAGCATCCTTGTTAGTGTCTTCAGTAACATGCTTTTCAGTCCAAGGATCTGAAACCCAGACTCATTCCTTGCTTTTGGCAGTTGCACAGATGGACATACTCAACTGTTTTCAGTTTCTTGTCACAGAGGCTTACAAAATTGAGACAAATAGCATATCCAAATGATTCCCGGTTCAAATACTGATTCCAACCACCACCTTACTTGTGCTGAAGCTTCCTGCCACCCCCTCTGCTGTCTTCTCGGAATGTATTTGCACCACTTGTGGGACATGGACCCTTCCTTAAAGATGGGCCATAGAGAGGGCACAGAAAATTTACAGGCTAATCCCAGAATAGTTGCAGATAATCAGGAATACAAGTGTCTGTCAGAGTTAGGTGAAGATTCTTAGAGCAGTGGATGGTTGCCACGAGCCTGGTGTCACAGATGCCACGTGGGCAAAGGGTGTCATTGGTTCTGCTGCACGTTAAGGCAGAGGATCACAGCCAGCCAGTGTTACTGCACCGGGAGTCAGCCCTGGGCCAGAGCTTTCCAGGCAGGAGGATATGACCTTGATGAAGGCATTTTACCTATGTGCCTACATTTAATGGCAGCTCCAAGCAGGGATTTCCAGGCTAGGGATGTCCTATCGTTCCTCCCATCCCAACTAGCATTGCCTGTTCTCCTGGTCCATGAAAAGTTTGACAAGCCGTGGCATTTTGGTTACAGGCACTGGGGCAATTGTTGCTGTCTCCTTTAGGGAGTTTAACACACTAGGAGGCATTCAGCAGTTTCATGTACTGCAACAAGTAGGCAGCAGTACCCCAGTGGGTGCAGAGTTCACCTCGGGCCACTGGAACACAGTTCAGTACTTTCCAACTCCAGCCCATCTCTGCTGGCAGGAAGAAAGATGGAATCCCGAACTTGCATCCCAGGCTGAGCTGTGTTTACCACACCAGGTGACCAGCTACAGGTAATATGGTGCAGGGGGTTGACCCTGGCTGGATGCCAGGTACCCACTAAAGCCACTCTCTCACTCCGCTCTGCAACTGGAGAGAGGAGAGAAAATACAACAAAGGATTCATGATTTGACATAAGGACCGGGAGAAGTCACTTACTGATCACCATCACGGACAAAACAGACTCAAAGCGGAGATATTAATTAGATTTATTACCAACAGGATCAGAGCAGGAGAGTGAGAGATAAAATAATCTTAAAAACACCTTCCCCCAACCCTCACTCCTTCCACATTGTACCTCCTCCCCTCCAGCGGTGCAGGGAGATGGGATTGGGGTTATGGTCAGTTGTTTCTGCCACTGCTCAGAGAGAGGACTTGGAGTTCTTCCCCTGCTGCCTGTGGGGTCCCTCCCGTGGGAGACAGTCCTTCACCAACTTCTCCAGTGTGAGTCCATCCCACAGGCAACAGTTCTTCACAGAGTGCTGCAACATGGGTCACTTCTCCATGGGGTGCAATCCATCAGGAACAAGCTGCTTCCATATGGGTCCTCCACAGGGCCACAAGTCCTACCAAAAAAACCTGCTCCAGCATGGGCTCCTCTCTCCAAGGAGTTTCAAGGAGAGTTTTCAGGGTTAGTTTCATCATCTGAGCAAACCCTACTGTTCTTTTTGCTATTACACAGCCCTTCAGGTCCTGGTGGTTGATGCTGGACACTACGCTGTTGCCAGGTCTCCATGTCCTGCACTTTAAGAAAATAAATCCAGACCTCAGACATCTGAAATTGGGTTCAGAGGTAGAAGTCAGGGTTTGTCCATCAGGCACTAATGAGATGGGTCTTCCCACTAGCCTTTAGGGCTTCCCAGGACTCACAAGCCCCTGAGTTTTGCAGGATCACAGGCACAATGACAATAGAAGGCAGTTTCAACAGAATGGGTTGTCCCACGTGTTTTCAATGGGAATTGATCCCTTCAATCGTAAAGGTGGCACGTGTCAGTGGCCCAGTAGGAAAAAACTTTCAAATCTTTGGGTTTCCATGAATTCCTCAGCATTTACTGGCAATGAAGACTGGGTGTCTCAAACACAGATCCCAACTGTGGCATGAGACATCAGCATGTCCTTTGATCAGGCCATCAGCCTGCTTTACGGTACCAGTACTTGGCTCAGAGCCTGTCAGATTCTAATAAATTCCCCGTATGAGGGCTCAGAGCACTTCCACAGCCATGAGTCATTTTTCCCTGGGTAGGCAGAGCTGAGGTCAGGTTAACAGACATCACCCCTCCAATATTTAAAGCTTTCCTTGATGGTGTAATTCCTAAGTCTCTGCCTGCCTTTTATTCAAAACACTAATTTGGGCCCACAGGAACATGTGCAGTTCCTTATCAACAGACCATTGGCAAAAATTCACTACATTGATCTGGTGGCCTGAACCCCAAACCTCGGCTTCCAGTTTTTCAACTCCTTCAAGTCCTATTGGAAAGATGCAAAAGGGTTAATGGCACACAGCTGGAAGACACCTCTGTCCTGGCCCCTCATCACCCGTTTTGACCGCTCTGCCCCCTTGCCTGTAGGCTTGGAGGGCAACTGACTGTATGTGTAACTTCACTTGGGCACTCCCAGCCCTTGGGCCTTTCCTGAGGGATCAGTCGTCCCCTGGGTGGGCTCCATTAGCTCTGCCTCGGGGAGTTGAGGCTCTTGAGGGGTGGAGTGGGGGGCTGATTGGAGAGAGGTTTCCCACTAGTCTGTTGAACCCTCCTATTGTGCTGGCCCCGCTGCCCACAGCAGCTCCCCCACCCGTGCCTGTAGGTAAGTGGGCTGTGCAGCATCTGCCCAGGTCACTGGAGGTGCAGGTGGAAGCTGATGGGTTTGCTGATTCAGTTTAAGGTGGTTGGGGCCCACTGGCATGACCATGGCACCCTGCTGTCCCCTCTCATACAAACCAAGATCTTCTCTGTGTTCCCACCCCACTTCTTGGGCTCTTTGCCCGTGATTAATTTCAGCATTTGGACAGTGCTGGGTTGTAAACTTTGTTACTGGTGCCAGCACAATTTCAGTTTTTTGTTCTAACAGAGATGTCCACTCTCTTACTCTTTTCAATTCTTTAATACCTTTATCTTCAGCTGTTTCTTCAAGCTCCCTTGTGCCTGCACAAGGCACGCCCTGAGATGCACACACAGCTCCTCTGCCTTTCCCATCTTCCTTGCTTTCTTGGCATTGAAGTATTCTCTGTGATGCTGCGGGGGTTGAACTTTGCCCTTTCCATTCCCACAGGAAGACGGGCACAACACTGCCTCTAACAATTCCCTGTTGGCATCCTGCTGATTTGCCAAGTAAGAAACTTGTAAGTTCAGGCTTACAAAATCAAGACAAATAATATATTCAAGCAAGATTTATTTCATAAACCGTGAAACCAAATAAACCCATTAAAGCTCTGCCAACACTTGAATACAGATCATAGAACCACAGAATCAGCCAGGTTGGAAAGGACCTCTGAGATCATCAAGTCCAACCCTTGATCCACAACTGCCGTGGTTACCAGACCACGGCACTAAGATTCATGATGCCCAGTGGAATTCATATGGCCTGAGCTAAGAATTCCCAAGATATTACAAGAGTAACCCAAAATGTGCTCTCACTCACCTAAGAAGGTGAAGGCTACTGACTTCAAGGAGCTCCCTTGAGTGGCATCCCAACTCCCAGGAAGGCCCCAGCCCCACCTGTTGCTCTGAGGGCTGACTCAACTGGCAGAGCTGCAGCCCACTATGATCTGCATCTGTGGTCAGATACAGTCACATTAACCCCCTCTGGCCGGGTCTGAGCTGCCCCACCACAGCTGCCAGGCAGGTGTGACGGGGGTCAGCCTGCAGAGGGGCTGTCAGCACCACACACCTGATGCCAGTCACAACACAGCAGGTCAGTGGCAGCCACTGGCTGGAGGACTCAGTTCCTGCTGGAGCGGCTGCACCTGCCACACTTCTCTGCACTCAGCTTGAACTGGAATTGTGTAGTATCATCAGGATATGCAAATGAGGTTTAAGGATATGCAAAGCCTTTGGTCCCCAAAGACTCTGTTAACACACTACCCAAGCTCAGAGACAGCACCAAGTCAGGCACGGCAGCCACAGCTCAAAGAAAACCTCAAAAAAACCCCAATAAAAGTCACATTTTTATCAGGTGGTAGCTTTGATTCCACAGGGAAGGGAAGGCCTGTTCATTCTTTTGACTGGAGCACGTCCAGGGAAGGGCAACAAGGCTCGGGAAAGGTCTAGAAACACAAGTGTTAGGAGGCACGGCTGAGGGAGCTGGGTTTGTTTGCTGTGCAGG
>JAYRBT010000064.1:2187537-2205671 GCA_036023395.1 Myiotriccus ornatus
GCAAAGGCGTCACTACGAGTTTTGATTGGGTTTTGTCCGGAAATCTACTTGGACGAAACCATTCACAGCCCCAGGGACGGGCTGGTGGGCAGAACCATGACAAAAGCATATTTAGAAGACAGTTACAGTTCAAAAATAGAGCAGGAAGAACTGTCTGTAAAATGTTAATGTCACTTCACGCTAGGAAAAAAACCTGTTTTCCCAACAGAACTCCTACTTTGTGGCACGGAGGCAGTAGTTAATAAATAATTTTACTGTTCCATGCCTAGATCTAGGTCATACATAGCATCTCCATACCATTTTATATTCCAGAATTAGTAATTTTTTGGGGTATTTCTCTACAGTTGCACTACTTAACTTTACAGCTCCTCACAGATATTAAACAAATCATACAAGTATTATGAATAGGAAGGATTAAGAAAAAATTTCCATATAATTTGGGAGGTCATTTGAGGCAAATTTCATCTTTAGTGCAGTACTTTCTTGTACTCATTTTCCCAGTAATTTTTAACACTGCTTTTTCTAATAATTTCTGAGCGTGAAACTAACAGTTTCACAGTGCTACATACCACAGTGCTAAGGTTCCATTCTCAGAGGGAAGACTGCAAAGCCCTTAATCATATTTTTATATATAAATCTCTATGTATGTATATGTATGATTACTTCCATTTTTTCTACAAATTCTGATGTTTAGACCCGCTATGAACACAGAACAGCACAGGCCTTAGAAGATTTTAAAGGCTTCAAACTACAACTGCCCTGCACTGCCATGACAATCACTTATACTATATTCTGCTTTGTAGATTTTCATAATCTGTTTTAAGTCACAGCAATTTAGCAAGAGCTTTTACTGGTTTGGGTTGGGGTTTTTCATTAGTTGGTTGGTTGTGTTTTTTTTAATGTTGTTTTGGAGTGGGAGGGATTCACATAAAAGATCAAATGACTGACTTCCCTTTGTAAAGGCTACTGTAAGCCTTCAAAACTGTAGTTTTACTTACCAGATCATTCATTCAATTCTTGATTCCAGCTCAAAGTAAGAGATTGCACACTGCAATTCCCAGCACTGCCAGAGCTCTGCTGAGCACCGGGTTCATATCAGCTGTTCCATAACCCCTGCTGTTCTCACTGAGGGAGAGCCTCTCACAAGCCTTCCTCAAATGGGATTCCTGCTCAGGAACTTCTCCAAGTTCCTCCATAGTGAATAAGACCCACAGACCAGCAATGCTGGTTTTCCCTGCAAATACTCTCTCCAGTAATTTCTTAGTTTCAGTGGAAGGCTTTTCTGCTTCTAACACATTTGTAAAAGGATTACTCATTATTCGTTTTGAAGGAACAGTTTTTCAAACTTTTTGGCATGCTTTGGTCTGTTTTTACACATTTCATAACTTCCCAATATTTACAACTTGGGTTAGAGGGAAATTTCACAGGAAAACCATGAAGATGCCCACCACACATAACTTTAGGTTACTAAGCACTGGGTGCTACCAGGGTCAATACACTTTTTAAAAGCTGCATCAACTGAATCACGTAGTTTGCTACGACTGTTTTGGACAGATTCTTTATGCTGCCTCACAGCACTGCTGGATAGCAACTTCCTTAGCAACTTAGAGCATGACAGGATGCCAGAAATTAAACCCCATGGTCTTAAAACAAAAACAATCTACCAACTGTTAGACATGGTAACTGACAAAAAGTCTTTGCAAGGTACACAAGTGTCCTACCCTTTTTTCATCAATACTTTACAACAAACTTACGGTGCGGTTCCTGATGTACAGAAACACCTTCTGAGTCTGCTGTGGCCCACTGATTATATCAGGGAAGCAGGCAGCTTCTTGAGATGTCATACGGTCATGTGGAAGTCTACTCTGGAAAGCTGCACCCTCCACACCTACAATAAAAAGACAAGTTGTCTACAGGCACTCTAAAGGAACACCACCCTTCCTAGCCAGTGCCTCCAGCCATGAGGTGATATGGTGGCCAATTTCATATCATGCTTTCAATTAGTCCTTTTATTTACTTCTGCAAGACATACATGTTTCCAAGTCAACAGTTCTTTGAATTACAAGTATCATCTGGAGTTAATGAAAAAGCTAGACTATGGGGGGAATCAAAAAACAAACAAACAAAAAAACCCCAAAACCCAAAGCCTGAAAAATAAGTGGGGCAGGGGCACATATCAATATGTTATATATAATACATATATAATATAATATAATATCAATAAAATGTAACTACTTTTGATGCTGCCCTTAATTTGTGTGGTTTCCAGTTTCTACCAGAATTGGGAAAACATTTTGGAACCTATTCAAAGCCAAAATATCTTTAAGAAACAAGCACAATGTCTACTGTCCCCCCTCACCTGCTTCTCAAGGTTTAATTTGCATTGACCTCCTCCAGCTAGAGGAACCCACCTTAACGTCTGTTTTTGCGCATTTGATATATTAACATCATGTAGTGCAATGAAATACAATCACACACATTTCCTGTGCCCCCTCCCAAGTGCTGTGTACACTACAACTACAGATTTCTTACTTTTCCTCCTAAATGCTCCACATGTAAAAGACTGGCACTGAACCCCTACAGGAGAGGTTTTCTCTAGGGAAAGCCTTCATTCATACAGGCACCTGCACTTCTGCCAATTCACACACTAGCAGTGAAGTAACTATAGTTCTGTACGCTGCTTTCCTCAGTCTCTGCGATGTTGTACTTTAAAGTAACAAAGTAAGACACAACTGCATCAAGTCCTCCAGCATGAGTGAAGAAAGCACACCTTGCAGGCACAGCGAGCAAAATGAACTACTGAGATGTGAAATATAGCAAGAACAATCTCAATCTCCCATGTCCTAGGAAGTGACTTACAATCAGGACAGACAGAGGAGAGTGCCTTCAGTCTGGAAAGATAGAAACCAATGCATCCCAAGGGGAAAAAAATCCCACAAGTAATGCAAAAGATTAAGATCATTTACTGAAACTGGAACTGTTCAAAGGATTATTATAAATATTAAAGAAAATACAAGCTTGCAGGGTATTACAGTAACCAAGACAATTCTCTGAGAGTTTGAAGTTCCCCTGCAGTGGTACATGTCACTGTATCAGGAAGAGAAATTATCTTCCTCCAGTTCTGGTGCCACCACACACTCCTTTAACTTTCAAGCATTTTTACATTCCAAAGGTAATGAAAAAAAAATTGAGGAAGGAAATGGTTGTGAAACTAAAAAAATTCTCTCACAAGTAAAGATCAAAAGATCTAATTGTGTGATATCTCAAGGTAAAGAAAACTGTCTGTAATCCAGGAATTTCACAACAAGAGGAAATCAGTGACAGAAGCTACAGAGCACTACAAGTAAAATTAACCATAGGAGAAATTGCCACACCCAGAACGCTTCTTGCATTGATATTCAGCTACGGAATAGAAACCTATAGCTCTGCTAGAACTTCAGTTTCTCCAGTAATAACCATCCCCTGGCCCTTTTGCTGTCCTTCCATCTAACACTGGCCCAAGCGTGTCAACATCTGCACAGGAATGCATATGCTCAACTATAAATCCTGTAAAACTGAGCATGAAAATCAAACCAAAGTTACCAATTCTCTGATACTTCATTAATGTTAACAAATCTTAACTAGGGTTCTAGGTCCTCAAGTACTAGCTAAAAGCTCAGCAGCATGATTTCAGAGAATGGCCAGTTAATGACCTGAAATGCTGAATCTGACTGTCTTACAGACTTGTGCTAAAAGAAGTCCGCTTCTCTGGGTACCTGCTAAAAAGCCATGCAATCATGAACAACCAGGGAACTCAGACATGTGGATTTAAGGTAACTCAGTATTTTCTTGAAAAGCTTTGGGATTTATTTCTTCAAACTGAGCAGCCAGAGAATATGGTGTTGCTAATATTTTTGTAAAGAACTCCAAGGTGGGTTGTGGTTTGTTTTTTTTTTAAGGCCACATGTCTTTCATGGCAATACATGAACTTTAAAACAAAAATGTCAGAATAGGCCCAGATGAGCACTGGTATTTAAGAAAAAAACCCGAAAAACCTAACCCACAACAGCATTTGATACAAGAATTTAGCAAAAGCATAGCTGTTGATAGCAAAGATATAATTTTTATTTGGCCAAGCAGTGGAACATCTTATAAGAACTAAATGTCCTTGAATTTACTTCTGCAACTACACAGCTCAAAGCTAAATGGATTTGGATTTCAGGCTGCTTAAATCCCACCCATTCCACACCTCTATTGCTTGTATTCCATGAAAGCAACAGATTACAGGGAGTACCAATTCAGAACTACATGTGCTCCTCCTTGGGGCAGGCAACTCTAACAACTGAAGGAATGGCTCTGCCTAGACTCAGCTCCTCTCCACACACATTCACACACACACTTGCCACTTCCTGACATTCAGCATCAGGAACTCATGTGCTGAAGTTTTGATTATCTTCTTCCTCACAGAAGAAATTCTGAGGGATGTTGCTCATTTAAAGACTCACTGAAACATCTGCAGATGAAAAACACTCTGAAGGAAAGTTTTCTGGCCAATGAATTGGACAATTGTTAAAGCATACTCTCCTCATATATACAAAATGCAAAATATGCAGAATTTCCAATTAGCAAATGCCTGCCTATAAATGAAATAGGCAGTGCACCCTTAAGCCCACGAGCCAGCAG
Source organism: Myiotriccus ornatus (assembly GCA_036023395.1). Classification (NCBI taxonomy): domain Eukaryota; kingdom Metazoa; phylum Chordata; class Aves; order Passeriformes; family Tyrannidae; genus Myiotriccus; species Myiotriccus ornatus. The sequence goes on from JAYRBT010000064.1 coordinate 2,192,200, forward strand.
TTCTGATTAAGTCGTAAGATCCGTGACAGTACTTGGCTCCCTTACTTAGAACAGCAAAGGATGCACTTTTAGATGAGTATCTCGAAGTTCTGTTTTCTTCAAAAAGAGCAACTTGGATGTACAGAACAGGTTATAGAGCCTTTGACTCCTTTGCCTAACCCTAATCCTGAAGTGAGAGCAAAAGCAGCAGAGTCGGAGAAGATTTTCAGTAGCATTCCAAGTACTTAAGAGTTAAGACACCAATCCTGTGACTGAAGCAGTAAGTGCGTACGGCCAGCAGCAGCACTGAGGCCAAATGGCAAATGCAATTCACAATCAAGTCCAGTGAGCTGCAGACTATGAATTTGCCCAGTAGATAATCTCCTGGACTAACCGCTGGCACACAGCTCAAACACAAACCCTTTCAGAAGGCAAAAATAAAGGAGCAAAAAGGTACTCCATGCTACTTTTCTTCAGCAAATTAGAAAAAAGGTCTACTGTTCTAAAGCCCAGGGTTCTCTCTGTCAGTCCAGGTAGTACAAACTGGCTAGGTAAGAAATAGCTTTTTGCACATTTGGACTCCTCTGAACATGGAGAGGAGTGGAGGGATGAGAGATCGGCCTGAGGCATTTCGACACATGTTAGCTAGTGCCCTTTTCCACAGCTGTTACAGTCCTCAACTGAAATCTGAAAATACCCTTCACTTTTTAAACAGGTGGGTGCACAACTCCTACATCTCTTGCTAAATTTGGGACAACCACACCCATGCGCACTTGCAAGCATCAATCCCTAACCTGGCGGCTCTTGCTACTTAGTGGCAAGCATCAAACGCCACCCTCACCTGATGCTTGGCCGTCTCCATACCCTCCAGAACTGTCGTCTTGAAGTCCTCCTGCTTGCCCTGTGGAAGGAAAGAGGAGAACTCAGGGACCTTACTCCATAAGTTAAACCATACTGGACATAAAGGCCTGGTAAGTTGGCGTTGTAGGTATTAAATTTCACCAACTAACTAAACCCATTTTCTGATAATCCCATCTTCTGGAACCTAGATCCAGGGCACCAAACTGTGATCTTCTCAAGTGTTATCTGTGTTACTGGAACGCTTTACATAAGATTTTGTGGGAAATAAAGAAGTACTCAACATGTAGCATTCCTGGTGGCTAAATATTTATAATCAACTTCATTAATGGCTAGGATTTCAGTAATCAGATCACATTTCTTACTGCCAAGATGGATGGATACCATCAGATTCTATGGATCTAAAACCCTAAGAATTTGATTAGCTTGCCTTTGGTGCTCCCGAGTCTCCTCATATGCAAGGGGATAGTCTGAGCGATTCTGAAAAACCTCTCACATTCAGGAGAGCCTATTCTTAATCTTTCTGTCATAAACCCTTCCTTGAAGCTTGATGCCATAATATTTCTATAAAGGCTCAGACCACTTATTTTGGCTTCAGTGCCTTTGATACACCATCAGTGTTCTAACATACTAAGACTGGCTTTGAAGCCAAGTTCACATCAGACCATTGATCAGTGCTGTGATCAACACCCAGCAGTGAAAGACATCAGTCTTTCAACATACCCAGTGACAGAAACATGACAAAAGGCTAAGCACTCATCTGAAAGATCTGAAGAAGTCTCAGAATTACCTTAGCCTGCATGAAAGTCCTGAACAGCAGCCTTTACAGGACTGCAACACAAGCAGGAACAGAGCACGTTGAGAAAAGAGATGAGTACAGCTGCAGTGTCTGGCAGGAACAAAGCCACTACAGGTCACCTCACACACTGCTCACTTCACAGGAGACACTAGCTTCAGGTTGAGCTCATGAGCAATATTCCTCCACAGTCAGATTGTTTGCCTGGAGTCCTGTCACCTGCAGAGCGCAGGAAGCCACGGCACGCTGCAGAGATTGCCGTGTGCTGTTCAGCTGGCTGCTGCTGTACCAAGGCTCTTTCAAACCACATGCTTCAATAGTCAGCAATCCCAAACCAACCCCCACTGAAACACACTGCTGCAACAGTCACTGGAGTGCAACAGCCACTTCCTGAAGCACAACTCTTCAACAAGGTGTCATCTGCAAATAGGTAAGAGCAAGGTCTAACCTGTGGCTAAACACACTCTTTAAAAGAGTCTGGGACCAGGTGGACAATTTTGCCAGAATGTAATTTGAGGCTCTTGGGGGATACACTAACTTAGAAAAATTTCATCTGAACTACAAAGTTAACCCCTAAAGTAAGACAGAAAAAGTGAACCAGATGTTTGCATACTGTGATAACCTGGATTAACATCCAGAATGTCGTAACATTACACATCTGTAACACAAAATAGGAATTGAAACAAGACAGACATTTTCACTCAGCTACAGTGGAGCAACAGTCAGTACTTGTAGATAATCAGTTGGCCAGCAGGAAAGTTCAAAAACTCACAAGAGAGACTGTGATAAATAACTGTATTTTGAAAGGCCTTACAAGACCCAAAGTCAGGATTCTATGAACCAACGTATCTGCAACAGCAAGATAAAATTCCTTACTTGACCTACACTGCAAGTATTTTATTTTGCTGGGAATATTTCAAGACCTGCCTTCATTCAAGCAGAGACTAACACAACTCAAACATTAATATTTACACTCAGTCATAGGCCATTAATTTGCAATCAAAGTTTCACTTATGCCTTCCATAAATCAAGAAAGTGAAAAGATGCTGACATCAGTCTGGGGAATTATTTATCCCTGAATTAGCACTGACAAGGAGTAGAGAGGAAAAAATTGCTCTCAGCTTATTTACAGAAAGAAATCTGTATTTTCTTCTTCTCATGAGTATTACTGCTTGCTTGGACACAATTCTAAATGCTACTTAGTCTGAGCACAGAAGTGTGCAAACAAGGCCTGCTAGTGAAGATTGGCTCTCTTTCCCTGGAAGAAAGTCAGGTTCTAATTGCAAAGGAACAAAGCAGCAAGCAAACTGCTGATCCACAATAACATCACACTCTTGTAGCTCAACAGAACATGTGCGAGTCTCAAGCCAACAGAATAACAGACCATGAGCTGAAGAGTAATCAGGAAGTCGGTCCACAAAGGAGTCCACTTCATACAATTATCCCCTCTCAAAATAAAAACCAGCTGCACACGAATATCACAGAGTATTGAATTTATTAAAAAAAACAGACAAAGTCAGATGACAGAGACAGAGCACCACTAAGACTGACTATTCCCTTGATGTTAATCTTGATCATACTCCGTTCCTCGGAAAAGAGAAGCTAGGATTACCACAAAGTAAGAATAATGAGCACACTAAATGTCCAAGAGCTGATAAAGAAAATCTTCAATAGTTATAAAAATGAAAATCCAATTTGGTGAGGAAAAACAAAAAAGATCCTTAGAGGAAAAAAAACAAAAGAAGTAAGCTCCTTAATTTCAGAAGGGATACTGGCAAACAAGAACACAAATGTCATTCAGCACTGATAGGGAATTTGGAAGCCTTTTGCTATTAGAAAGCATTTCTCAAGTAAAAAGAGAAGAGAAAATCTAAGGAAATTATATTAACCATGAAATACTGTCACACCTTTTAAAACTGCTCTGCAACAGCAGGCAGTAAATCTTGCAAATCCAGACTGTAATAACGTATATAGCCAAAACACCTGGAATTCCCCACAGCTGAATACATCAACAGGACCTAACCCAAATAAGACCAGCATTTCACTCTCACCTGAATTGTGACACTTAGCAACCTACTTCACTGTAAGCTGTCTGTGGGGACAGGCTAATGAAACGCCAGACACTGGCACCAAGACGTTTGTAAGTTGCACAGTCAGGCTTTTCAACTCCAAAGGGCATAACCTATAACATGACAGCTTTACACCTCCACTCCATTCCCTGTGTTTTATAGGCTTTAAACACAGAAAGGAAAATTTTAAGGTCTGCAACGAGAATAAAGTAACAGTAATATACGGGCTAATAAAATTTTGCTAAATTTTCAATATGCAATCCTATTCTAGTATTACTGTCCAATTTAGTATTTCTTATTCAACGCGTCAATTTTTACTTCAAAGAGCCAGAGAAAGAGAAAACCTCAATTATAAACACTGCTTTTATATACAGCAGACACCATGCCTCCTCCTTCTAACAGGGGCCTGAATTAGAAGTTTCAATGCACTTTTAACAGCCAGCATAAGATGACCTGATGCTCTTGACACCTGCATTAATAAAGACAAAGATAGAGAGATCCACAAGTGTATATAGTCTCAGAAGCCTTCAAAACTGCAGCAAAACCATCTATGGAATGACACCTGAAAATTTGTCCTTTTCCTACTTTACTGCTTCATGCATATCACAGAATTTCCAGGAATAGAGAAATCATGATGACCTGAAGTCAACTCATTTCTAGGCAGTTAGATAGAGCCTGTTTGAAAATTGATTGTATTTAGATGGCTAAAGACAGTGCTTGCAGAACAACTGCTTAACAGGCTGTTGTGTGTATAGAATATCATGACTCATCACTGCTCTTATCTTCCACATTTCTTCTTTCATGGGATAAAACCTAATTCACTGTACTTCACCGATTATGCCTCAAACTGATTTCAATAATCATTCTTAGAGGCATAAAATGGAATCTGAGAGAAATAAAAAATGTATTAATATGAGGTCTCAGTGATTAAACACAAGGTCTAAGCAAAACTAAATAGAAAACTTAAGATACTTGCTTAATTACATCTATTAAAATTCAATTTTTGATACATCAGCTACAACTGAGGGAGGAGGTTTTTTATCACTGCAAATATTTTAGTCAAGCATATCAGCTGTAGTATTCCTGTATCAAGGCAGGAGTCAACAGCTGCAACAAGGAGAGGTTACAAGGGAAAATCCTAAGAGATAAAACACAACTGTGGCTTTTAATAATTTTTCTGCAACTAAAGGTACGTATCCCCAAGGCAATATCAGTCCTATTGCCTACATTCTCAAACCTGCCAGATAAAAAGAAAATTAAGAGTGCAACTGCAGACTAGCAGTAATTCACGTAAGTGATGAATCAGCAAAGATTCAACTACTAGATTTCAGCTCTGATCCAAAACAACTGGCACATGTTATCTCATAAAATCTTGGACTCTGAACTTCGCAAAAGCACCATCTTGTAGACACCTGAGTGATGCCTCACCACCAGACTTCACTAATGATGGGAGCTGTAAACACAACAGAGGTAAAGGACAGGGTACTGCTACTACCACAAATTTTGAAAGCTGCCTCCTGACTAAAAAACTTTTAATTGTAAAGTGAAGCTCTGTCAAAGATAATGAGGAAAACACTGAAGTTTAAGTGAACAGTATTCAACCAGAACTTAAGATTAGAGTCATAGTTTAAAGCTATAGGAATCACAGTATATTAAATTTGTTTTTCTGCACAGAATCTCCCCCCATAAACTCAACCTTTTCTCTCTCAGAGGAGTAAGTGAATGTTGCTACATGAGCAGGTGTGGCAGCAGAGAGCCAAAGAGTCTACTCTGGTCAATAAGCTTCCAAAGACAAGTCAATAAGGATCATGAGAATCTAGCACGAGTTTGGCTTCATTTGGAATTAGATTCATGCATATTCTCAACTTTTTCAGGCTGCTCTTCTGAGCTTTCCCTCTCAGGAAAATGGGGCAAGCAAATAAAACACTGTAGAACAATATCTGAAACCAGATCAAACCCACACATGGAATTCATGATGATGCCACACCTGGCTCTGCTACATTTCTGTTAATAAACTAGGTAAGTAGTGTCAAAGGAGAAGGTCTCTCTTTACTCACCAGATGGCTCCTCTGGCTCACTCTCATTTTCTTCTTCTGCAGGAGCTGGTGGAGGTGGTGGGGGTAGTTTTTTCTCTTTCTCAGCTTTAGCATTTCTCTCTTCTTCAGAGTAATATTCATCTTCTGACAGGTTTGCAAGACTCTCATCCATCTCTCTATACTCCACCTGTAAAAAGCACAACGGAGAATAAACACGCTGAAGATATCTGTAAGCTGGGCTACAAAAATGAACATTGCAAATAACAAAATTGCTTACAGATCAAAGAGAAGGCTTGTTACCTTATGCAGTCTTATTACAGATACCAGCTTACAAAATGCACCAAAGCTTAACAAGTTCCACGTTTTCACCTCCACATAAAAAAAATGTGTCCAGCACCCAATAGTGGGAGCTTTCTACTCATATCAAGCCCAGTTTACCTGTATTTGTTGTATTGTCATTTAAAGCCCCTCTAGTTTTCTTCCCTTCCTTCATGACCCTGTCAAACCTGGGGATAGCAAGTTCCCTCTGTGTCCGTACGTTCCAACTTGACTTTATCTGCCAAACATGGGTGACCAGAACCATACACAAGATTTCTGAGGAAATCTCACCTGTGTCCTGTACAGTCTCCTGGGAATCTCGTCCTGATATAGCGGCTCACAGCTGCCTCCTTTCCAGGACAGTTACACTAGTGGCCCAACACCAGAACAATGCCCTGCTCCCACCTGTTTTTATCGCCATATATGTTTTGTACTGTTCTCCAGTAAAAATAAATAGTATTACCAGCCAAAAAGATGCTGCTCCAACTTAAAGGAACACGGAAACCTCAAAAATAGCCTGGAAGGGATGCATCTCTTACCGTTTAATAAAACAAAGTTCCAAAGTAAGAAAGGTTTGTACAATGCTATTGAATATCCCTATCTACTGGAAAGGAAAAAAGCACTTCTCAACATGCACCATGGGAAAAATAAAAAGAAAGCAGCTAAACATCTGACAGGTCAGCTTCCACCATGACATGACAAAAGCAACTCTGCATTTCTCATTAAAAGAACAAAAAATCTTTCATAGCCCAAGTTCAGTCATTAGGAAAGGGCAGTAACTGGCACAACTCAAAACACAACTGTTCCTTTGTATAGGAAATCCTGGATTCGGTAAAAAACACTAATGCACTCCATGATCTGCTCTCTTTTAAACATTTACATTCCACAATCTCCAGCATATTTAGTTTTTCCCACTGTTGAGCAAATGTTGCACCACCAGGACGTTCTGCGAACTCCACTCTGAAGCAAATTACAGTGACCCTCCAGCACATCTGTACATACCACAGGTATTTGAAGCCACATTATTTCTGCACAAAGGCCCTCAGAGGTCTCCCATCCCCCCTGAATTCACAGAGCTTTCAAAGAACAATCAAGTCCAATAAAAAACCTAAGCTTTTCTCTAGGTTTATTTTTAACCTGGGTACCCCCCACCCCAACTAAATTCACACCACAAACATTCACGGCTGAAGGGCTCAAGGGGACAGAGGGTGTCACAAGAGGTGAACAAGCCTTTGCAGACAAGTCAGTGCAGAGAAACGTCATCAACACACAACCCACACAGAGCACTAATTCCTTACTTGTTAACAGACCACTACAGAGTAGGAATGCTGCTTCTGAAGATCACAGAATGGTTTGGGATGGAAGGGACCTTCAAAACATCTCATTCCAACCCCCCTGTCATGTGTAGGGACACGTCTCACTAGACCAGGTTGCTTCAAGCCCTGCCCAACCTGGCCTTGAACACTTCCAGGGATAGGGCAGCCCCAGCTTCTCTGGCCAACACCATCCTCATAGCAAAAAATACCTTCCTTATGTCCAATCTACATCTGCCTTCTTTCAGTTTCAAATATGCACCAGACTGACCTACCCAACAGCTCCTGTATGCAAATGACCAGTCCAGCTATTGCATCACACAGTGGCTCTGAAGAGCCACGCATTCAGTGCCACAGCCACAGGACAAAACAGTTCCAAAAAGTAATTTCAGCTTCCCTGCCAAACACCCCAGCCGTGGGCACAGCCAAGATCTTCAACATCTTCTGAAACAAGGCTTTGAAGAAAAAGTTTCACAAAAAAAAGATAACGTTCTCATCTGCTCAGAACAATAGATGAGAGTTACATATTACAGACCCAGATTACTGGAGACTCGTTATAGCCTTTGTATTTCATTGTTAAGTCTGACCCTTAACACAGCACTGACTCAGCTCACCAAAGCCAATAGAGGGAAGGTGAGGAACAGCGGACTGAGCGTGGTCATCACCTTCACAACCTTGAAAAACCAGCACAGTCCCATGAACATGAGCCTCTATATATAGTGCATTTATATACTCCAGTGACAATAATGTGCTGATGATATGTAACTTCATGAGCATTTCGATGCACTGTCAGGGACTTGGAGTATTCTTACTGTTCGGTATCCGATCGGGAACCCCAAAAAGCTCCGGGGCTGCTGCAGAATGCTCTCCTTTGTGACACGCACCGTGCCACACCACAGTCCCCTCAGAGCTGGGACACCACGGCATCTTGGCCGGCACTGCCTTCTTGCGCGCCCCCGCGTTCATCCTTCGAGCTCACGCCCCCGAACCCCCTCGGGCACAGCGCTCAGCGCTCAGCGCCGCAAGGGCCCGGCCCCGCGGGCAGCGCCGCCCCGAGCAGGGCCGAGCCCGGCCTCCGGCCGCGGCCCCGCGCCAGCGGGACCCGGAGCACCCCACACCTACTTTAGCCCGCTTGCGGCGGCTGGTCCTGCGGCCCTCGGGGGTCTCGGCGATGCCGGTGGTTTCGGCGCCGGGCGCAGGGGCGGCCCCGGTGGCCGACGGCTCGGACACACCGCCCGGGGGCGAGGCCCGCGGCGGCTCCTTCTTGCGGGGCGTGCGCTCCGCGGCCCCGCCGCTATCGGAAGAGGAGCCCAGAGCCCCCGCGGCGGCGGGCGGGGGCACCGGCGCCTCCGGCCCGGTCTCGCCGCCCGCCGCCGCCTCCGCGCCCTTCTTGCCGCCCGCCGCCAGCATCGCCCCGGCCGACAAAGGGCCGCCCCGCGCGTCACATCCGGGCCCCGCGCGTCACATCCGGGCCCCGCGCGTCACATCCGGGCCCCGCGCGCACAGCGCCGCCTGCGGCCCGCGGAGCGTCACCGGCCCCGCCCGGCCCGCAGCGCTGCGGCACCACCGCACACACCGCACCGCACACCGCACACACCGCACACACCGCACACACCGCACACACCGCACCGCACACCGCACCGCACACCGCACCGCGCACCGCACACACCGCACACCCCGCACACACCGCATACCGCATACCGCACCGCGCACCGCACACACCGCACACACCGCATACCGCACACACCGCACACACCGCACACCGCACTGCACACCGCACCGCACACACCGCCCCGCACACACCACACACCGCACGCACCGCCCCGCACACACCGCCCCGCACACGCGGCTCCCCCACCGCTCCCCAGCTTGCACACAGCAGCAGGACGTCCTGGCAGCTGAGCAGCAAGCAGCCCTGCGGCCACAGCGGTCCTGTGTGAACGCACGGAGGCTGTTTCATCACTGAAGCATAGACTGATTTGGGTCAGAAGGGCAGCTCATCTTGAAGCATGGGCAGGGACACTTTCCACTAGACCAGACTGCACCAAGCCCCATCCAGTCTGGCCTTGAACACTTTAACGGATGGGGCAGCCACAGCTTCACTGGGAAACCTGTGCCAGTTGAGCCCCACTAAAGAATTTCTTCCTAATATCTGATCTAAATCTACCTTCCTTCAGCTTAAAGCCATTCCCCCTTGTCCTGTCACTCCATGCCTTGTCCCCAGCCCCTCTCCAGCTCTCCTGGAGCCCCTTTAGGGACTGGAAGGGGCTCTAAGGTCTCTCCAGAGTTGCCTTTTCTCCAGTTTGAACACCCCCAGCTCTCCCAGCCTGGCTCCACAGCAGAGGGGCTCCAGCCCTTGGAACAGCTCTGGACTCGTTCCAGGAGGTCCATGTCTTATATTGGGGACCCAAGTGCTGGAGGCAGCACGGCAGGTGAGGTCTCACCTGAGCAGAGCAGAGGGGCAGAATTCCCTCCCTTGCTCTGCTGCCCAGGCTGCTGGAGATCAGCCCAGAACATGGGGGGTTTCTGGGCTGCCAGCACACATTGCCAAGACATACCAAGCTTCACATTCACAAAGCATTAAAATTTTAGTCTTCCTGTCACCTTCCAAGGTCTGGGAATTTTCCTCACCATGTCCTCTCTCAAGTTTCTACCTTAAACAAGCAGAAAAAGCTGGTGCGGCAGGGAACGGGAAACTAGATCTCCAACCTTCAGGCAGGACACTGCTGGTCAGTGCCCACAGATGCCTCTGAGGAGAGTACTGCCAGAGATGTTCTGTTCTGGGTTCCCTTGTCTCAAGCATTTGAACAGAATTTGCTAAAGATAACAGGTAATTTTCTTGCCTCTCTCCTTAAAACTGGTCATCCCTTGGAAGGAATGATGGCTGGTCCAAGCACACTTACCTTGTCATGAAGCTGGTTTGTATTGGCTGATCACATGGCTGTGTAGACACTATAGGAGTATTGAGGTACCTGGGAAGGGAGAAGCTGCACAAGAAGACTCAGGTATGATTTCAGCCATTCTCAGGAAAATAGGAAGCAACCAGAGGCTGTAGGTCTGCAAGATGTAGATATGTTCCAGATGTCTGCCCAGTAGGAATGTGAGCAGGCAGAAGGTCAGCAGCACACACTGACAATTCCAGAGCTGAGAAGTGACTGGAGCAGACTGGAACCAACTCGAACTCTTGTTCAGGAGATAGATATGAAATCTACACTCTACAAGCTACAAGAACTGCAGAGATCTACTCCAAATAGTGACAGACAAAAAAGGAAGTAACAGGCAATTTCTGTAAGAATGCTATCTTCACCTGTAAGCCAAGTATTTCATGCTTCCATAGGTACTGGCATTTCCTTCACCTTCCCACTTTAGTCTCCCTTTTGTTTGTGTTTAGCCAAATTTCTGAAACAACCACAAAATTAATTTTTGTGTATAATTTTTACCTAATGGATGAGACGAATGGTTTTCTCAGAGCACATTTAACATGTTTTCCATAGCTTTAGACCAGCCAACATCTCATCTCATTCAACACCTGACACATTTATTCTTCTGAATTGACAGGTTCAAGTTAATCCTTTTATTTTTGAGGGCTGATTATTAAATGTAGTTAACATGACAAATATAGGCTCTCCATATTTGTAAAGCCAAATCCTAAATCCGTATCTATAGTTTAGCTCTGCATTTGCTGGGGTATAAACACAATTAGAATAAGGCATACAAAGGACTTTGCAGAAACATCTTGTTGCATCTAAGACATCATCATGCCCATCATCTTATAAGGCATTTTTCCTTATGATCAGAAAAGGAAACAAAGGTAACAATAAAGGATCTAAGAATACTCTGACATCTGAAACAACGGCAATTTGCTTTGATGACCTCTCTCTTTGTAGAAAGCTGAGCAAAACTTCTTAATTTACTGCAGATAGAAAACCTAATTTTTATATGAAGTATGAGCATTCAGGCTGGTCCAAAACATTTGTATGCACATGCAAACTTATATTTAACTTCTATCTTTATTTCAACAAAAGTAAATTTAATTGCATCTTTCATTAGGAAAGTCTGAAATAATCAATGCTGAAGCCATTTCCACAATTACTCACTTCATTCTTCACTAAGTGATGTGGGCAAACTCTTTCCTAGGCTTTTTATATATATAAGAACAATTTTTATATATAAGAACAATGACAAAGAACAAGTATTCCAGCACTGCTATTGAACTGGATTCATATTAATGGAAAACCCTCCATGGAGTGGATGACAAACCCTCTCAGAATGAAAGCCTGGCTCTGATACACTGGCTGAGCAACTGGACACTTCCACATACACAAAAAATCTAGGCAAAGAACAAGAGAAATGGAGGACCTGAGGTGTGGGAAAGCTGTTAACCATCCCATTTCCAAGCATAAGAGAGAACAAGAGAGAATTAGCATCTTTCTCTAACATGCGCATGCCATTCTGATTTGTTGTAACATCCTTCCACATCCCCAGCAGCACAGTGGGGAAGAGGAGCAGCCTAATCACACTATAATGCTACTAAATACCAACTAGTGCTCAAAGCCATGGTACATTTCCTCAGTTGTAATTCATCTTTCTTCTCACACTTTAGAGAAAGGTTTTATTATGTAGCATTTTTCATTATGAGAGACATGAATCCAGGAGAAAGGCCTGCAGTTGCATTCAGCTTTTTAAAACACAACACACTGACTGGTGAGTACAGGTATCATTGTCACCCAAAGCCTCTTCACTGTGAAGAGGGTACGACTGGGAAGGTTCACAGAACACAGAGAATGGAAAAAGGATCAAAAGCAATGTTCAAGGCATAGACAAACTGAAGAAAAAGGTGCTTTGAAGTCTACACGTGTTTTCCTCCCTTTAAAAGTCTGTACTTTGAAAAAAAGTCACTGTGGGGGGAAAGGTCTTCCCCCAGTACTGTTTCTAAACTAAGTTCCACAGTTTTGTTTTTGTTAAAAAGAAGTAATTTATAATTTACTACCTGTTCAGGATTCTCAGATCTGTGGTGCTGTTGTTAACAGTGCACTTAATTGGCATTATCAATTTTTTTTCAAAAAATTAAAAAGCAGCTCTGAACTTTGCTTCTGAGATGGAAGCATTGTCTCTGAACCAGCAATGATTCCTGTCACTCTTGCTTTGCATCTTTCAAGGCCTGAAGTCTTTCTAAAAGGGGTGGGTGGGAATAATGCCACATTGAAAAGATCCAGTCAGAAACAGGGAATCCTAAATTATCTTTGTTTAGCTTGATCAAAGCAGAATAGAGGTCTTTAGCCTTCCCAAGTTCCTTGGCAAATGCATCTGCTTGAAACTCAAACCGTCGGCTTAATACAGTCAAACAAAATGAGAGAACCTGTGGAGAGAAATGTATTAAAAATTACTTTAAAATTCAGCTATCTGCAAATTTCTTACAGTAAATACTACTATATCTACCTTCCCACATCCCACACATCACTGTGGCATTAGAATGATCTCACTAAGGTTTATCCAAGCCACACCTAAAACTGGGAGTCTTACTCAACATGCACTAACCCTGATTATTAAAATAAGACACCCAATATGACCCCTAGAAGCTTCAAACTTTCCCAGTCAAAACAAAATCATTACTTAAATAGGATGATACTTCAGCGTCTATGTCTTGAAAACAATTTACCTCATTGTAAGGTGAAAAAATGAACTGGAAAATAATCATCAAGCCTATCAGGGTAGGCTGGGTGTCATAGAAACCAAATGCAGTAAAGAGTTCTTTTCGACCAATTAGCACAGCAAACAAGAAGAAGCAGAGGAAGGAATTCATCTAGAGAAAGGAAACAATATTCTTGATTAAGACGAGTCCAAACACTACATAATATCACATTACAGATTTGCATAGGAATGTAAATGACTTTTGAACTAATGTACAAAGAGGAACAAACAGCTGGTCTTTACCTGCTTTCTGAAAATGCATGCAATAAAGAACCATTATTTTCAGTCAGTGAGCAAAAGAATAGGCTAAGTAATGAAGGAAGATGAAAAGGTAATGTAATAGGTAATAAAAGCAAAGGTGGATAATTTGCTAATCAAATTATATTTGTAATGTTAGTAGTTGGTTTGAATT
>JAYRBT010000064.1:2212621-2258518 GCA_036023395.1 Myiotriccus ornatus
GGCCCTGACCAGGAATCGAACCCGGGCCTCGGCGGTGACAGCGCCGCGTCTTTACCACTAGACCACCAGGGGCTCCCAGTATCTCTAATACCTCAGGACAAAATCTACACTGATAGCTCAAGGGGAAGGCGCAGGCAGAGCAAAAATAAAATACTAGTTTGTGATATGGAAGTGAGAGAAAGAAATATGGCATCAGCTGAGTATGTTCTGGTTCTCACCTTGAAATTTAGTGCTTGGTACTACTCACCTACACCTTTTCTTTCTAGTAAACCCGCTCAATAAAGACTATAAAAGGGCATTCATATAACACTTTTTACCATCTGTATTTTAAAGAAAAGATGGCAAGAATAAATACGCTCAATGACAGGTATAAAGAAGGTTAAAGAAAAAAATCTTCCCATGTACAAATGAGGGCAGGCCATTTCAGAAAATCCTGTACCTTTCATTCTGAAACTACAACTTATTTTAAAATATCAACTTAATCCTTATATGAAAAAGCCAGTCTTTAAAGCCTTGAAGACTAAATACTTAACATATGAACTGGATATCATATAAAGAACTAATATCCAACTTTGCAAACAATAAGGCTTCACTGCAAAAGTCTGCAAGCGTGGACTGCTTCACACAGATTGCCAGAGAAGTAACTCAAATGCTGAGTTAGGATTTAAGAGCATACTGATGATCAAAGCTTTCAAGAAAAAGAACAGTTCTTTGAAAACTGTTGCCTGGACAAATATTTCTGTAACAGTCATTTCAATACGAATGACCTGGCATTTTTGACACCTAACACTGATTTTTCAGAATATGTTCAGTGACAAAAAAAGGGAAGATGTCAGAGCATAAGGGCACCTGGACTAGAGAAAGCAGGAGCCAGCACAACAGTTCAACAGAAACGCTATATAATTATGTCAACAAACAAAATCTTGAAAGAACTCAAAGCTGAACTTACCACCTAAATGGGGCACTTCTGCTATTACACTATTGTCACCAAGCTCCTCAGAACACATGGTGGAGCCAGCACTGTGCCAATTATGGCCACACAGAGGTTTTACTTCAGTTACACATTAGGGGTCAGTGAAGCAAAACTACTACTGGGCAATAAATGCAATTCAGATAATGAGATCTGTATCCCACAAAAACAGGATTACGAAAAGCCTTTGCAGTCATGATTTAAACTGAGCCACAATTCCTTTTATGTTGCCATGTCTGAGAAAGTCAATACAACTATAAGATGTACAAGTCAGAAATCAGATTTTCCTGTGTTAATTGCAGTGGCCTCCCATGTAGCATTACAATCACATTTCTGTACAGATGTGGCCATTCAAATACTCTGCTTTAGAGAGGAATCTTACAAATTGAAAGTCCAAGAAAACTTTAAAAATTATCTCAACCTAGAAAAAAAAAAGGGAGAAAAGAAAAATAAAAAGCAACAAACACCTCCTTGAGTCATGAATGGGAAGCTTAAGAAAGAAAACAATCACAATTCCTACCCAAGTATTCCTGAAAATTTTCTTGATAGCGCCCTCCACTTCAGCCTGGAAGTCTGAACTTGAGAAGAGAATCAGGGCTTGGTTGGCCCATCTTTACTGTTAGGCTAATAAGGCAGCCTTTATTACATCACTGTAAGGTAGTAGTTCTTGCACTTGTTAAGGTGCTTTTCTAATCTAAAAATGAATGATTATATACAACAGTACTTGTGTAATTTCTGCCTCGGGTGAGCAATGGTTTGTATATTGAGCAAAAAGACAGTAGAGCACTCTGCTGAAAGAGACCAAAAATACAGCCTTCAGAGCTCAGAGTAACAACAGAAAGTTGCTTATGACGTATATAAAAAGATCCTATTATATAAACCCTAAAAACATCAGTTCCAATTCAGTACAAAGCAGCTCTATACCAAGCAGTACAGAGGGCTGTGTGCAAGAGCCTCAGGGAAACACCTGATGCAAACACCACAGACCAAAGCATGATCTGCTTTGTCCTGCCTAACTGCCAGCAGTTATCCTTGTGCCCTTTCTATATTTAAGGAAAAATCCAATCAATACATAGTGCTGTATTTCCACTACCTATTCTAAAGCTTTTTCAATGATGAAGACAACTCTGGTATTGAAGAGCTAAAATATATCACATTAATGTGGACAATTAATATGAGCTGTTATTTCTGAACAAATATAACTGAAAGCAAGACACACACTCTGTTAATGTTTGATGACAGTAAAATTCACACGAGATTTAGATTTTTCTCCATTTCCTTTCAGTTGTGCTCAGCATGCTGAGCCATGCAAGTAAGCTGGTGTTTGGAAGAAACCCAAACATATTCTCATACTCACCAAGGAAACAACTAAGGTGAAGAGCCAGGCATAGATGAAGAAGTAGTCTCCCCCTATTTTAATAATGTAAAGCAGAAGAGATGTCACTGGCAACAGAATGCACTGAGTCACAACAAACTTCTTGATAGCATCCTTGAAAAAAAAGCCCAGCGTCTGAAAAGAAAGGATAAAGAATATCAGTGATATGTCAGTGCAAATATTAATGTGCCACTGTGGTTAATGAACTGATCCCTTCAGGTAAGACAAATGGGAAAACAGTGGAGCCAGTGTGGTAAGGAAATGAGAGTCAGTCAGAAAAGGTGGAAAAACATTTTCAACTCCTCTGCTAATGGCTCCTTACATGCACACAGACTCAAGCCCATGCAGATGCTTTCTTCCTTAGTCTGACACAAACCCTTATTTTGTGTTCCACATTCATTAAAGGAGAAAAGAAAAATTTAAGCTTATCTGTCCCTTACTTTCTTTACCAATCTATATCCCAGATATCAAGGGATTCTTAGACAATAAAAAATAATCAAAAAAACACAGCTACTGTAAAATGTTTTGTCTTTCACTTTACAGTTGCCTCCATTTGTCTTAACTTTCAGTTACCACTATGCTAGTTGTCTTAAGTGAAAATACATAGAAACCCTATTACAGATTTTCAGCAATACACTGGGCATTTTACTCCAAGCTTCCACTGACATGAAGTTATTACTCAAGTAGCTGTCTTGGGCTTTAAAATTAGCATAACTTTAACAGAAGCAATAGAAATTTCAAAGACCTCTACCTGAAGTAATCTGATCTAGTGACTCTGCAACATGAGCAAACACACATCTAACTCTAGAAGCTTAATATGTAAAGAGCTTTCCAACAAGGCTGTATTGAAAGCATATACTACTTTAAAGAATTTGTCTGCAAACAAAACAGGTCAACCACAGCCCATTTAGCTCATATTTTAATTTTAAATCTTTCTTTACTTCCAGCTCCACAGTCTTTGGAGGAGTAGAACTAGAAAATTGCATGGTGTCTTTCATCTTTGCCCAGCATATTTCCTGTTTCCTAAAGCAAATATGACCTTGAGAAAAATCCTCATTTTCAGCCAGCCACTCCTACAGAAGAAAGAGTCTATCTGAAGATCAGTCGATAATCATGCTAGAAATGTTAGACATTCCCAAGTCTGGGCTGGTACCAGGTGTGAATTTGGCTCGTTCACCAAGGACCAGCCCTCCAGTCTGAAATGAGAGATGGAAATTTGGCTGTTTGTAAGATATTTGGTACCTCAGACTGAACTGGACCTGGACTGAGACTTCAGCTCTCAGCATGAGGAGCACTGCTGTGAAAAAACCCTTGTAAAAGATGCCATGTAGGTAGCTCGATCAAGCACTTAACCCCCACGGTCAGTGCCAAGTCTTCCTTCTCTCATTTGATTAGGCAGTGCTTGCACTACCAGTGAAGCACACAGACTGTGTGCCCCAAGAAGAAAATGCTCAGAGATACACCCAGAATACTGCTTACCCTCCCTAAAGCACACAAACCACATGAATTCTGCAGGCTCTCAAGGCACTTTTAAAAGAAGCCCAAGCTGCTAAGTGCTGTATTTGGCCCTCTCCTTCTGCACAGAGGTAGGACCTGATCAAGTTAAGCTCTCCATCAATCAGCTACTCTGCTGACTGGCTCTAATTCCACTGCCAGTCTCTGGACTTTTGTGTGCTGAACATAAAGGGCTTGCAGATCCTGCACTAAGATGGAACTTACTCCTCACTAAGGTAGGAGAAGCAACCAAGGTGCAGGCCTGATGCAATTACTCAGGAATGACATGAGAGACAGGAGTGAGAGATGGCTTTTGATGTGTTTAAGGATTCTGAATGTCAAAAGAATGTCTAATCTAGGCCAGAAGCAAGAACAAGGACTTTGCCAGACTTTACAATCTTTGAGGACTGCAGAACTTAAGTGATAAAGAACAATCCAAATACATCAAACAGATATTTCCCCTGAAGAAAAGATTGGTTGACTCATGCTCTGGAAACACGGGAACATTCCTTCCCCCCTTGCTAGGAGTAGACGCTAGCCTGTCAGTGAGCTCACTGTAAAGTCTGTAGAAGAGAAGGGGGTCCCCAGGACTGTGCCTCAGAACCACCCGGGACATGAATGGCCATGGGCACCCTCATTCTGACAACGACCATTTTCCTCACTGGTAAGAGAAAAAAGTTATCACATGGGTTTTTAGAAGCACAAGATTTTTTTACAAGACTAGAGTGCTAAATGGAGTATAAAAGAGTTGTGAGTTTGTCATGAGCTCAAGGTTTATGACTAATTAGAAAAATCTTCAGATTTGCTTCCCAAGCCTGGAGCAGCAGCTGCCCTTGGCCCAGTATCCAAACATCAGAGGTGGGGCAGACTCATGGCCAAACCAGCCTTGTTTTCTGGGAATACACACAGAGAACACAGCAAAATTGTGCAGTAGGAATTTTCGTAGTTGGGCTTCCCTACTTAACAGTATGCCACTAAATAATTGATGTGAACCAAAGTAATACTGGATGTGTCAGGACCTACACATTTCTGTTTCAAAGGGTGCAAACTGGATCACTGCATTTAGAGATTTTTTATCACTTTTTTTCTTGCTTGTTTATAAAAAGGAATATGAAACATCAATTTATCAATTTACCAGGAACATAAGAGTTTAGAAACTTCTTTAGGTCTTATCTTTCTCAGTCTTCCTGCCTCCATGGAGACTGGAAGATGAAACTGGGAAATGCCAGAGCATATCTACTGATATCAAGATGAGCCAAACAGATTTATCTCACATCTGCTACCCATCCAAATTTCATTCTATTGCAAAAAAAAAAAAAGAAACACCAACCAAACAACAACTTCCTAGGAGACTTAGAACACAAAGTACTGTAGACAAGACCAGCTTGGTCCAAAGTGGAAAGCGTATCTTATCTCCGGCATGAAAAGGCTAATGATGTGTCCCAGACTGAGGTTCTTCTCCCAGAAAGAATATTTGATCTCATAAAAAACTGATACTGACACAGGTTAAACCAAGCTGGTGAAAGAAATTAAGAAAGTCAGAGGTACCAAATGAAGAGCTGAATTCTCCAGTTTAGTAAAGGCTGATATAAGAAATCAGCAGGTGAAACAAAATGAGGAGGAAAGTAATTCTTCTCTTTTCTTTCACCTGGTCAGTGTCCATAAATCAGGAGTGACCCTATCAAGCAGTGATCCAGACTTCTAAGGGTGGGCATATGAAGGGCAAAGAACAGTCCATCCAAAATTGAATGGGTGAGGTATGAAACTCTTTGTCCTGCCCACAGAACACACACTCAGAGGCACAGGCTCACACAAGTGCTGCAGCATGGGCACTCCTGCAACAGCCACAAACCATCACTGCTCTGACTTTCGTGCAGTGCAAGTAGAAGAAATGTTCCTCAAACCAGTGATCTTCAGTACAGATATGGACAGACCAGTCCATCTAACAAACCTGAAGCCACTGGGTCAGTACAAGTGCTCTCTGCAATACCTGTTGATTGAAGCCATGTTTCTCTTCTATGACAAATGTATTGTATAAACTCCATGGGAGACCAGTCACGGCACTGAAGAGTGTTGCAAGCAGCAGAAATACCAATGACTGAACAATCTAAAACAAAAAAACAAACAAACAAAAAACAAATCCACCTGATATTTACTGACCCATAACATAAATATTCTGGGTGTTAAAAATGGATTTTAGGTCAGTGGCTTAACTGAAACTGGTTAGAAGATGAAGCTAGATAAATTCACAGACATAATTTGTGATTATTAGATTACTGCTCACTGGAATAGCTTACAAAGGATTTGGGACACGAATTTGGATACATGCCTCATCCACAGCACAAAGACAACATAAGCAGTAACCTCAAATTTCTTACCCTTTTACTGTGGAGGAAGATCAAATCTAGGATTAGTAAAAAGACAACACCCAAATAAAGAGCACCCAAAAGCCTGACCCACCACATTGTTTGACTCAAGTAGCTACAAGACTTGTAGGTTTTTAATACATAAGGCTATTTTAATTAGTAAGCTAATTTAAAAGTCATATACTGTTACCAGTTTTCAGACTTACACCATCACTGTGTGCACCAGAAAGTATCTGATATTTTTACCATAATATGGGGTAGCTAAATCCCACTTTTAACTAAATGCCAACTTTAAAATAAAAATTATTACTGCAGCATGGAACAAATGTTCTCACAGAAATATAAGGCCTGCTTACCTCATATTCTTGTCCAAATCCAGCACGACCAGAGATCTGACCAGACAGTTTCCAGAGAAAAGGAATTCCTCCACAGAGGAGAATCATCTTGAAAACAAAACCACATACCAAAGATACAGTATGAAACAGAACGTCATCTTAATCTACTAAAATTTCAGCATGATAAGGATCTTTTAAGGGTGAATAAGACAAGTTTTATAATTAGGCTTTTTGTCTCTCTCTGATCTTAACAGTGATAAAGCAAGCCTGGCATATCTGGCTGAAATAAAGCATACTAGTAATTCTAACACAGCATCTCCCCTTCAGTTAAGTTGCTGGGTTAATGAATCATACTTCAGCCTATTAAAGGCAAAAGCTTGCAAAAAATGACATCCAGTTTCATCAGCTTCGGTCACAACAGCCTCTTTTAAGTTCAGGCAGTTCCAAAAGCCAATAAAGGATGCAGTTTAAGCTCTGAGAAAGTGGCAAACCCAGACAGCAAAGGCCACCTCACTTGAATTGGAATGTGATAATCCCAGGATAGATTCTGAGAAACAGAAAGGCACAGCTCAGGATCACAGATAGGAGCAACAATTCACCATCACAGACATGTAGAGAAGAAGCTGTTCATAGCCTACACATGAGGGCTATCCATGGAAAAGCCCTCTAAGATCACTGAGTCCAGCTGTTATCCAGCACTGCCAAGCCCACCACTAACTCATGTCCTCAAGTCCCACATTCACACATCCCTCCAGGGACAGTGACTCCACTTCTGCCCTGGGCAGACTGTGCCAGGGCTTGAAAACCCTTTCCATGGAGAAAGCTTTTATCCCAGATAAACCTCCTCTGGAGGGGGGTTTAACTTGAGGCTGTTTCCTCTTGTTCTCTGTTCCAGTGCTTGACCACCCTTTCAGTGAAGAAATACAATATCCAATATATATAATATCTGGTATAAGAAATAAAATATCCAATCTAACCCTCTCCTGTCACAAGTTAAGGCCATTTTGTCTGGTCCAGTCGGTCCTGGGAGAAGGACACCAGCTCATGTTCAGCTGCTGTCGACAGGAACTCCCAGGTCCTTTCCCAAAGGGCAGCTTTCCAGACTCTGCCCCCAGCCTGGAGCACTGCTTGGGGCTGTTGTGACCCAAGGACAGGACCTGGGAGCTCAAAACTGTTCCAAAAACTGCTTATTCAGGGCAGTGTTCAATTAACTAGCTGGGAGCTTTAACTCACATGTTCTATGTTTTTTTTCTTTGGCTTTTGAACATCAGCATCACTATGACACAATCCATTCAATAATGGCAGCAGCAGTTTGAGACATACCTATTTTCTAGCTGTCTATCACCATCACAGCTGAAACAGTAGAACATACACACTAAGATGCTTGTTGACTTAGTAACTGGCTTTGGCTGCTGCTTAGAAAGCACCAGCATAGTTTGGATTTTGAGGCTCAGGTGTGGAAGACAGCTGGATGCACTAATTTCCTTAACAAATCAATCAGCTGCCAAAAATATTGTAGACCCGTTATTACAGAAACAGGGACAGAACAGAAAGAAAAGGTCAAGAGAGAAAGCAAAAGCTGTGCTTTTTCTACACAGGCAGGCACAATTACAGAATGGTTTGGGTCGGAAGGGACTTTTAAAGATCACAGAATGGTTTGGGTGGGAAGAGACCTCATTCCAACTCCCCTGCCACAGGCAGGGACACCTTCCACTAGACCAGGTTGCTCCAAGCCCCCTCCAATCCGGCCTTGAACACCTTCAGGGATGGGACAGCCACAGCCACCGACCACCGACCCAAGAAACCCACCAACTCAAAAGAAGAGAAAGACTGAGAATTAGCATGAGAATAATTAACCAACAGAAAGTAGAATAGTAACTAATGAAAGAACTATGTAACTTGTAGCCAATGAACTTGCACTTTGTTTCCCAATATGTATAAATGGCGTATAAATGGCATATAAGTGATGATCAAGGAGCCAGCCTTCTGTGGGTTACCACCAGCTCCCAGTAAGCCCAGCTCTCTCAGCCTGTCTTTAAAGGAGAGGTGCTCCAGCCCTCTGACCATTTCTGTGGCCTCCTCTGGACCCACTCTGGCAGATCTGTGTCTTTCATGCACTGGAGACCCCAGAGCTGGAGGCAGCACTGCAGCTGGGATCTCACCTGAGCGGAGCAGAGGGGCAGAATCACCCTGTTGCCCACACTGCTGTGGATCAGCACAGGACACAATTGGCTCTCTGGGCTGCAATTTCACGTTGCCAGCTCAAGTCCAATTTTTCATCCACCAGGACCTTGAAGTCTCTTAGCACAGGGCTGCTGTCAATCCACTCATCGCAGTCTGTGCTGGTGCTGGGGAATGCCCTGACCCATGTGCAGCACCCTGCACTTGGCCTCGCTGAACTCCATGTTTGTACAACCCCACTCCTCCAGCCTGTCAAGGTCACCCTGGACAGCAACCATCCCTCCTGCCAATCAGCTGCCCCACTGCCCCTGGTGTTAGTTGCAAACCTGCCCAGGGTGCGCTCAGTCTCACTGAAGATATTAAACCGCATTCACCCTAGGATGGACCCTTGAGAACCACCACTGGTTTCCGCTTGGAAACTGAGCTTTATCTCTTTGGATGCAGCGATCCAGCCAGCTCTTTATTCATCTAACAGTCCATCTGGCAAATCCAATTTAGTGGCTACAACGTTGTGGAGGACCATAACAACAATAGGCCTGGATGAAGATAAGCACAGACTGCTGACTTGGCTCTTTGAATAGCAGGGCATTAAATTCAGTGGAAAAAGAATTGCATTCCAATCATGTATATTTTCCTTAAAAACAACAAAGGAACCTGTTTTGGCTAGAGCTCTTGAAATCAAGATAAAGCTTCAGAACCTTTTGACTCATTGCATTTGCTAAGCAGTACCACCTCACCTTGCCCACCAAACCACTGCTAGACAGCAGCTTTGATTTACAAAGGAAATACTGCCTCGAAAGTTGCTCAGAAACACAGAAGCTTTTCAAACTCACATAAGAATTGCCACAAGTTTTACTCAGCATACCAAAAATCCCAATAAAAAGAAAGTAAAAGGCTGCACTGACACAACATCCTTACAAGTTCATACAAAAGGAAACGAAGTACAGGTTGGGCTGCACAAAGGAGATCAGGAAATGTGAAAGCTGAGAGGTGCCACAAGTCTTAAGTACTGGGTTTGCATCATCATTCTACAGTTACATGACCGACTATTTTACAATCTTATTTTCATTATCTTTTATGACTGTCGTTTTTGCTTCCTTAAGTTTATCATGACATAGGATCACACTTTTTTGACCCAGTTGTGCTACTGATGAATAATGCATTTCAGCAGTGAGTTAGAAGTCTCTAAGACTCTTAAGACTGTTTGAAAATCACATAAATATATACTTTGCTCTAACTCAATGGTTCTAGTTTCTTCATATATGTGAACGTTACTTGCCCAGTGTAATTCTTATATTACTTGCATCCTTCCAAACACAGGGAAAGGTCTGTATTTTAACAATTTAAAATAGCTCTCATGCTGATTAATTATTTGGCAACGGAAACCATAATATGATAAATATAATAAAATACTAAAACGCAAGGTAATGTTGTAGTTGTGCAATATGACTCAGCACTGCAGAGAAAAATTACATGCTGTCCGAATAATTATTTCTTATATGGCAAATACAGCCACAAACAAGGAATACAGAAATGTCAGTGTGTGCCATAAGATGACAGAATGCCAATGGTGCAGCTGCATGGGATCATTAAGAACCAAAGTGTTTCACAGTTCAAGTACATGAAAAATATCATATGAAAGGTACTTACAGTCCCCTCAACCTCTGAATAGAGGCCTGACCAAAAGCTGAAAGTACTTTTGTCCAGCTGATAGAGACGAGATTTTTCAAATGTTTCTGAATCCATGATCTGTCCCAGTTCTTGTGGTACATGAGTTGTTGTTCTATACACCCGTCTCTGAAAAATTGAAGACACTAAAGTCTACATCTAATATTTTTAAGGTGACAAGATTTCAAAGTAACACCTAATATGACCCAGTGGGCCACCACGGAAAGTTAAAAAAACCCACAACAAACTAACACACAAAGTAACAAATATTCCTAAATGCCTGT
Organism: Myiotriccus ornatus; assembly: GCA_036023395.1. NCBI lineage: Eukaryota > Metazoa > Chordata > Aves > Passeriformes > Tyrannidae > Myiotriccus > Myiotriccus ornatus. The sequence goes on from JAYRBT010000064.1 coordinate 2,223,295, forward strand.
TTTCTATCAAGTTCCAAATACAAAACTGAAGCGTAATTATTAACGTTACAACCAGGAACTGAGTTGCTGGCTTATTAACTAATTTAGAATAGTTCAAATACAGATCACACAAACTGATTTTTCCACAGGATGTGACTTACTGCACCGCAGTAACGACTAAGCAGAATTTGAAACCAAACACCAGATCCTCCAATGCAAACGATGAGACTTCACCAGAACACAGATCTACAGCATGGCTGTACAAACGAGATGCTATTTCATTCTCAGTACAGAACTTGCCACTTGAAAATTTTAAATAAAAGTATTTTCCCTCTGCTGCCTTGTTTCAGTATACTTACCCCTTCTCAAAGGGGTACTCTCGATCACTTCAAAACACATTCTCCCTCTACCCGGGACACCAGGCTGCAGTTCCATATCACCGGAGCTGGCAGCACCGCTCCCTGACCTCTGCAGGGACGGGTGCGCGGGGATGGCCCCGCGTTCTGGGCGCTGGAAACACCCTGGTGTGCGGCTGCTGCTGAACCTGCCAGGGCTCACCCTGCTCTGCCCCACGGGCAGGATGGGGGTGGAGATCCTGCTGGCAGGAGACAGCCAAGACCTGACAGAAGGGGCACTCCGTGTTGTATAATGATACACTCTGCAATAGCAAAAGGGGGGTGGGGATGTGCCTTCCAGGGTGGCTATCACTAGGAGGCCGCCCAGGCATCGCCTTCTCCTGGAGGTGGCGAGCGACGGCCTGTGCAGCGCTTGTGGGGTTCCCCCCGCTCTGTCCTTCACTTGTCGTTACTTCAAACCACTCGTTTCCTCATTTTTGCTCTTCCCGCTCTCTCAGCTGTCCCGGCGGGGAGAATAGAGCTGCTGGGGATGCTGGGCCGCCGGTGACCCCACCGCACTCACACAGCTCACCGTTGTGAGCATTCCCACCACCCGCACCCGGGACAGGGCCGAGCCCTCCCCAAGCCAGCGACAGGCCCCGCGTCGCTGGGCCCCGGCCCCCCTCCACGTGAGGCCGGGCCGGGCCCGGCACAGCCCCGGCCCGCCGGCGCCCGAACCCGCCGGAGCCCCGCCGACCTGCCGGTGAGCCAGGAAGGCCTCCCAGAGGTAGACGGCCCAGGAGAAGAGCAGCACGGAGCAGAAGATGCGGCGCTCGGCCGGCAGCTCTGCCCACAGCTCCCCGGGCAGCGCCATGGCCGCCTCCCCGCCCTGCGCTGCAGCGCCGCCTGGCGGCCGGAGGAGCCGCGGGGGGCGGGGCGGCCCCGAGGGGCGGGCGCGGCTGGGCCGGACTGGAGCGGGCTGGGCCGGACTGGACTGGGCTGGACTGGACTGGGCTGGACTGGAGCGGGCTGGGCCGGACTGGAGCGGGCTGGGCCGGACTGGAGCGGGCTGGGCCGGACTGGACTGGGCCGGACTGGAGCGGGCTGGGCCGGACTGGACCGCACTGGGCCGGACTGGACCAGGCTGGGCCGGACTGGACCGGGCTGGACTAGGCAGGACTGGACCACACTGGGCCGGACTGGACCAGGCTGGGCCGGACTGGACCGCACTGGGCTGGACTGGACCGGACTGGACCGCACTGGGCCGGACTGGACGGGGCTGGGCCGGACTGGACTGGACTCGACCGGGCTGGGCCAGACTCGATTGGGCTGGGCTCGGGTGGGCTGGGCCGGGCCGGACTGGACTCAGGTGGGCTGGACTGCTGGACTGGGCTGGGCCGGACTTGGGTGGGCTGGACTGGGCTGGGCTGGGTTCAATTCGGGCTGGGCTGGCTTGGCTCAGCTCACCTCAGCTCTGCTTGTCCACCCCAGTCAGGAGCCCACAGGGCTGGATCAGCCTGGCAAGGATCAGGGTGTCAAGGAACCACGTCTAAATTATTTTTCTTAAGTTACCCAGACTGCACACAATAATGCATAGATTGTCCAAATCCTTTTACAGCAACACTAAGAGAAGTACAAAATTTAACACTGACTACTCTAGTACTCACTGATTTTCTCTCCCGTGCACACTGCAGGCAGCCCCTTGGCTGTCTTCCAACAGCTGCTTTTTATCTCTGTGCAATGCAGTATCATTGACTCTAATTCTACTATGGTAAGTTCTGTTAAGTCATTCCTAAAATAAAGCAGGGTGGCACACCACATCTTCCATAACGTCATTTGTTTGGCTGCTTGCTCTCCCATTGCAGACAGATACTGCTGCAGGGAAATACCCAGAATGTGGGTTCCTTCCTTTTTAAAAAACAGGGAAGAATTCAAGGGATTTGCTGCTCCTGGTCAAGCCACAAGGGATCTGCCACAGAGGCAAGCAGCAGCTACAGACCACCCCTGGGGATGAGCTGAGGCAGCAATTAACTTGGCACACAGTAGTGACTGCCTCACGTGAAGGACCACGAACTGGGCTTCCCAGTACAAGAGATACATGGAGCTACTGGAGTGAAGGGCCATGAAGGTAATGAAGGGACTGGAACATCTGTGATATGAGGGAAGGGTGACTTCTCAGTGTTTTACAACACTTTAAGCATTTCTTGTAACGGTTTTTGCCAAACTCAGTTTATTCTAAAGGTAAGCACATCTCTTTTCCTGAATCAGAATAAACCAAAAATGTTTTGGGAAATAAAAAGTTACAGACCTACAAGGAATTAGGGGTTTATTTAGAGCCAAAACACCAGCTTAATATTTGGTCTCTGTAATGCTCCGTGATTTCTGCTGAAATCCAGAGCTCACCCAGCAGCACTAGGGACACACATGCCACGCAGAGCACAGCGACTGTGTAACACAGAGTGACACATTACAAGGGGAGTTAATGAATGCTCCTGTTTTGCCAGTTCTTGATATAGCATTTTAGTATCAATCATCTAGTTTCTACCAGTTCAAAGTATAGCAGAACCTGTTTGTGTATTTTTAATCATTAACTTTTAATAAAATAATGCCAACTTCATTTTCTCATTTTCTATCAGTTACCTTTGTTAACTATTTAGCAGAATGACCTGTAAAACATATTGAAGCCCCATGTTTTCTCAAGCTGTTATGTTCCCGCAGAAGAAATACTGCCAGGGCAGATGAGGCAGTGCTGCTCCTAGTCGGGCCTGCTACTGGCTGCCACTTTTCTCCTTTCACAGAGGAAGCTCTAAAAATTCATCCAAGATGGCCATGCTAGAGCCCTCCCTAGCACTGCACTGCATCCCAAATAATCCCTTACCTACTTCCGTCTCCATACTTGTAAATCTTAAGATAATTTCAAGAACAGCAACACCTCTCCTGTCCCACCTCCCCCTCTCCAAACTCACAGGGAACACTGTTGTGGGGATTCAGGAGAGCAGAAGGGATGAAAGGCACCAGCTGTAACCTTTAGAGGGGGAGACCAGGTTTAGCATCTCACAGGGCCAGACAAAGGCAAGGTGGTTTAATTTCAGACTCCCCTGCTCTCTGCCATAACCATGCTCAGATTCTTGACAAGACATGGGAGGACTTAACTGGAAACTGAATTTCTCTCAAGTAATTCAAGGTAGTCAAGATGCAGAATTTGCAAAATAATGTCACAAGGCTTTTCCAGCAGCATAAAATTTAAAGATCTTGCACGAGCAAAGGCAAACAGAAAACAAAAGGCAAGAAAAACCACAGAACTAACCCACTGGCTCTGCTGAGCCCTACCAGAAGGACAGAAGTCAGCCTGGAAGATCTCTCTCTGTAAAGGTATTTACAGTTTTTTACTAACCATGAGAACACGGCAGGGTAGCCAATTGGGGAATTTAGGCACATACAAGCAATAAACATGTTGTCCAATAAAATCCACACATCAAAAGGCAGCAATTTTAAAAACGGAAGCAATTTTCCCTGATTATGAACGTGTACCTGTGTTTCCTGAGTCTTCTGCTGTTCGCAGTACTTTTTTTTAGGAAGTCAATGTGAAGGTGTTCCTTTACTGTGGAACAAAAAATTTCTCTGGTATGTTTGAAAGCAAGCAGCTGGAAATATTACATCTTCACTGTAAGACAAGTTCTGATAGCACTTGGAAAGGAAAATGATGGCCTACCTCATGGCACGAAAACAGAAATAGACAGCAAAAAACTCTTCAGACCATTACCCTTTTGTAGCCTCCTTTCCTGGTGCCCACCTGTGACAGGCACTTAGATCAGACAAGCCCAAGAAGAAACTGGGATAAAGATGTGGATTCCAGCTGTACAGTTTTGATGCTGTGACACCTATTGTCTCACTAAGACAGAAGTGCCTTTTTTGGATGACAAACAAGTGGAGTTCAAAGACTGAAATACACTGTTGGTCTGTGAACTGGGCAAGATGTAATTTTTGTAACAATGAAGGAGCTGACTGACCACTGGTATCTTTCAACAAAAATATGAACACCTTGAGTCCACTTATTAAAAGTCCTGGCAGTGCACAGTGTGCCACATCACCACAGGAAAATGCCTCCAAGACACTTTTGTGCAGCCCCTGAGGAAAACCCACTCACCACTTTCTATACGCAACTCTTGGACTGAGGAGACTGAGACAAGACACGACTTGTCTCCACATCTGGCAGACAGAAATGACGTTTGTCTCTGTCTACTCCTGTGGTATATTCCAGCCTATGGAAATAGCAGTAATGAACGGCAGCAACCTACTCAATGGGCTCTGTAACACCACGTGTGCAACAGGTACCACCCTGCCCTGTGTGCAGTGGCGGTGATTTACACGCATGCGGTAACTCATTTAGTAAGAGCAGAATTATCTCTGAGGAAATGAAAGTTTCACACACAACTTGTTCCACGGGATTACAGAACTGTCACAAAATTCATGTGTAGTGTGCAAAATTGTTTATGTATCAAGTGGCAGGACTAAATTTTTAACAGAAAAGCTGGAACTCTGAAGAAGTTTAATACACAGCTTAAGCACAGGAGGATTGTATCAGTGTAATTTTGTATGATTTTGTAGAGTTCTTTGGTGGCAAGTTTGCAGCAGAGCTTATATGAAGAGCATACAAGAAATGCAAACTCAGTCACAGAATTAAAATGACGCAGAAAAGCTTCCACCATGTTCCTTATTTTTGGACAATTTCTGTGGTCCCAGAATCCTTCCAATTATAAAAAGAATGCACAAACTAGGTTTTATTCACTGTCAAGAAGGCTAACTGGGGAACCCAAAATGTGCACTGATACTTTCATATGACACAATTTGCTTGGAATTCTGGCACGCTCATCACACACTCAGGCCGTGCCATACAGTCTCAGAAGCACCTTCTGCCTTTAAAGGAACAAAGATTTTCTTGTTCCTAATTGGCAAAGTGCTTTCTGCCTGTACTAATTCTTTCAAATCTGAAAAAAGCACAGAGAATGTTGTAAAATAAAAGTAATACTTTACTTTTCTGTATCTATTTCATCAGTCTGATAAATTATCTACAAATGCATAAAACTTAAGCAACATTTTCCAATGCACTCAGAATGGTCCCAAACTCAATTACAAGCACATTAAAGATTTACTGTACAGTAAACAAATGGGTGAAAAACTGTAATTTATTGAAACTCATAACTCAAAAAATATAAGATGCTGTAGTGTACAATATGTTACACAAAGCACCCTAGGGTGCACATTCAAGTCAAGTAATAATTCCATCGCCCCCCAAACCCTGGTACCCCAGTACTTGTTCCATATACAATCATGCACATTTACTCTTCAAGAGGAAGCCCCCAGTATTCTGATGTGTTAAATAGCACCAAAATCAGCATTGTTCATTGAAAAAATTGGGGAGCTAAATTAACTTGGCCAATACTTTTGACAGATATTATACATTCATGGAATTAAACAGTCTAAACTAACCTAAAAGTGTGTACTGTAACAATTACTGTTCTAATTTGAAGTTCTCCCCATATAGCAGTAGTGGAGGCAATCTGCTCTAAGTAAAGCTACTTACGTACTTCCTACACACAGCTCATCTGCCTTTTTTGTTGGAAATAAGTCTATGAGAGGTGTGGAAAACTTGGATCTTTCAAGAACAACTACTGGTCGTAAGTAATGCAGCTGTTTTAAGGCGAGGTCTCCACAGTCCGTTAGGGCCTTGTCCAGGATCGCCCTCAGATTTTCTAAAGAAGGGGCAGATGAGGACTCTGACAGCAAGGGCTGGATCTCTGTTAATTGCCCAGGATTATTGGGGGTTATGGTTACATTTTCATCATTTACAAAGCTGTTTACTGGTGTATCCCCCTGACTGTCTCCCTCTTTTTTCAAGGTTTCATCTATTGGCAACTGCTCAGAAGACTCCCACTCTAATACCTCATCACAATCATCATCATCATCATCATCATCTTTTCCCTCACTTTCCTGAATAAATTTTAAAAATGAAGACTCGAATCCCATTGGTTTATATGTCTTTAAATCAAATGGTTTGGACACTGGAGGCTTCTGAAATTTGTCTTTTGTAGCACAAAGTACATTTCTTTTTCCATTCAGATTAACTGCACTATGCTGACATCCTTCTGGGTCTTTCTCTTTTGGCAACTCTACTTGTAAACTGGAGAAACAAGGGCTATTCTCTCTTTCACTGCTTTCAGTAAAATCTTCAGTTTTAGACACAGCTATCTCCCTGACATTAGGCTCTTCAAAACAGGTGTTCTTTGAGCTGTGGTTATATTTTAAAGTGCCTGAATGCACAAAGGCACTAGCATCAAGACTCACACTACTAGGTGGACTTTGTTTTTGGTCTTCATTGCTCACTTTTGGAGGATCACAGGCAGGGTTTGGAACAAGATGTTTGTCGCTTTCCTGCACAGGCTCAGTATTAGCTGATTTATCCTCGTTAACTTCTACACCTTTTCTATCCAAGTCTGAAGCTGTGTCAGAGCAAGACTGCTTTTCAATCATGATGCCACATTTAACACAAAGAACAAGTTTCTGAAGGCGCTGCTCTATGTACATGTTGGTCATCTGGTGTGTGCGCTTATAGTGCCTTACTATGCTGCTTTCTAGTTTGACAACAGACAGGCACCCCTGGACCATGCAGGGATACTGGGTCTGGTTAGACTTCTCTTTGCACATTTGTAGGGCTTCCTCTTTTGTTTTGAAACTCAGCAAATGTTTTTCTCTACTTCTGCTAATTCTTTTAGGTTTTTCTTTTAATTGCTTCCCGTTCTGCTTGCTTGTGTCAAAGCTCTCTTTCAAATAATTTTGCTCATTTTTATCTTTATCTTCATTATCTTCCTCCTCTTTCTGATTTCCAAAGAGACTATCATAATATTCACTGTGTCTGAAATACACGTGTTGAGAATAGTGACTGTAATTTGTGAAAATTCTATTGCAGCCATTAAGGTCACAATGGATTTCAAAATCTTTGTTTAATTTTTCTTCATTGGCATGTTCTTCTATTAGATGCTGTTTAAGCTTATTAAACGTATAAAATACAGCAGGGCAGTGCGCTTGGTTACAAGCAAATCTGGCAGACTCAGCTTCAGAAAGCAGTTTTTGATCCTCTAAGATTTCATTGTGGAAGTCACTACAATGCTTAGCAAGAGCTTTAGAACACAGAAAACGCTTACCACACTCTTTGTGTTTGCATGCAAATATTTTTTTACATTTGACAAGTTCCCTCTTCGTTCTTGCTTTGTCTTTTTCTAAGCAGAGCTGTTCCTTATTGTACTGGTGAACGGTTCTGTAATGGCGTATCAAACCTTTCTGGTTTGTAAATGCCGAGTTGCAGCTTTTATGTATACAATGAAATGGTTTGTGGTACTTATGCAATATGTAACATAAGTTTCCTTTAGCAACTGTTCTTTTGCTTCCTCTTCCCTGTCTTGCTTCCAGTTCTTCCCTATGAGTGTCCAGAGAAGCTATGTTAGATGCTTTTCTTGTTACATTATTGTCTGTCTCTTCATTGGACTCCAAGTCTGTCTCAGAACAGCAGTCATCCTTCTTCGTGAGACACAGCTGTTCAGAGTGGTCTGAATGTTCAGGGAACCCAACGCTGTTTGCACAGGCAGGTGCTGGAGCAGTGCCGTTTTTATGCACGTCCTCTGCACACAAACCTACATGATTAAGCTTTTCGTTAGGACACACCTTGTGAGCCACGCTCTCACAGCCAATTTGATGTTTGTTTCTATAGTGAATTCGAAGGTGTGTTTTTCTTGTAAATGACCTTTGGCAAATATGACACTTAAATGGTGAATACCGATGCTGGAACATATTTAGCTGAAGAACCATTTCCTTTGAATAGTTATGCTTTCTAACATAATGCATTAAGAGAGCTTCTCTGGTCACAAACTCACATGTACATCCTTGACATTCACAGAAAAATGGTTTAGCTGCCAGTTGAGTAAGGTACTGGCTGGGTAAATTATCTTGTTCTTGAAGCTGAAATTTTGAGGTAGTTTCATCAACTAACTCAGGGCACTTGGCATCCCTAGATGAATAGCCTCCAAAAGGTTTGTGTCTTGAAGAATTCTGAATGTTAGCATTTTTTAAGCTTAGATGTTTCAAACCTAACATTAGTTCCAACATGTTATCTTCAATATTTGATTCTTTAGAACTGTCATAAAAAGACATTTCTGGGGAAGAAGGACAAGTTTCCTCCCTCAGACCATTGCTTCCTTTAGCATCTACAGCACAACATAAACTTTCTGGAGAATCAGCATTCGTATCAGAATTATGACCTAACTCTGTATTCATGTCTGTAGGGGATTTACTGTCCTGAGCATCACTCAGCAGATCGAAGAAGTATTTAGTTTTCATCTCCATATTTCTTTTACTCTTAAAGCTGTATGGATGGGCCCTTCGAAGGTGTTTCTGCATACTCCTGGAATTTTTGTGGATGGAACAGCAGCCTTCAAAACCACAGGAAAGGGTTTTTTCATTAAAGCAAACTGCCACATTTGAACAACGTTTCACATTTGCTGGATGGAAGACTCCTTCCTGGGACACAACTAAACCTGGAACTGACTGGCTGCGAGCCACTGTTTCAAGCAGCAGAGGAGACGCCTGACCTTGGCTTACTGCTGCATCTGCTCTGTGCTCCCCACAGTGCAGGCTGTAATTACTTTCACTGTTCAGATCTTCACTGTCAGAGAGAGATTCTTCCTTCACCTGTGGAATTTCCTGCGAGCCTGAGGGATCCAAGTTATCATTGAGATTGGAATTCTCAGATTGTTCAAGCAGCTGAGACTCTGGGAGATAACTGCATTTGTCTTCTGAAACTGATCTTTCAAGGTTCAGCATTTGCTTCCCTTCCCCATTTGACACTTGGATATTATGTGCTGCGAGGTGATTCTGAAATTCAGTTTTTGAATAATAAAACTTTTTGCAACCAAAGAAGTTGCAGGTATATGACGCATCTCTGAAGTGCTGTGCCTCATGATGGTAAAGCTGCCCTAAGTCACTGAAAACAATATTACAGCCATTTAGCTCACATTTATAACGAAGATCATCATGTGTTTGTTTGTGATTGAGAAGCTCATTAACTGACCCAAACCTGGCATAGCAGTCCATGGACACACACATGTATGGCTGAGGCCCACAGTGCACGCGCTCGTGCTCCCGCAAGTGGAAGGACGTCATGAAGTGCCGGCGGCAGAAAGCACACTTCTCCCTCCTGTTTTTCATATCCAAGTAGTGTTTTGCATTCTCATCATTGTTCTGATGTTCAGCTTTCAGATGTACACTTAAGTATTTAAACTGTTTGAATACTCTAGAACAGTCTGTCCCAGGACATGGGTAGATGTCTCTGTCTTGCAGCTGGCAATTTTCCAGTTGGCTGAATGTCACATATTCATGTGTGTCATCGTCAAAGCTTTCAGGGAACTGTGACTGGTGTGACCCTTCCTGAAATGCTGGGGGTGGACTGCCAGAAGCTGTTGTCTTTTGTGGTGATCTCTCTTTTTTCAGAATTATTTTCTTTTTAGGTCTGTGTGTTCTACTAGGTGGCATTTTAACATGTTCCATTACATGTGGTACAAAAAATTCCTTTCTCTTAAACTTTTTTGTACATACAGGACATGTATAAACTCCATCTTCCATATGCATCTTAGAATGATGCAGTATTCTGGCCTCTATACACTCCCTTTTGCAGAGCACACAAAAAAACTTGTACTGAAGCCATCTCTGGTATCTTTCTGAAGAACCAATTGGTTTTTTTACTCTTGCTTTTTCCTTAGGGTGGTTCATTGTGTCTTTCCCATCGTAATATTTGTGTTCTTTTGTCTCATCATAGTCACTAAAGAAAGTTTCTAACATGTCAGTTTCATTGAGTGACATATAACAACCTGTCTCATCTTCGGAATCAGAAGCGACCTTCCCTAACAGTTTAAGGCAATGCCGCTTTAAAGTCTTCCAGTCCCAAAATTCAGGATCAAATGGCCAATACGCTTTCAAAGCTAACAGCAGCTCACAGCGGAGTGAATTTGGAACCACTGCGTTTTCTTCATCAAATTTTTGATCTGGTTGCATATAGAGCTCTTCCAATGCATTAAATCCACTCAAAGTTGGCTCAAGTAAAAATTCTGTGAGCTGACAGGCTCTTCTAACTTCAAGGTCTTCTGGTAAAAGGCATGCAATTGTTTTACACACTGATGTCTTCATTTCATCGCTTCCACTGGATCTGATCTGAAGGGCTCTCACACATAACAAAACAGACACAGCAAGTCCCGCTTCTTCTGCCTGTTACAAAAAAAAAAAAAAAACAGAAAAACACAAACAACAAATGGTCACAAAACAAATGTTACTTTTCTTTAATAAGTACATTCTTTCAAAGAAAAAAAAGCATGCAATGAGAGCATCCAACAGACTATAGCTCATTCTGAATGCATTTAGGCTTCTGAGCATCAAGTGCCTGGAGTCACTGAGCACCCTCTAGAGAGCTGTAGTTTATCTTACATGAGGAACCTCTCTTGCTTTTCAAGCCATGGGAGCCACTGCACACTTAATGCACTCCGGAGGAGTCACAAAAACTAATTAAGGCACTAGATGTTGCAAAATACCTTTCTAACTCCTCTCTTAACTGAGTGACACTCATCCGCAAGTCAAATGACTGAAAGAGAATGGTGTAAATCTTCTGTGTACATCCCTCCTGCACCATCCACACAGGATATTAATTCAGAACATAGGGTACTATGTAATAAGTAAATTTACATAAATTCACTCCCTGAAACTAAAGAACCTTCCAAGCAGTACAGTAGCAGAAATGATTCCTGATGAAGATAACTGGTGTTTCACTTCCAAACAGTTTCTGAGGTGTCTGTGCAACTCTTAGGTGCTGCTTAATAGTATCAGGAAGATACTTTCATTAATCACATGCTGATTAAAAAAATTATATATTCCAAATTCTACCTGGACAAAATTGAAAGTTACCTTGTTCCAAAGGCCTATTTTTCAGCATAAAGAATCTGAATGCACACAACAACTATTTAGCCTTTTTAGTAAAGATAAGTAAGAGTGATGATACTTATGAGTAACTTAGAGCTGACCTATGGCTACCACAACCACCAGCCCAGACTGTAATCATCCAAAAGAACTAAGAACAAGTTAACAGAATTAGCACGCTCTTATACTCAGCATTCACTGCCCACCATACATCATGCCATGCTTCTTTAATCCAGAAAAAATTTAAAAGGTTTAGCAGGAAACAGAAAAACCTGGTATATGGTTACCAAGATATTATGATTTTTATAGGAAGTGCACACTCATGCATGTCTTAAAGTAGAAACCTGCCAACTTTAGAGAAATCAGGACCAAACATGTCTCTGTGCAATCCCTGGTGGAATGCACCTCTGCCAAATAGAGTTCTGGGCTCTATGATCTGTCAAAAGGACAATCACGCAATCCTTCTCATCCTACTCTGACTCTAAACCAGGGCTCTGGCACTTGCTCTGCTCTTGTCAGCTCACACTCTGGAAGCCTTTTGGGTCACAGTATTGACTCCAGCCAGTGAAAGAGACTCGCAGGCAAACAAACTTGAAACGGCAAAGAAATGTAATTGAAAAAAGGAACCTTGTATGTTTAATCCTTCTTAAACCTGAATTAACCCATGACCATGTCAGAATGCAAAGAGCATGCTGGGTTGGCCTCCTGAGATCAATTAAAGTCTTTCTGTTAGTACTTAAATGGGGATGATGAGTTTATAAAAACAGCCGTCAAGCATTTTTTGCACCTTTCTGTGACTTTCTAGACAGAGGCATCAGAAGAGGAAGTAAAAGTCCAAATGTGATTTTATCACGTATTTTGAGGAAGATGCATTTTCTTAGAATACAAAAATACGAGACATTCCAGTCAAGTCTTCATCTCTTAGAGATGTTGCAGAAAATTCTTGCGTGCCTCGCTTCTGAGCAGGCAGGAGATCAAAACACAGCTATGCTTTGTTTGCAAAATCCTATCATATGTACTTTCAAAGCAACAAACCTAACCCTCCACATTGATTGAAGATCACTTCACAGGATCAGGCTGACACAAAACTACAATGGCAGGTGTTTTCCAGAGATTTTTATTAGTATACTATTAGGCATGTATTCAGAAAGCATGAATAATGAAATGTTATATTTCTTATCAGTTTAGTAGAATTATTAAGAAAATAATAAATTCATGTAAACAGCCCTGGCTGTGTCCAAAAACTCGGGACTGTAGCTTACTTACTTCTGATTGTATGACTCTTATCAAGAAAAATAAATGTTGTAGTGTTTTGGCAATGATGCCAAACTGACGACATCTCTCCAAAAAGGAATCTAAAGAAGGATCTATTCTTCTTTGCAGCTTGCTCCAGAAAAGTGTCAGTTCCCTGCAAGGAGTTGAAAGCAGAAAGTAAGAACATTGCAGATGCACACAATTTGTGCAGTCACACACTTCAGTTCAGAGCTAACTCCAGGAAAAATTTAAGTGTTATTCAAGGACAGCACACATTTCAATCAGGTCCTGTTCTCCGAGCAACACTGAAGAGAACTATTCCTAAACAAGCACAGGATCAAAACAAAACGTATCTTCTAATACCGGGGAAAGACTCATCTCATTTAACGCAGGCATCTATGGTGGCACGGACCTCATTTCTAGACAAGAAAAACAGTCCCACACTTGTAGAACTTTTACTTTTTACATAGAAATTTAAAAAGGGTAATATGAATCATAATGGAAAGTAGCCACTTCCCTTCCACTAGGCAAATAGCTTAGCTGCTGACACCTGCACCAGGTGATGTGGCTGCCACTAAAAGGGCAGCCCTCCCACAGATTGCCCTTTGCAAAGCATCACATAAGGGATCTGTAAGCTGAAGGCCATCTGCTGTCTGTGAGCAGTTATGTACTTTGCTACTTCTACCATGAGAGCACAAAGCTGTTCTGTTAAGCAATTTATTATGATCAAAGTAGCACAGCCAATGAAGGATGTAACCTGTCACTTGCTGCTGCTCTGCCACCACATGGAGTGTCCAAAAGTAGTAGAGCCATAAGACCTCTATCTCTTACATCACTTGAAAAAAACTTTTCTTCTCCTCCCTTGGTACAGCAAACTTTACCTTCCCTAACTTACCCACTGTGTGCATCAACTACACACACAGGCTTTCAGCTGCAAGGTCAGTCACAGCCTCAAGAACCAACCATCAAGAACTCACACCCAGGCAAACTTTAAACCAAACACTGGTGAGGTTCTTCTGTGTATTACTGCAATCCTACTCTTCAATGCTAAGCCTAAAGAAAGGGAATGGGGTCTATCCTGGATCAGATCTGGGATATCATTTTACTGCACAAAAATGGACAATGTCTACCGGTAACACTTTTTGTGGATTTTGTTTGGAGTTTTTGTCTGCATTATTTAAAGGCCTTGAGATGCAATTAACACCCTTCCATAACCAGGAGGAGACAGCTGAGAAGCCAGACAGGCCTAAAAGGAATTACCATACAAGCATTACAACCCAGGATGTTATAATTTTAAATCCTAAAATAGAAGTAGAGAGGAAAAAAAGAAAGGTAGATACCCAGAATATCAGTAATGTCTTCTATTGCCCTTTAGCCCCCAAAAGCTGACAAAATGTAAAATTTAATTAAACATCAGGATGACAAATATGGAAGAACTGTATTAAGGGAAGCTCATGCAAAAAAAGCACAGTATATATATATAAAAGTATTTAAAAAAATTTTAACTCAGTACTACAACAGAAAAAAATGAACTTGAAATATAGTTTATCATGACATCATTCATTTTATATGTCTATTTATTACATTTATGTCACTTGGAGCTAGGAGAACAGCAAGAAAATGGCTTTACTCTGAATAGCCTCTTATTGTCAGTGCTGTTTTGCAGAGCAGTAAGTTTTCAGTGTTTGCCCTGTTCTTCTTTTCATACCACCCTTTCTTTCTGCAAAGCTAAAGCATCTTGCTGGAAGAGATCAAGGATGGTGACGAAGTGTTCCTCACGTAATCTTCACATATATGGAAAGATAAAAACGGACAACTCCAAGTATTTGGGCAGTGCAGAGAACAGAAAGATCTTTAGACAGACAGATATCTAATAGTACTTAGAAGTTAAAAAAAAATAAACTTAACAGCATATAACACCAGACCGAGGTTTTTGAAGTTCTGCTTAGCTACAGTTCACACCTAAGGCCACTTGTGCTAGTGGTAAAGATGGATTATTTTATGGGTTGATGAACTGCCTGGCTCCCTGGACACTGGCAATCAGTTCACTCACAGCCACTGCCCCGAGCAGCACTACTTCTGTGACAAAGTTTCAAACACAGCAGGTACCTCCAGTCTTTAAGAGCAGCCTTACATACTGTTTTATGAATCTCAGCAAGAACCAGTGCATAATTTTCCAATTTTGGTGAGGAATAACATATAAAAACCCAAGTTTGCTTTCATCTTCAGCTGTGAAATAAAGCCTGACACCAAGAGCTAACTTGCATACCAAGATGGTTTGCTGATCTCCTAGAGGTACAAGCTTGAGGCTCCAGGATGATCTGAGCTAAGCTAAGCTATTCAAACAGCTTAACTTCTCCAACTATGCAAGAATCATAGTCAGATGTTTGTGCTGAGATGGGGAGTTAGCACTGCACCATCAGGGAAATGGTGAGGCACTGAAGACAGGAGGGAAGGGAGGTAGATTTTTCCCTTCCTAGACAGAGTGATATTACAGCTGAAGAGGTTTAACACCTTCCAGAAGCCCCAGTGTCACACTTCTCCTGTGGAACTTGTCTGACCACTAGATAATCAGCATTAATCCTCAGAAAGGTATGCAGTTTTGGCCGGGTAAAATGATGTGCTTACTGCAGGTCTGAAGGGCCAGAATCAGGACAAGAGATAAGGCAACCTTGTGAGCTGTCAAGTACGGACCTTTTGCTTTTTAGCAGCAGCAAACTATTAGGACTTAAGCGCTTAAGTATGAGTATGGTACCAAAGCTTCAGCTTTATCCGCTATGCAATTCACAATGAGGAAGTGACTAACACATCCTCCTTTTTCACCTGCAGTTCACAGCTGTCAACAGGTCTTTTCCTCTGTCTGATTTGCTGACCCAAATCTGTAACAGCACAAAGGGAAGCTGACCTGCAAACGACTCTGTAACAGATGGTCTCAGCTTTTCTTACTCTCTGCTCTCCTCTCAAAGATCTTTGGTAAATGTTTTAGTTATCACTCAGTTCTGATCTATCGAATTACATATTGCACCAGAAGTACACTCTGAAAGCTGATTAAAGCTTAAATCATTTATTGACACCATTTGCGCGTATTAACACCATTACGCAGGCTTATGATTAAATACACAAGAACTTGTATTTTCTTATTAGCAATCAAAATCCAAAAGGTGTTAATGACATTGCTAGAAAAATTTTAAGTAGAGTCTAAATCATCAGCAAATCAAGCAGAGTACAATAACCATTCAACAACAATCCTGTTTGAACCAGACAAGACCTTCTCTGAAGTGACTTAAGCAACTTCTGCCCCTTTAAAAACAGCAGTTGGTCACAGAAAGGAGAATGTATTCAATTTAACTCATTGTTTATGTATTGTATACGTTTATGCATTAAATTTGCCTCATTAAATGTATATTTATGCTGTATTTAAGCCTATATAATGGCTGGCAAGCACCTGCTACCATGTCATTCCTCCACATTAGTTTTAGCTGCAGGATGATACCAAATATCCAGTGAGTCCGTCTTCACAGTTTCTGTCTTTCCAGCCTGCTCTGGCATGTCATGCTTTCAATGGAGCTTAATTTACCTATGCAGGTAAAGCAACATTACCCTATCTTTTTTTCCAGGGTACTGATCCAAATCAGCCCTGCAATGATTTCAGTGAATGCCAGAAACGCTCCTCATTTCTGTGAGCCTTAATACTCACTAAATCTGTAACGTGGAATATCATGCCTCATCACTTAAACTGGCTGATCTAACAAAAGCAATCCTCTAAATTAAAAGTTTTATGTCTTATCAGCCACTTGAATTCATCTACCTTGTGGCTAAATAACTGCTTAATCCACGTCTGTGGATCCCCAGGAACACAGGTGAAGGTCAGCGAAAAGGCCACTTCATTGAACCACGCTGCACCATCAGACCAGCAAGGCATCCTGACTCTCATGTAATAGTATTTTTTAAATGAACTTATAGTCTCAAAGTGAGAAGCAATCTGGTGGTCAGGAATTATTACACCAGTTTCACAAGACAGGAGTCTATCAGAAGGTGACTTCTTCCATCTGTGCTCCAGCATCCTGGAAGCTTTTCTCTCCAGTGGGTCCACAGCATCATTTGTGTGCAGTGCTGTTGTATAAGGACTGCTAAGTACAGTACTAGAACTTGAATTTATACATCTACACAGTGTCAGTGTTCCTGTTAGACAGAAGACTTCCTTCTCCTGTTTCCACTCTGGGGAAGGCACCTGGAACTTGAGAAGTCTGTTGGGACAGCAGCAGCGGGGGCACCTGTGGTATGCATGGACAGAGCAGCACAGGTTGACCCAGCACCTTTTCTCTCAAGAACGACCAACAACAGTATAGACATAATAACGAGACCTCAGCATGAGTGACACAAACCTGCTAACACCTTCTGTAAGCAGGGACAAACTTATGTTACTGGACTGTGCTAACATCTGTATCTTCAAGCCTGTCACCTAGGCCAGCCAACTTTAAGGTACCTACTCGTGTTACAGCTGTGCCATATTTTGTGCAGTGTTAACCTGAGGCAGGATCCACCCAGGGTCAGACTGACAAGGAGATGAGAAATCTACAGCTTTGAATTAGAGCTACGAGACCTGAAAATTTCATTCAAATTCTAATTACTTTTAGTTCAGACTTCATACTGCAAGCAAAAAAATCTACTCACATTTGTCCTCACAAAAAAGAGGTGTTATTCTGTAACAATAAATGCTCCATCCTCAAGTCTGTTCTCCAGTCCCAACAGTCCACAACAGCAAGTCTGACCCTCTTTGCTTGCATCCTAGGGATATAGCTTTTAAAACTGAATAAGTCTTCTTGGACAACAGCAAGTAAAGCAACTCACCCTAGAAGAATGTTAGTTGTTTGTTTCTTTCTTTAAAAAGAGAACATGAGGTAGCCTTGTATCTCTTTGGACATGACTCTTAATCTCATCTTTAATGACAAAATTTGATAGAGAATTCTAGAGAAAAGCGTTCTCTAGAACTTCAAGTGTGGTGAACTCTCCTCTCTTAGCCTTCCACAAGTTCATTTCTCTCTACAAGGTATGCTTTTGCTCAAAAAGACACTTCTGGCCTGAAGCAGAAGCAATATTTATGTAAATACTTCTGGTCTTCTTGCACAGATGACTGGATGTTATGGGTTTATGTGGCTGGATTTTGGTAGCAGGGGGGGCTACAAGGGTGGCTTCCATTAGAAGCTGCCAGAAGCTTCCCCTGCTCCCATGCAGCCAATGATAGCTGGCTCCAGGATGGACTGCCTGCCGCTGGCCAAGGCTGAGCCAATTAGCAAGCATGTAACGCCTCTGGGATAACATATTTAAGAACAGAGGAGTGTTGGGCAGAAGAAATTCCAGCCAGGGAAGAGCTGAGGGAGAACATGGGATAACAACGCAGACACCAAGGTCCGTGCAGCAGGAGGGGGAGTGGCCCCCCCTCCTCCCTTGGGAGCAGTGGAAAGACTTAGAGGTGAGGCCCCTGCAGCCCATGAAGGACCATCAGGGTGAAGAGACCCCTCTGCAGCCCATGGAGGAGCCCATGCTGGAGCAGGTGGATGCAGGAAGGAGGCTGTGATCCCGTGAGAGGCCCAGGAGGGAGCAGGGTCCTGCAGGAGACCTGTGGCCCATGAAGAGAGAAGCCCATGCTGAAGCAAGTTTTTCCCAGGTAGGACTCGTGGCCCTGTGGGGGACCCACACTGGGTACAGCTCATCTGTGAAGGACTGACCCCATGGAGGAGGGACCCACGGGACAGCAGGGTGGGAAGAGCTGCTGCCCGAGGGAAGGACTCACACTGGAAAGGTCTATCAAGGACTGTCTCCCATGGGAGAGACCCCATGGGAGCAGGGGAAGGACTCAGAGCTGTGGTCCCCCTGTAGCCCGTGATGAAGACCATGGTGAAGCAGGTTGTCCCCCTGCAGACCATGGAGGACCATCGGGGTGCAGAGACCTGACTACACCCCATGGGAAACAACAAGTGACTGCAACCCCCCCTTCCCCATCCCCCTGCACTGCTGGGGGGAAAGGAGGGAGAGCCGAGAAGGAAGCAAGGGTGGGGGAAAGGTGTTTTTAAGACTGTTTTATTTCTCACTCTTTGACTCTTATCCTGTTAGTAATAAATCTAAGTATTATCCCCACTCTGACTTGTTTTGCCCGTGATCAGTGAGTGACTTCTCCCAGCCCTTATCTCTACTCATGAATTCCTTTCCTGTTTTTTTTTTCCCTCCTCTGTCTAGTTGCAGAGGGAAGAGTGAGGGAGAGACTTTCAGTAGGTTTTTGGAATCTGGCCAGGGTCAACCCACACTGGACCAGGCTGAACTGTCAATCATCCTGCAGACACTGAAGTGCTGTAAAAACTTTTCTTAATGGCTTTAAAATGTGGAGTGAGCAGATGAACAACACCACAGCTACCTGAATCCAAATTCCCAAGATATTCTCAGTAATGTAAAGCTTTATCCAAATCAGGATTTTAAATGGGAGAAAACTACAGATTTAGCCATGCCTTGAAAGCCATAACTATATAACCATAAATTCATTTTGTAAAGGGCAGAAACCACCTCCTCTCCTTTGGCTCTAGGATTTTGCTGCTGCTGAAATGGAAGCGCAAAAGCTTCTGTAATCTCCAGCCAGTTAAGAGGGCAGAGAAGTTTTATAGTTACAATTTGGCCAAGATCTGGTACTACAATTGTCAGTTACATATGATATTTCAACTCAGAGAACACTGTGACTCAGCACCACTGACAGATCTACTACCCTGCCAAAGTGGTACTGTTCATACCAGCAATGTGAGTGCCATTTCACTTTTAAATGGTTCAAACATTACTTTTGTCTAACTGCTCTATTACCGTAGCAATTATTTATTTTGTCTCAAGTTATCTAGAAAGCACTTCAGTCTGATACACTTTTCAACTTAAGGATATATCCACTTCCTCCAAGTATTCTCTTGCACTGAAGCCAGTGAGGAACAGTAGTAGCAATACTTCTACTTACCAAGAGCAATACACATTTGCTGTTTGAAGCTGATGAGTAAGATATGTTGTACAAAGAATAAATGCAGTGTTTTCTTGTCCCTCAGATTCCAGATTACAAATGATGTCCAGTACCTCTTTGCAATCCACCTTTGCAATCTTAAAGAAAAATATTAAAAGAATAAGCACTTTATTCTCAGTATTTTTACAAAAGAAATGTGTGTTTACTGTATCAAAGGAAATGATCTCACAAATGCACAAACAAAACATTACACCTCCTTTTAATACCCAGAAATCGTGCCACACGTTCCAGCTACAGAATGAGCATGAGAAGTTTACACATTTGTTCTGGTCTCTTCTCAGTCTGAGTTGTCTTTGGGACAAACTTTCCATTTTGGGCAGCATAACAAAATACTTGCCTACGGCAATCATCTGCCTGAGACTTCCCATACCCTTTCTCTGCAGCACTTGTAGGCATTCTGGTGTTACTTTTGAAAATTAGAACCCAGGTCCGAAAAGGTCAAGAGTTACGAAAAAAAGCCAGTCTTTTTCTCTTTGTCTGCAGGTCCTGATTCTGAACAACCACACTCCAAAGCAAAACATTAAAACCAGAAGTGTTTAGACGAGTGTGCAGGGTTAGGCAGAGGTAATTTTCTTCCCAGTGGCTGGTATGGGGGTTGCATTTGGGATTTGTGCTGGACACAGGGTTGATAACATAGAGATGATATAGAGATGTTTTTGTTATTGCTAAACAACGCTCACACAGAGCTGAGGCTTTTTCTCCTTTTTGTACTGGCAAGGAAGCTGGAAGTGAATGGGAATTTGGGAGGGGACACAGCCAGCACAGGTGACCCCCAACTGACCAAAGGGATATTCCAGACCATATGACATCATGCTCATTACATAAAGTGGGGGGGCAAAGAGGAAGGGTGGGACATTTGGAATGACAGCGTTTGCCAAGTCTCTGTTATGCGTGATGGGCCCCTGCTCCCCTAGAAGTGCTGAACTCCTCCCTGCCCACAGGAAGCACTGAATTAACTCCTACTTCTGCTTTGCTTTTGCTTCACCTGTTAAACTGCCTTTATCTCAACCTACAAGGTTTTGTACTTTTACCCTTCTGATACTGCTGGTGGGGGAGTGAGCGAGCAGCTGCGAGCGGCTTGGGGGCTGGCTGGGGTTATACCATGACAAGGAAGCACAAATCCCTTGGAAGTTTTGGAAAGCCTACTTAAGGCAATACGTATCTGTGTATCAAACCAGGAGGTTAGCTTGGTCATAAGGCACAAACAGTAATTATGAAGGGCTTTTACTATTAAGACAACACTGTTTTTAATATATTTTTCCACTGGATCTACTCCACTTCACAGAACTTTTAACAGCCGTTCATATTATAAACATTTAAACCGTCTTGTTCATCATTAAAAATAACGACTTAGAATGAACAATAAGAAGTTAAACTAATTCTCACAGACATCTCATTCAGCAGGAAGAGCAGAAGAAGCGATATTACCCCAGTTTCTCATTCAGGCCTGACACTGAAATTCATTGAGCAGTGTCAACATCTTCTAGGGTCCACTGACTTTTGCTGTTTAACTTGAGACCCAGGACTGATCTTTTGCAGTAGAGATTTCTAGAGCAGTTCACAAGCTGCAAGGGCTTGCAGATGTGTCACTTTCACATTTGATAAAGTAACATACAGCAGATTATTTTTCTGGGGAATGGGGTTGTCACTGACTCATCTCTGGCAATACAGAAACCTTGAGGACTGATTTAAGTGACAACGCTTTGCTGTCTAAGGGGACAGACATCATTGCTCCTTGCATGTCAAGAGATAATAAGCCCAGACAGTATCTGCAAAGCAACTACCACCTCTACCAGGCTGGGGAGGGCGGAAACGCAAGCCCACACCAATGGGCGCGTGACAGAACAGTGAAGGTGTTCATTGGTGCCCAGGAGAGAACAGGGCTGTTGGAGCTAACAGGATGCTGCTGTACGCCATCTCACCCAAACATTCCTTGCCACTAGAACCTTTCTTGTGCTGCCATCAACCTTTGGTACCTACAGGTACACCGGCCCTGAAGTTTGGTGGGAAGTCTAGGTGCATACATGACTGATAGCTGGGCAACTCCAGCCTTCTCATAATATTCTACCATCTCTATCCACTCAGCTATTCCTATTCTTTACAATTTCCATCAGCATATTTTATAAAGCAAATCTGGAAAGCAAAGTTAAGTAACACAAAGTTTTGTCTACGATAATTCACACAATTATACACTGCCATCTCCTCAATACTACAGTAAATATTCTTAAATAATCCAGAAGCTGCCTGCAAGTGGTTTGATACAAGTCTGATCATCCAAATCTTCGGTTTTAGAAAAATAAAAATTGTCAGTGCCTGTAAATACAGGACATGTTTCCTTCACAGATCTGAAGACAACATGGCAGGCTACCTGTGAGTTACTTGGCCAGACATCACTTGACAGAGACCATACTCATCACCAATTCCATTAAAAGGACAATCACTGAACACCACCACCTCTGTTTTAAAACCTACAATCTTAAACCCTACTTATTTCTAATGCTACAGATTTATAAACCCCACATTTTTAATAGCCATCAGTTACTCCTCACTTAGACTTACACTGTAGCAAGACCTGGAACTTCTGCTTTGCACGGGATCAGCAGGACCAACACCAGCTCCAGCACACACACGGCCTGGTGCTCGGAGCAGCCTGCAGCCACACAGTACATCAGAGCTGCTCTCCTCACACAGAAATTAGTGTTGCTTCTGGACAAACACATTCAGGACATTAACTACTGAGTAACCAAAAAGGCAATTTGTTTCAAGTCCTGTTTATTTCAAACTTGGTCAATGATGATCCATCTCGTTTCAGGTCTTGGGATTTTTGCTTTTTATTTGTGGGGTTTTTCTTCTATTTTTTTTTTTTTTTAAATATTAAGGACAAAAAGTCCTAATGCACAGCTTGAAATCATCCAACAGTATCCGGTCACTCAATTAACTGACAAACCAGATACATATTAAAGAATCTTTACTAAACCTGCAATGCTGACCATCCGTATTCTGTTAAAAACCCAACAACTCAATGAAACTTATGAGACTACAGAATGAACACTACCAAGTTATGTTAAATCAGAATTGCTGAAAAATGCTGTCATGCTCCCTGTGTTCTGTTAACAAGGATGCCAGTTTTCTCCTCAAAGTTATTCCACAGAACATACAACCATATAAGTCTTTGTCCTCCATGTCATTTTAGTTTGAAGAAAAAGCTCTAACATTACAATGATACTTCATTTTTTATGTAATCATAAAAATTTCCTCCACTAACCTAAACCGCCTACTATTTTGTAGTAGGAATCATGTTAATACTCCTTATTTGGAGAGGGCCTCCAAAAGATGACTGTTTCACAACTGAATTTTTTATGAATGGGATAAAGGGCATTTGCTTAAATTTGGATTCCCTGAAGTGCTTTACTCTCAGACTTTGGAACAATCTTTCCCAAAGGAAGCCGAAACCAAACAAACCGTCCTTTGACAACAGGAGATGGTTATATGAAGATCATGACATACCAAAGACGTTAACATTCAGCAGAGATGACACTCAATTTGGCTTTAATTTTAACTGGTTGTTGCATTGTTTTATTGTTACATGTGGCTGGCACTTGCCTTGCAGAGAAAACCATCTTAGACTGTGGAACATTAGGGGCTTCATGCTTTTGCAATAGTAATAAGTGTTATAATTAACTAGTGTGTAAGAGAACTGCTTTAATAAGGATTTTAATTGATCCCATAAAATTCAAGCCAAACATTGGAATTGGTCAACCTGACATCAACCCTGAACTATGTTACTTTCTACATTTTCACAGAGCAGAACAAGACTCTAATGAACAAACAATTCTACAGGTTTATTGCTTGTTACACATATGCCTCAGGATCAATTCAAGATGCCAGGAGGTACCAGAAATGCAAGGGATAACTTTATACACCGTGTATACACACACATACACAGAGTTATAACCATACACACAGCCACGCCTGCACCCGTGTGTACGTATCTCTACAGATGTGTGCACATACAGATATATATACACACACGTATGTGTATATATATGTTATTGCTTATAGACATAGATATAAGTAGTTTACCAGCCTTAACTTACAGGAACTCAGTAATTTACCTTCCACACCTGACTTACCCACCCCAACCACCTCCAACTCCTGTAAAGGGATGACCATACATTTGTCTATTCTTCCAATATAAAATTCTTTCTCTCCAATCCTCCCCCAGCTATCTTCACTCCTATTCAACCCTTCTGTAACATTTACTTTTTTAGCCAAGCCCTGCTCCTCTACCTACCCCATCCTACTCTTAACTTCAAATTTCACTTAACTCTTGTTTCTTTCATTACTGTTTGTTCACTCTTTCCCCTGGTGGTTTTTGGTCATTGCCATTTCTCATTCCCGAACAGCTGCCACTCTTCGAACTCTTCATCTTTCACCTTTTCCCATCCTTTTTTCCCACTTATCATTAGACCTGACAATTTTCTACTTGAGGAAGATCATAGGTAAAATGAATGTGTAATAGAATTCCTGTCTCTGAGAACAAAGGTGTGAACAAAAGTGTTTTGGAAGTCTCAGACTCCCGAAATCCTGTAAGAGTGCCAAATGCACAACACCTGTGACTGAATATGCAAAGAAACATGTCATGCAATCCAGTTATTTACAACTTTCTGGCACTGGAACACCACTAACTTTACACTTTACACCTGGCTACAGGTCCAGTTAAGTCAATAAACTGTACTGTTTTAAGATACTCCTTTGATGCTTAGTGGCTTTACTTTCCCATAAAATTACCATAAGTCGATTCAGTTCATCAATCTGTGTTTCAACTCTTATACTGGACTGGCAAGAAAAGACTGTTCTGAGTATCAAGGTAAAACAGCTACAGCTACACTTCTCAACCCTTAAATTAAACTCAAAAGGAAACAATTTAATATGATTTCTCTGCCAGTCCTCCAAAGCAGCCAATCCAGTCAGAGAACATGCTGCAAGTTACCCATAAACTCTAAAACCTCCAGCATGGAGATCGTGTCTGCAGTGAGCTGTTAAATGCATTCCCTGCTCCTGCAGCACACAGAGGGGAATCTGGCTCAAAGTGCAGACTGAAGAGAGACCTATGCAAATATTTGTATTTCAAAAGAAGTATTTTTAAAGGAATGTTAATTACGATACGTAACAAGTACAACAAGAACACTCTGGCACTCATGCAGGAAATGCAGACAGAGTTGCCTTTACTTTTTTTTATTTTTTTTTTTAATATCTCAGGCTTCCCCCAGTTTCACTGAGGTTTACTTAAAATGTCCAAGTCCAACATTTAAAACTACACCAAGTGCATACAAGTCTAACAGGTGAGACTGATCCCATAACAGGGGTGTGACATCAAGAGACAACAGAGGCAAGAATCAGTTGTGTGACCACAATTACTATGGCAATGCATGAACTCAAAACATTGCTATGACTGTTACTGTAACAGGAAGACTAATTGCTAAAAACAAGTTTAGAGTTCAGGAAGAACAACTCTAAAGGGCATTTTGCTTGCTTTGTGATTTTTTTTTCTTAAAACTTTTCTTTCTTAGGTCAGAACAACTAGAAGAAAAATAATTGCTCTGGTACCATCGCTTTGGGTCAGAAAATACAGCTTTCCAGTTATATTTTTCTTACTACTGGAACTGAAGTTACAAGTTTAATTTTAAGATTTCAAACATCAAACCTCTAATGCAAGCATACATACATACTATCCACACATTTTATCCACAGCAGCATCATACAAATGTTCTTGCCTACTGCAGTCTGCAACAGGTCATTCTTCTTTTGGAACCCTGTTGCAACAGTTTCACTCTTCAGCTTCAGTTTTTAGTATTACAGAAATAAATTCTAAAATGCTTGATAAATATACATTAAAAAGGGACTACGGATTACTAACCTCCTTAATGGAGTCTTCATTAGGCAGCATTGAACACACACATGTGATGTAGGCTTGGCGAAAAGATGAAACATTTGCAATTTCTGGAGAATCTGCACACAATTTTGACAAGAAAGTGGCTTGGGGGATGCAGTTTGACTTCATCAAATGTTTTATTCGCATCTGCAGAAAGGAAGGCCCTTCTCGTGTAATCAATTTATTAGCTAGGAAAAGAAAAAAGCCTTTGAGAATAGACCAATTTACAGGTGACACTTAACTGAAATTGTCTCACTGCATTCACACTTCTTTACAAATTTGTGTAGGTATAGTCAGTGTTCTTAGGAAACTCTAGGCATGACTGGAAGTGACAGCAATGGAATATCTTCTCCCAAACTGTATAGGAAAAGAACGCTGGGCTATAGAAAACACACACCATCCCCCACCTCCCTCCAAAGACAGCCCCATTAAGACAGTAAGGATGTATGCCACAGCAATGGCTAAAGGATCACACCAGACAGATATCAGGAGTTTAACTGAGATTCAGAATCTTCCCCTTTTAATTGTAGCTTCATATTCCAAAGAACCACAAACATTCAAACCAACCATTACATGCTTTTCAAACAGAGTTTTCCACCCAAGTTGTTAAACCCCCATATAATGCAAAAATATACAGAATTGAGGGTAAAAATGTTATCTTTGCAGTACTTTTGAAGAATTGTGTTTAAGACATGCTAGGCTTATGCTCTAGATGCAGTACTTTTGAAGAATTGTGTTTAAGACATGCTAGGCTTATGCTCTAGATCAACCAAATAAAACTAATCATTATGAGACTTGATAACTAATTCAAAATTCAATAGTAAAAATGCAACTTCAGATTATTTTTGTAAGTAGTTAGCAAAATGTACTTATTTGGATTAAAAACCTCATAGATTTAGTTTCATTCTCTTCCCAGGTGTTTATCATAGAAAAAAGTTCAGTTAAAAAGAACCTGTAAATCCTGCTCCTCACAGGGCTACCTGAAATTAAATCATATGACCACAAGCATCAGCCAAATGCTCCCTGAACTCTGGCAGGTTTGGTGTTGTAATCATTTTTTTGGGGAACCCATTCCAGTGCCCAATCACCTCCTGGGTGAAGAGCCTTTTCCTAATGCCCAACCTGTGCTGCCTCTGACACAGCTTCATTCCATGTCCTTGTGTCCTCTTGCTGGTCACCAGAGACAGGAGATCAGCACCTCCTCCTCTACAGCCCCCTTGAGGATGTCCTTGTATTGAAGCACTCAGAACTGCCCTGAGGACTCGAGGTGAGTGCACGCTGGTGCAAAGCAGAGCGGGACAGTCACCTCCCTCAACAGCTGGCAATGCTGTGCCTGGTGCACCCCAGGACACAGTCGGCCCCCTCTGGCTACCAGGGCACACTGCTTACTCATATTCAAGTTGCAGTCAACCCAAGGCTGAAGATTTCTTTCCACAGGGCTGCTCTCCATCCCCTAGTTTGTCCATATAACCAGCATTACCACGTCCCAGATGAAGAATTCAGCACTGGTTAAATTTCATATGGTTAGTGATTGCCCAGCTCTCTGGTCTATCCAGGTCTCTCTGTAAAGCTTCTCTACCCTTGAGGGAGACCACACATCCTCCTAATGTAATATTATCAGCAAACTTACTTAATGTACATTCAACTCCTGCACCAAGATAATTTACAGAAACATTAAAGAGCATTGCAACTAAAACTGAGCCCTGGGAAACCCCCCCAGCGACTGGTCTCTAGCCAGGCTTAATCTCATTTACTATAACCCTTTGCATCCGACCCATCAGCTCACTGGGTGATGGACTTGACAAGCTGGGTGCTGGACATTTAATCCAGGGTTGCTGTGAGAGAGCATCCAAAGCTTTCATAGAGCGTACTTTGCCTTTGCTGATGAAATTGTATGCTTCCAAACAGCTGTAGTGCTATTTCCAGCTTAACATAAACACCTACAGAAAGGCTTGATGTGAATCTCCAGATCTGTACATACTTCGAAAGATCCTTGAGAATGAAGAGAGATGATTCAAACATGTTCTTACACTACATGCAGTAATACATATCAACCAAGGAACAAATGTTCTGATGAACTGCAGAATAACAACGGAAATGCTTGAGACATCCTGATAAAACACATACTAGAATGGTGCTCTGCAGCAACTGTAGTCAACCAGTTACCAGTGGAGACTTCAATAGCCTCTGGATTAGTTAAAGAAAGTTTGCCTTAGACTAACAACTTAGCGAAAATATTTTTATGCAATGGCTCTTCCACTACACTAGCACCTTATTATTACTATGCAAGATGGGTAGCTAAGAAACCAATAGTATACACATTTCTGGAAGAGCAGATCGTATGTAACACAGAACAAGGAAGTTTTCAAGCTTTATGCATTTAAATTATTGTCCAAACAGAAAAAGAACATGTTCTAACAGACAACACAGTAACTGGCAGAAGGCTCATAATGTGCACCTAAACAGAAAACTCACTTCAGGAGCCAAGCACATACCACATGCCTGTACTGAGACTTACTTGTATTCTGCGGAAGTCTGCTTAGTGGCCCATTAGAGGTAATTTTAAGATTCAAGTCTATGGTAATTAGGTTTCTATTTTTCACACAAAAAACCTGAGCATTAAACTCTTGACGCAGCTGACACTTCACATTGAAGTAACTTCAGTGTTTATCGATAAAGCAAAAAGAACTGCCTGACCAAGAGACAGCCTGCACTAACATCTCCAGATCTCCAGTTGCTAGGAAACAAGCATCCTCTCTTCATTAAAAATTGCATCTGTATGACACCACACTTGAAAATTTATCAAGGAAAGCTAACAGTGTTTCAATATGGATCCTATTTGATGTAAGAGGCTGCTACCACAACACGATGGCCAGAAGACCACTGTTGAGGGAGAAGTCCCAGAAGGAAGGCTTACCCAACATCAGATCGCTCACCTCTCCTGGTGGAGTCTGCTATTCATGGGCCTGGCGGGAATGGGGTTTAGTGCTCACAAGCAATTCAAAGCAATTCTGTAGCCCCTGTTTCTACAGCTCTCAGGTCACACAATAATTAATTCTTTTTCAGGTCCATTGGAAGAATAAAAGAAAATATATTCTCTTTACCTTCTCTAAGAAGGATTTAGATTCCCCTTGTTTATACAGTTAGATATACACTTGGCAACTGCTTAAATGAAGTTGTCCTGACATATCAGAGCCAGCAAGTCAAGACATGGATGGTGTTTTAAGAGTACCTGCAGTCTGCCAGAGAAATTAAACACTTTTATGTTAACAGTCACATTTTTATCTTCCAGTACAAATGAGAGAAACTTGCTAATGAAGGTGAACAGGGGAGAGGGTTTCAACTTGCTGCAATTTTGGGGAGCAGCCAGTAAGCATGTCCTCCCCAAGGGTGGAAGGTCTGTGCCCCTGGGACAATTCTTTAACACCTAAGGGAGTGTGTAATGAACTCTGCAATGGAGGCAAATGACAAATCGAGCTCCTCTGTCCTGCAGATGGTAAGTGATGAAGGCAGGATGAAATTCAGAAATAAGTCACTAATCCAGCAGCCTGCTTGCAACAACCTCCCTTTTCTGAAAAAGGAACAGAAACTCATTTTGCTGTCTATTCCTCAGAGAACCTAATTCTGCACTCAATCCTAAATCTGTTATATTTCCATATATGTCCAGGAACAGACTTTCTTGTTCCTTCTCTTCCTAGACCTCCTGCTGTTGTCTGTTCTGTCAGTGTTCTACCAAACATCAAGACTAAACCAGCTTGCTATAAAAATCAGTGCAGACGCCCTGCAACCCTTCCCTCTTCAAAACCCTTCAGTCAAAGGGCAGTGCAGTTCCAAACTCTATACATATCCAAAGACCTTTTATCCCAGAACCAAAAGTAAGGATAAGAGATTCCCCTCTCACCTAAAACACTTGCAGTAAAAGACGGATTTAAACAACAGCACAATATTGTGAATGCAACCTTTATAAAGCATAGATGGCACTAGAGCATGAAAAGACTGATTGCTATGATAAATGTTCACGAGAAACAGTATCTTGGGTGAGCATTTCTGCTGAAAGTACCTCTGAAACAGGACAACAATGAGCTGAAGAGCAGTAACATATATTAAGTATGCACAACTGACATTAAGGTCTGTATATTTTACAATAGCAGTGTGGTAGACAGTTCTGCCAGCTTTCCTACAAACCAGCTCTGGTCAGAGACATACCAAGGTGTTGGTGTTCATCTGCTGCACATAGCAACAAGCTTACCCCAACCTCCTTCATCCTGAAGGATACAGTTTGTTAAGACAAAAAAAAAAAAAAAAAAAGAAGTCTTGGAATATTAAAACTAGTTGCTTGAGGCACAGAACAACTGTGGGATGTCATAACTGCTGAAGAGCAGTTATGGTCACACGGGGATACCTGTATCATTTAGTCATCCAAAAAGCCTAAGCAGCAAGGATTTTATGGCCCTTTCTTCAAACAG
This sequence comes from Myiotriccus ornatus, assembly GCA_036023395.1. Classification (NCBI taxonomy): domain Eukaryota; kingdom Metazoa; phylum Chordata; class Aves; order Passeriformes; family Tyrannidae; genus Myiotriccus; species Myiotriccus ornatus. The sequence goes on from JAYRBT010000064.1 coordinate 2,253,328, forward strand.
ATATTAATGCCCCAAATGACCATCCTGAGCCTGCTGACAGTGAAAATCAAGGAACCATCACCCTAGCACATCAAAGTGAAATTTATTAACAGCCATACAAGCAGCAGACAGAACCTAAGTTGGTATGAAACTTGAGCTGGAACAAATTTGGTAAACCATATTTACAGTTGATGTCAGCTCCTTTTCCAGGCCAGTGCATAAAAAAAATAAATTAAGAACACTAAACAAGAGAGGCAGGAGCATGACACACCTTCAGGATTGTTTATTCAAGTAAATATCTGATGATCACTAACATGAACCACCACTTCACAAAACACAGCTCCATCTAGGCACATTGAGCCTAGACATATGGTTTACCAGTGTCCCACAGCACAAAACCCACAAATGCTATTCAGGCACACACCACAAAAACCCAAAAAGCATGAAATACAACCTATTCAAAGAAATTAAGCTTTAGATGACTGAAATAGGACCCACTTACAACAAAACTTCAGGAGATACTCCACAAAGCTGCTTGTACTGAAGGGTAAAATGGCAGTTTGACTAAAATAACTGAAAGCCCATTGCATTGGAGTTCCTTCGGCAATCCTTACTCCCCAAGCATAACAGCAGAGCTGCCATCCCTGCTGGGACCTGCAGAAAGTACATTTTGATTCCTGCTACTTCTATCAGATGGAGCTGGTAGTCAGTAGAGAACATCATACAGATCAAAGAAGAGACAGAAGTCAGAAGGAAGACAAACCTGGTAACTCATCAGTGACATATGATCTCCTGCTACAGAAACAAGCATCTGCTTGATATGATTCTGAAGGCAAAAAAGGATTAAGTTAATCCAGTAGACATCTAGAGATAGTTGTTTAATACCAGCTTCAACCATGTTCTATGCAAGGCCAAGAGAGTAGTTCCAGCTACCGAGAGACTTTCTGCAAGCCAAATGAAATCACAGCACCATCTGACTGCCTAGCACAAAGGAAGCAAGGGACTGAACAAAGAAATGGAAGTAAACCAAAACCAAGAGTTTACTAATCATAACATGTGACACAGCTTCATGGATCAGTTAATATTTTAGCAATAACTTCTGTGGTCACTGAATTACATTTGTCTTATGATATCAAGAGGATAAATCAGTTACATTAGAAGCACAATCTAGGAGTCAAAAGATTTTCCATGTCATAATATGCCATAACGGCCTAGGGAGCAGGATTTCTTTAAATTTTCATTTTGTCTTGCACCAAAGCAGAGGGTAAAAAGTATGGCACATAAGTCTTGCCTTCTGAGAAAAACGTTAACTTTACATATGGCCTCAATCTACTTAGAATCATACGATATCTTGAGGTGGAAGGGACCCATAAGGATTATCAGTCCAACTCCCTGCTCCTTGCAGGACTACTTCTCTTTTCCTGCACCACTTTAAAGTTTTAAGACTCACAATATGCACTGTTTCGATTTCTTTCAAATATTATTGGATAGCTGGCAACAACTACAGGAGACCGAATTCTATGCCCTTCATTGTCTTTCCCAGCCTTATGTTCTCTCCTACAACTCCCTGCAAACCTTCAATACCTGTTCATTATGCTCTTAGTCTTCCAAGAGGCTGACAAGAACAGGAACCCACCAAATAAAAAACGTTCCATACCCTATAATGTAAGAGCACCAAATTAACTACTAAAACATTACTTCATAGTGTTTATGGCTATTAAATATCCCCAGCTCCCTCTTCTCCCATTTGCATTACTAATAATGCTACTCCTCTGATCTACCACAGTATTTGAACCAGGCCAGAAGAGCAGAGCAGGATGTGACAGCACTCTCATGTGGTGCTCTCACTCTCTTTCTACATTTCAGGTACCATATGAGCTCTGCTACTGTTTACTGTTCCCTGCATTGTCAGTTGAAAACAGTCAACCAACATGTAAAGCATCCTCCTTGGCTGCTAAGAGTACACGTTCAGACAGCTCAAAAAGATCTTCTAGCTATGTCTAAGCAGCTATGCTACATGCCCACAGGCTACAGGGATTACACGTTTCTTAGTTTATCTGCTCTTCAACTTCCTGAAACCAAGGAAAAAATAAAGCAATGTTTCCAAGACTGCCACAAATGCAAGACACCTGGTAAGAAGCAACAGTTTGGCAGATGTTTGACTTCTGAGAAGTGCCCTTTACTTAAAATGTCTACCACTTCACCTTACGATTTACTTGAGAAACGTGCTTTTGCAAGATTGGTTTAATATGGGATTCCAGAGTCACATTCAGACTGTTTAAGCATGCCTGTGGACTACTCCAGACTACCTGAAAATGCACCTGTGCAGAAAAGCTTCAATGAATGTCTTGCTGCCTCTGCTGGGATCCAATGAAAGACACACCAGTGAGAACAACTCTTCTGGACATCTATTAAGATCTAGCTAAACACAAAAATATGTATTAAATAATGAACTCTAAGAAATCAACAGTCTCAGGTTGCCAAATGATCTCAGAAATGGACACTTATGCTCAGCCCAATTCAGCGTGGTTAAAGATGTGTCAAACAACCAGTTTGTCAGCAGAAACTTAAACCCAAAGAAAAAGCAAAAGGACTGAACAAGCTATTCCATCTTATTCCTGCTGAAGTCAACAGGTAGTCTGACCCATACTGAGGTCGCCCTGTGCAGGAACAAGGACCCATAGCAGCAATCAGTAACACAGACACTGCTAGAACCAGCCACATGGGTAAGAAGCAAATGAAGTCTTTAATGGAGTCCGCACAGACACACACGAGGACACCACTCCTACTGGAATTCACACGGGTCCTCCAGAACAGCTGTTGGCTTGCCACATGTAAAGCGAGTTGGCAAAGGCAGGTTACTAACCCTTAACCCCCACTGGTACACCGCTTTCCAAGTAAGGAATTCTTCAACAGCTGAAGAACAGTTTTCAGGAATATGGACCAATTTTGAAATGGAAGTCCTTTTGAGCAGAAATACACTAGGAGTAGCTGTCCAACTGGATAGCCTATCAACACTGCCAATGAAAAACTCCAAGGTAGGATGTTAATATGGAATGCAATTCTTTTCAAGACATGTTGGAGATGGGATTACATGCTGTTTGGAGTTGTCCTAGTTTTGGCCAAGGATGGGAGGGGGCGGAGCCTGGAGCTAGGTTGTCTAGGTTGTCATTCTATACCACCCACGACATCCCTTAGGGGTAGAAGTGAGGGGTTCTCACTCCAGGAAGAGGGGGGCATAGCTTCGGGTGGAAGAAAAACGGCACCACTGCTGTTTTTGTTCCATTCTTCTGGGGGAGCAAGTGGTGAGTGGAATGGCAGGGTGGCTCCAGTCCTACCAGGGGATTTGTTTGACACTGTTTTTCACTGTCTTGGACTTGCAGAAGAAGAGTAGTTTGCCACTGTTTCTTTTTTCATTGTCCCAGGCTTGGTGCAAAGACACTGGTGCAGACACTTCTGTCCACCATTTTCTTCTCTGTCCTGAGAGCTGCACGGCTTAGGCTGCCTTGTGGTCTCATTGAGTAAGACTTGGTGAGAATTTTTGCATGTTATCACCCTCTTTTATATACTGTTGTTATTAGCATTGTTGCTGTCACTATTCGTTTTCTTATCTCATTGCTGTTTTCGAGTTGTTCTTATTTCAACTCAGAATCTCTGCCTTTGTCTCAGTCTCACAGGTGGGGTGCGTGGGGGTGTGGAAGGGAGCAGCTGAGGAAACCTTAACTTTTCCAGCTGGTTTTAAACCAAAACAGGAGTTCAAATGTTTCTGCCATACTATTAATACCTGAAGTGAAGGCTAGCAGAGACTGAAGTCCACCCTTGGCTGCTCTTTTATTAATCCTTCTTTTAGCATATGGAAGCAACATATCTTCTCAAAAACCATAACATGTTTCTCATTTAATTATTAAAAAGTACAATAGAGAGAGGCTAACCAAAGCCAGAACGAAGGATTCTACTATGGAAGAAACCTTGACTTAAAATCCCTTTTTGTTCTTTAATTTTTAAGAAAATATTTTAAACTGTTCTTCCCTTCTATGTTATTTTTAACTTTCGATTACCAGAGGCAAACTGCAGTCTAGTGTACTGTTAATGGAACAGATAAAACACCTGAAAGTACTTAATGGTACCACTAACAGATATGAAAAAAAATTCAGTGAGTAAAGGAAGAGTTTTAAGAAAAAAGACATTAAAAAGACATTACATGAAGTGACAGTAAAAATCTCCTTTTCTTCACCTCTCAACACTTTCTAATTTAAGATCTTATTTCAATAATCTAAATACAATGAGATTTCCAGTCCAGAACTAATAATACTTCACACTGCCCTTCCACATAAATCTTTAATGCCTCTCAAAAGTGTGGACACACATAATTCCTCCCTGTGAAACATTCAGGAAAACATTTCAAACTACAGAGTTATGAGGAACAAACTAACTCAGGGACAAAAGTGTCTATTTTTATGATGGAAAGAGAAATAATTATTTTTAAAAATGGAATTTTGAAATATTCAAGCTGATGGATAGTACAGCCCAAGCAGAGATGCATCAGCTGCACACATTATTCAAAATGCCAGTGAGACAGTTTCATTATAGATGTTATTTAGCAACATACAAATACTACTGCACAATACAATTTGGAATGCAACTGTCTTCTGACTTCAAATCACTGGTTACCCACCTAAACTGAATAAAGTAATTTCTTAACAATCACACAGCTCTAAAAATCACACTCTTACCTTCCTCAGTTTCTACTGGTTGTTGAGATAGAATTTTAAGAAGAACTGGATTTTTCCATACTCCTTCCCTTGTGATATCCACCAATATTTGGAGGTTGTTATTCCCAAATTCCAGTAAAGCATCATGTGAATCCTACAAAATGTTAAAAAAAGTCATTAAAAGTCTTTGCTAAAAATTAAGCCAATGTAATTTTACATTATGTGTCCTAAGTTTCACACCATTTCTCTCTGTCATTACTGTTTTGACATGTTTGCATTGGATTTTAATAGTCCAGAGTCCTTTCACTTCTTTAATCCTACAACGAAACTTCCCAGTTTCAGCCTACTGAGTGATTGAAATGGCTTAACCCAAAAAGCCTATTCTGCAGTTGTAACTCTTTGCAATTTTTATGTTTCTCCATGTAATAATAATAATGGCCAGTCTTCACGAACGAAGAACCGGGGAAGGTCTTTACACCTTCCAGCCTGCGCATTGGATT
>JAYRBT010000064.1:2258618-2271350 GCA_036023395.1 Myiotriccus ornatus
CCCTGACCAGGAATCGAACCCGGGTCTCGGCGGTGACAGCGCCGCGTCTTAACCACTAGACCACCAGGGGCTCCCTCGTTTCTCCATGTACAGGTCTATAAAAATTACAGGAATTACTGTATAAAAGACAAAGGACGATTTTGTATCAAAGTATTTAGTACTACTGAAGAACCTGTAATGAAGGCTAAACAGTTTGCAAAGTGAATAAGAAAGTGCTAAGAGTGTAACACTGTATATTTGGTGTTAACTAAAGATGAGCCAGTCGATTCACTTCTCCAAGAATCATGAAAGCTGCCATTCACTAGTTGAAAAAAAAAAGGGGGGGGGGGAAGCAATGCAATGGGAGATTTCATCATTAAGATGAATACATCCTTCTACTGGATACAGAGATGCTATTTCCTTAGGAACTAATCCATGTCCAGTGCATTTCCGATCCTAACAGTTTTGATGCTGTGAAGGCTGACCCAGAGACCCTCCACACTCAGCAGGTCTCCAGCTGAACTTCACCCACCAAACTTCTATACATACTGCTCAGGGTGATCAGAGCCCTACTACTTTGAATTCTGGAAATCTAAAGAGTGAAGAAGAAAGGAAAAAAAAGGACATTACACACAGAAAGAACTCTAGAATCTAATGTAGAAAAGAAAGCAACTGGAAATAGATTCCAGTTACTTCATGTCCCTAGTAGGGAAACCGATCTGGGGTGACTTGTAGTTGAATTAAAATATAAAAAAAATAAAACTCCATGCAGAGTTTCCTAACACTGACAAATTGAAGCCAACTAATTGTAAGCAATTTGTGGATAGACCTTTAGTAAAAATGCTTCTCACAACAGATCTTAAGTTCAATATGCGGCAATGCCCCCTACTTCTGGTGAGTTGTGTTTCAAGTTGTCTGCACTTTTAACACTATTATTAAACTCAGGTTATCTTTCAACAGCCTCTGTTGTATCCTGTAGAGATATTGGAATCAATTCTATGTTCTGAGTTGTCAGAATGAAACGAAGTTAATGCTATGACCATTGGGAATACCAGAGTAACCAAAGAGATCATGGGCTCTCAAAACACAGCAGTGAACTGCTTTGCACACTCCAACACACAAGACGTTTTTCAAGTTCCTGAGTTACCTTCTACAACCAAGGGAATCTGCTATGAAAATGTCCAAGATTTTTCTATTAACCATTCACAGTAAAAGGCATCTTTGCATTTAACGATTAGATGTCCCTTAGTAAATCAGATATTGATGTTCAATATCCAATATCAGATGCTAATTTCAGAACATCCTCACTTTTTTAATGTAACAATCTATTTCATTTATTATACTGTAGTGAACTGTACTCCATAAATCTCTGCACAGGAGGACCTTGATTTAACTCCTGGGCAAAGCATTGCCCCACTAAGGAATGAAGCTATACTCCCAGCAAAAGATTTGCGAGGTGAAAATTACATTCTTGCAGTGAAGGGTTCATTTACACTGATCCACAGCCATGTCAATTTTTTTAAAGGACTCCTTTCTAACTATGAAATCATCCTATCAGACATGCTACTTAATAAATCCCAAATTAAAGTGAAGCACAGTCAACACAGAATTCTTCCCTCCTCACTCCCCGATTACAAGTGTCTGCTCCAAGTATCCCATAGCATACTTGTGTACTATATGTAATAAACTCAAGTATTAGTGTACCACTGAAGCCTATGTCCAGAAGCAAGTTTATACAGATCCACTCATTCCCTGGACAGTCAGTTTCTACAATAGTAAATCATGTGTATGGACCTCTTCAGAGAGCCTGAGCATGACTTTGGGACACTCTTTCACCAAGCTGAGAACACAGGCAAAGTTAAAAGAACATCATTCCCAGCAAGTACCAAGTGAAGATTCCAACAATCCAAAGTGGACCATGAAAATATGTATATCCTCCTGCAAAGCTCATTATAGCAGCCACATTACTGCTTATTCATCTAGCTTACAATAAATTCTGGAATTCTAGAGGGTGAGCAAGAACACTGAGCAGTGTTCTACAACACAGGTGTTAAGTATCTGCAGGAAATCTCAGAAGCAGCACAGGGAAGTCAAGAAAAAGTAAAGCATATTTTGTATGTTTCTTTGTAAGCTGATAAAGTATCACCAAATGTATCCCTGATTCCAGAAATGGGTATTAATGTACTCCATACCTAGGCTAATCTTCCTACATTAGTCATGACATTGAAGTAAAATGATGTCCTGACTCACCTTTAAACAAACAGGATTTCCAGCATTAACCGGCCCTTAAGCTAATAGGCCAGAGGGGAAAGGAGAAAGGAAACAAAGCAAGATATCAGTTGTCATTGTTAAAAGTCCTAACAATTCACCACCTTCAGTGGCTAATCAGACTCCATAAGCTTGGGTGCTTGAGCAGGAGGGACTCGGATGTGGGATATTGCAGAGAAGCTGCTAAGGCTTGCCTTCAGATTATCACCACTTGCTGCTTGCACACCTGGACACCAGTCACACCGCAGACTTGGAGGAAATACAAGGCTGTAGGGCCAAGCTGAATGACATGTGCATCCATCTGATTTTCTTCACTTTGCTGAGGAAACAGAAGGCCAAGGAAAGCGAAAGAACAGCTCAACAGGACAGGACATCAAGTAACAGAGGACACTGAAGAGGCTGAGGAATTCAGCAACTTTGCTCAAGTCTTCCTGTTAAGATCTGCACTCTGGCCTTCCTGGTCCCTGTCACCAGTGGCAGAGCTGGAAGCGGGGAAGATGCATGAATCAGCACAATAGAGATGTTAAGACAATCACATTGGCATTCATAGTACCAAACAGAAGCCAAGGGTGGCAATGGAGATTATGGATGTCACTGCAAGTCCTCTACGAGGCTCTGTAAGGTCACAGCCACTGGGGGAAGGTTTCTGGTGACTTAAGAAAGCACGAAGAGTGAGAAACCCTGGGGAATCACAGGCCAGTTAGCATAAGCTGTCCCCAGAAAGAATACGGGACAAATTCTCCTGGAAACCACATCCAGTAGCCTGACTACCTTCTGTCATAACAGGCTGCAGATTACATTAGTCACACTTAGAAAGTCTTCTGACAGTCTCCCGTAGTATCTTTAAAAACAAATTGTTAAAATAAGGAAAAGTGGACAAAATGCAAGTGAAAAACCAGCTCAACAGCTCGGCTTGGAAGGCTTGTGACAAACTGTACAAAACCCAAGAGACAGCTGACTCCTAGTAGCACTTCTCAGGGGTCAACAGTGAGCTGATACTTTTAACACCATTACTGTCTGAATAATGGGACAAAGACATTCTCTGCCAGCCCACAGGCCATACACAACTCGGAGAGCAACTGAAAATGGAGGGCAGAGCAGCCATTAAGACATTCAACAGGCTGCAGAACTTCACTGACAGGGACTCACTGAAGCCTAACACAAGCAAACACCAAGAGTTGTACCTGGCACAACCCCAAGTATCAGTACAGGCTAATGATCAGCTGGCTAGGTTCCAGTTTGGCACCACAGGTCTCTAGGGCCTGTAATTTAAGTGTAGGTCAGGAGTGAGACCTTACTGCAAACGTTAGCTGTGCTGAACAGTCTCAAACAGAATATAACCAGGAGGTTCATGAAGGGTTTATTCCCTTCAGGCACTTTTGAAACTCCACTGGAGCATAACACAGAGTTTGCCCTGTAGGACATATTTACCATAATGGAGCATGTCCAGCAAAGACCACCGTCTTCAGAAGAGAGGCTGAAGAGGATCTAAGACCTGTCTTTATCTTCATTATTTCCCCCAGGAGGGAGTCGGAGCTAGACTCTGTCTAGCGAGGGAGTGACATGAAGGGAAATTCCATAAGTGTGTGTGGGAGAAGTGTTTCGATGTTTAAATACTCTAACTTTGAAAGGTCTACCCAAAGTTTGTGCATCTTCCATTTCTTAAAGACACTTAACACTTAGTGGAGCAGGACCCTAAGCAACCTGATTCAAGACAGCCCTTACTCTGAGTGAAGAGGTGGGTCAGGTAACTGAGCTTCCTTCCAGCTCCAGCTGCCTCGTGACTCTGCCACATAGACACCTTCAGGGGACTGCAGATTCAAAGCAGTGACTAGACCTACTGAATGGAAGTCAGTGCTTCTGCCCTGCACTAGTACTTCTCTGACTGCAAGAACAAAATCAAACCAAGATCAGAGCCAAAAGGCACACATTAGGAATTCTTTTCAAATGCAGAACTGTGGTGCAGACTTCCACCTTCTAAGGAGCACCAGAGTTAAAAAGTCTCATAGCAGAATGCAAAAATCAAGCGGTTTTGATAACTTTAACCGTCTCATTCTCCTTAGCATTACCCAAGATTTTCTGTAAATATTTCCCCAAGGTTGATTTTATTTTTAGGTACCTGCTGTAAGTGTGCTCCAATTCTTAGCTCCTAACAGACTTGCTAACTGAAACCAGATGTTAAAGACCAAGCTACTCCTAAAAATGATTATAAAGAAAGTAAAACTAGTGAGTGAGCTATCAGTGAGATCACCTCAAAACCAGTTGCTGATATTGGCAGAAGAGTTGGTGCTAACTGGCAGAGGCAAAGATAGCAAAGTATGATGACTGATTTCTGGCCTTGAGCCTGAAATGTCACTCACAAGGTCAAAGGGAAAAAAAAGCCTTTTTGGAGGTCACAGTTGGACCCTCAAGATGCAAGTGACTTTACATGTTCTTGACCAGAGCTCAAACTGCTGTTAGCTAACAGCATTGAGAGACTAACAGGTGAGCTACAACACATTAAGGTCTCAGGCTGTGTTTAACCATTTGAGAACATCACTTTAGCAATCCTTAGGCTCACACAGCTGTTCCTCTTTTCAAGTCTTTGCTTCCTGTGCAAGCTGGGTCAGTAAACCAAACTCACCAGAGAGCCTCAGGGGATGAGTGGGTTTTTTTGTTTTGTTTTATTAAAATTAAAGCATGATCAATTCCCCACTTCACACTGAGCTAAATGGCATGTCAATAGAATCGGGCAGGTGAATGATACAGTTAGTGCTTAAGTCAGTGCTGCTGCCAAAAGATGCTCAATTGTAGCCTCAGGACAGCTTTAAAAATGTCAGCGGAAAATAACAAACTGATCTAAACCTATATCCATGAAATATCTAACCACGGTCCAATTTCCGTAAGTGGCAGTTATGATCCTATAGGAAGTCTATGTATATTATTTTATCCTCAGACCTGGATGATTAAAAAAACAGTTACAGGTGTGCAGGTAGTAGGGATACTGGATCTTACCTACAAAACCAATAGAAGCTCATTCTGACAACCTCTACTCTTGGCCTTTTCCAACTCCATGGCACACAGAATTAAGTCTTTTCAATACAAAAGGCTGTCACTGTGCATTCTCCTCCCTCACACTAATGTTAGAGCATTAACCTCTACCAGTCTCAAGAGTAGATCATATTAAAGACTAAGTCCAAAAAAACCCATCAACATTTAAGAGCCTATGCATTCAAACCTCACCTAGAAGACTGAACTCCGTGAGCTTTACTGAGCTCTGTAACGGCATCCAGTACAGGTATTATGCCTTGGGGAGGGATGGAACTATCAATCAAAGCACTGACAAGCTAGAAGCCACTGCCTCAGAAACAGCCAGAGCAGCCCACTTATCTGCCATCACCACTAGAATGATGAGCTGGAAAAAAAAAAAAAAAATCATACAACTTGGACATGGGTCAGGTACTACTACTGAAAAGACTACTGTCCCTCAGATTATGGCATTCTGTGATCCACATATCCAACAAGACAAGACAGTGTCTTCCCAATAGCATCTCTTCCCTATTCTAGGGGCTTCAGGACACAATACAGAGCCAGCAGAGCCCAGTCCAATTATGAGGATCATTCACATTTTAGGGCTGAGAGAACCTTAGAAGGTGAGAAAGAAGGGGCTTATTATAAAACTGAACTGATTTGCTGAGTCAGCACTGTGTTTGAGATTCAGGGTATCAATACCAAAATAACCAACATCCGTAGCATAAGTAACTAACACAGGCCAGTACATTCCCCTTCTATTATAGATGCTTAGCTGAACCTACTGAAGAATAAAAGGCTGATATTAATAGGAATATTTGTGAAAATCTATTTTGAATACATCAAAAACCTCTGAATAAATCTAATGCAATATTTAAGAACACAGATCTCATTAAGTTAGGACAACACCATAAACAGGCCCGAAGGAGGAGGACATAAAACATTTCACTCCAGATGAAGGATAACACAGTAAGAGCCTATGGACAATGTTCAGAAGAAAAGACAATCCTTGGAACAGATTACTGAAGACACCAAGATTTTTCAATCCAGGCAATTTAAAGCAATCAGCACCTCCTACAATATCACAAAAGTTTTTGGCTTATGATCGGCCTCAAATCACAACTTTTCTAAAGAAAGCATTCATGCTCTTTTGTAAAGCTTGAAGGGAACCTGGTGCCACAATCCATATTCAGTAATCACAACAGTGCATCTCTATGCTCACTAAGGTCATCTTTGAATGTGTAGTTTTATCTTCCTCAACTGACCAGACTATATCCATTCCCACCGTATCCCTCCACTGAGATCCTCCCCCCAGATTAACTGAGTTTACTTGTATCAAGAGGCCTGTTTTAATTCTGCCCCAGTCTTTTCATTCATATTTTACAGCATTTCCCCAGCTGCATCTGCATCATTTGCTCGCTGTCACTGTATAAATCTATGCTAAGAATCCTGCCCTACAATCTCACATCTTGTTTTCATTTTGCACAGGCTTCCTCTGGTCTTGATTAGCGATAAGGAAAACTGGATTCATGGGGGACTGCAGGACATAACTGCTGTTATTTAGGATAACAGAACAAACAGCTTCAGGACACCAAACAGAGCTTTTGATAGTGTTTTGTATATTAAGCTGGACATCAGTAACACTACACTTTCAGTCCCCACATCTTGATAATTTGAAATGCAAGCCCTTACCTTTCACACTTTTGGACTGAAAATTTATTTGAAGTTTCATCAACTCTCACAACCTGTGTAGATCGTTACGGAGCAACAATTACTGCAGGCAGATCTGAAAAATACCTCTGTTCCACATTAGGAGTTATAGTCCTCAGAAGCCACACTTGTCCCTTTTGTTAGGAAAGCAATAAGCACATTTACATCCATCAGTCTGGGGCACATACTAACATAATTTTGCAGTGCTTTGCTACTGGATTTGCCTGAAGATTTGCACATTAACATGGTCACAGGCTTTAAACCTACAAGACAGCCTACGAGTGCTTCATGTCTGAAGGTTTCTCTTGCTCCTCTGTATGACTGCATATTCTTTCTCTGGTGACAAGTTGAGTTCCTATTATATTCAGGACAAGACACAAATGTTCACATTCTCTTATTTCTGTCAGAGTGCTACTTCAAAATCTCATTAAAAGCCCCTCTTTGTAGAAGTCCACAAATCTCTTCACCAACGTTTCAGAACACCATGTCTAATCAGCTAACTATCTGAACTATAGGGAAATTAGGTGAGCCCTAAACTTGGAAGTTATAGCTTCAAAAGGTCACTACAAAAGTCAAGTATATATTACTACATCTGGCAGTGGCCTTAGTTCTAAAGGTCGATATGAGAGATCTGGGTTTGTGTCACCCTTTGCAGAATCCCAGAAGGGGCTCGTGTATGTCTCCGACACCAGCAGCTGGATGCTATGGACTCTACCAAGGATTGCTGGTAGTAACACCTTGGGAAAGAACACGATGTGGCTGGAGAAGGGGCCATGCAGAGGTTAGGGCAGCACTCTTCTAGGACAAATATCCTTGTTCTAGTTCCTGGAGATAAGCGCAACACACAAGTGCAGGAATGAGGCCAAGAAGTGGGGATGGACTGCAGAGGAGGGATCAAGACCACCCAAGATCCCCAAAGCCTCTGACCCCTTTCCAGAAAGGCTGGAAAAAAATGGCTGCACATGCTAAATAACTTGCATACAAAGCGAGAAACCTAACTTCAGCCCAGGTAAACCTACCGATAAAAAGGCACCCACACCAAGCCTGGGTGGCTCTACCAAACTGCTCCTCTCAGTTTAAAGTGACAAGCTTATTCATCTCCAGTCTACCAAAGAGTTTCCACACCTGCTATTTCCTTGACTGCAGGTGAAAGTAAAGTAGAAGCTCCTTCAGAGCCTGCATCTTCAGAGCTACTGCAGCAGAAACCAAGCCTGAGGGACGAAGGAAATCCCCAGTCACAAGGTCTTATGATAAGAACAAGGACAGCTGCGAGGTCTAAATTCACTTCCACGTACTTCCTGCCAAAGTCTTCACTTCAGTAACTTATAACTGATATTAGCTTCCAACTTCAGCAGGCACAGTTAAAGCCAGAACACAGCAGCAACAGAGCAGTCCATGGTCCTGAAAGGGTCTATCAATATGAACACAGCAATACCACTCCTGTCTTTAAGCTGCAGCGAGGAACACAAGTTCTTGCAGACAGCTAGGTACTACCTCCAGACTAAAACCCTGAAAACATCTCTTCCTCCTACACAGTCTACAGCAGCCATCTTGATTCGAGCGTAGAAACATAATAGTACAAGCTTGTTTCACCAACACCTCAGAAGAAACACTTCTAGGAACCGCCTGGACTAAAGACCTGTCCAACTATTTCCATCCCTCTCAAATCAGGCACAGACACTAACTTGCTACTTAGGCCTCTACAAAAGCTCTTTTGTTATCTTCAAAGTAACACTTCAGAGCTGTTACACCACTCCATCTAACTCAGTCACTCAGTCCTTCTCTCACATAAACCACTAGATCAAGATTTGCTATGGTGCTCTTGTTGCAGTTGCCATTGACTATAGTTATAAACCTGCTGTCGGTCCTGAGGCTCCCAATACTGTAGCTGCAGTTAGTCTTTTGCTCAGAAATTCCTGCTGCAATAGATAGCAGCAATGCAGGACAGATGGAATTCAAGGGAAGGGTAGAAGAGAAGGAACAGAACAGCAGGGTTTTTTTTTTGGTTTTTGTTTGTTTGTTTTTTGTTTGTTTTTTAATATGTAAATGCAAAAAAAAATGAGAACACTTACCTGAATGGATTGATGGAATCCTAACCACACCTCATGTGGCAATTCACTTTCAGGAATTGAAAGCAGCAGCTCAAAACAACTCCTGGAAAAGCAAAAGGCAGGTAAACAAGCTACCTGAACACATTCTCTTGTTACATTAAATAACACTTGTGGCACATATTACTTACTATTCAGATAAGAAACAATAGTAATACAAACTTGTTTGACTGCACAAATCAATTAGCAGGCCAGAAACAGATTGAGAATCAGGCATGATTCATCATACAGAAAGAGTGCTCTTTTTCACTATGCACAATCTTGCTAATTTAAGATTGTAGCTACTCTTACACAAGATAGCCTCTTCAATGTGGCTCAGAACACATAGCATCACAGAATTTCTACTCTTCCTCTCAAAGAAAACATAATAACCGTTCTGAATAAGACTCAATGGACTCCAGCATGGTCTCTTGGCCTAGAGAGAGAATGAAAGCCAGCTTCACCTACCTTGACATTTCCACACTGATATATGTAAGAAAATAAAACTAAAGAACAGATTGAAAGAAGACACATGGACCAGCACAGAAATGGACCTGGATAACAGAACCCAGCAGTACCACTAAAGAGGCAGACTGAGAAGTTATGTCAAGAAGAGCATCAGCACAGACTCCTAGAAATACCTTACAGAGCCTCTGATACCAACTGGTGGAGCATTCCAACAGCTATGGCATGAACTGCAACCAGCCATGGTAGGACTGTTGCCTATATTGTTCTCAAATAGGGACTAATCTAACCCTGTATGGGACATGTGGATTACCTAAAACCCTACTGCTGCACAGAACAATTTGTCCTTATGTGCTGGTTCTAAAAACCAGCAGGGAAATTAAACTCCAAATAAGCCACTCCCCTTCCCCCACACCTTTCAGTAAGAAAGGGACAAGAAATGAGACATTATTAGTTGAAATAACAATTTATTAAAAAGCCCAATAGCAACAGCAGTATGAACAGCAAAAGAATCCAGAAAAGAAGGTGTTTTACGCACAAAAGGGTATTCAACACCGGGAACAACAAAAACCACTTCCCGAAGGCAGCGCCCATGTGGTCTCCAGAGGAAGGCAACAGGGCGGCTGTTACCACTGTTGCAGCATGTGCTATTCGGGAAACAAAAGCAACAGGGCAAGGGAGCTCCCGTAGCTTAATGTTCCCCCCTCATCCCCAGCCCAAAATCAACAGAAAGCAAGGACAAACAAACCCTGAAAGCTAGTTTGTCCAAACAAGGATCATGCAGCCACTGGCTAAACTCAGTTCTCCGCAGTTCCCTACACTCCTTGCCTTCAACTCTCCAGCCCGCTGTGTGTGCTGGGGGCAAAACGTCTCTGCCGGGATGCTGACCCTGCACCACCCAGCCCTCCTGGTTCAGCCATGCCCCGGAGCTGTCCACTTCAGCACCACAACGCCGTAGTCGTGCTTGCGAGGGAAAACCGGAGGGAGAGCCAGTGGGCAGCAGAAGGGAACAAGTTCGCCGCGGTTTTAAGGGCACCGTCCACTCCGCTCTGCCGAGCAACGAAAAATGGCAAACTTCCGATTGCTGGCACTCTGCTCTCCCTGTGAAACCATGTCCCCAGCGAGGGCGTGGGGGGTATCGAATAAGCACCGTGGTCATTCACATAGCGCTAAAAACTCCACCCCTTTTCTCTGTTTCCAGGACACCCAACGCAACTGCAAGTGTTAACTATAACACTCTGTCTAGAGATTCATATGATCTGCACACAGCAAAGTATTTTCATAAATCATAAAATATAAGGAAAGAAAACTGGTCTGGGACTCCACACGTAACAAATGCACCGAATTACTGCTATAAGCTACATCTACACTATTAGACAGTTCCAACTCATGCTACTTTTTCTTTAAAACCTCCTTTCCCAAATATTAAATACAAGAATGACAGGGTAACATATTCAGTCTTGCCACAGATAGATAGAAGAGCTGAGCTTGGGGAAGTGAAAGAGATGGCCATAAAGCAAACCTGAGTTTCAAAGCTGCTTAGTACCCAAAAAGAATGACTTCCCTTCTTCCTCCTGACTTCTGATATTGAACAGTCACCTGCCAAATGCTATGCCTTACCAGATTTTAGCTAGATTCAGCAGACATATACATAAACAACAGCAAATGGACAAATACTGAATATCTGGCCATCCTTTTCACATCTCAGAAGTCTGAATTCACTGTCTAATCCTTTTACTATAAATAGGAGTTTAGACCTGCAAAAGCTCTAAACATTTTTATTAGACTGACCAAAAATACACAGCCTTCATCACTGTCATTCCCTCATTATTCACAAAAATCTCAGGCATTACTATGCTAATGAAAAAGCCGGTAAGAGAATCACCAGATATTCCAATTGTCATAGGCCTCAATTTAATGAAATAATGACTTTCTTTTGCCTATTACTCAAGCTTGGCAATACAAGCTAATTCACTATCCAAACCAACTTTACAAAGTCTCACACCACCTGAACTCTATTTTAACATTAAAAACCTCCGAACTAAAACAAAAGAAACCAAAATAAGAAAATCACTAGGTGTGTGTCCAGTTTTCATGCAAGTCATAGAAAGATTTTTTACACCCAGTACAACATTTGCAAACTTCACAGTCAACGTGCCTGTGAAAAGTGTTTTTGATGCACACCTCACTTTCAAACCTGGTCAACCAATCCCATCTACTTCCACTGTCTTAATTCCTGGAATTGCTTTTTCTAGAATATTAGTTTTTCATATGTATGATATTGGTTATATAAAATAACAGACAAACAAAATTATAAAGCCAGCGTTTACTCCTCAGTTTTCTATACTTCGCTGGTAAGGTGCTACTTAGACAGTGAAAAAATCTGCAATTACATTTTCAAAGCATTGTATATACACAGTGAGATGACACTCCAGGAAGACAAGGGGACTTCATTTATGCCTCCAGTTATCATCTGTTGAAGTAATCCAAGACTGATCTGAACCAAGAGCCAAAAATCCTTTTGTTGTGGTCCTTGAGTCTTCCTTAGGATCCAAACAGCAAGCACTCTGGTTTAGAAATCAATGGGAAATCTGGAGCTTCAGGTGTATAGTTACCACATAAAACAAGTCAATTGACTAAGCCTTTGTTTTAAGAATTGAGTCAAACACATAGCTGCATAAAGACTAGCCAGCCTTCCCTACTGCCAAGCAGGACAAAGGGTTCTTAATTCTTTCTTTTGGCCCTTATTACACAATACATCAAAACACACCTCATCCCTGAAATCCCATTTCCTTCTTTATTGTAATACAACTAAACAGAATTTATGTGTCATGGCTAGGCCACAAATCAAAACACGAGGATCACTTCATGAAGCCAAGCCTTTCTACTCCACTCTATTGTACCACCACAATGCCTACCTATACAGAACTCAATTCTAAACTTTAATTACAATTTTTGCAAATAAACTGTAATGTGGGCTTGAATGTTTACATTATTTAAAAAAAAAAACTTATTCATTTTAAACACTCAACTTGAAAATATCTTTCAGGAAAAGATCTCCTAGATTTGAATTTCTTTACTTTAGAAGAAATAACTCTAGGCAAAAATTAACATATTGTTTGCATAAAATTTTTCTGTATGTCGTGGTTTTGCCCACCAGCCCGTCCCTGGGGCTGTGAATGGTTTTGCCCAAGTAGATTTCTGGACAAAACCC
>JAYRBT010000064.1:2292388-2475169 GCA_036023395.1 Myiotriccus ornatus
GACTCCAGGGACCCCTCAAAACCCCGGGACTCCTCAAACCCACGGTACCCCCGCAGCGACGCGGGAATGCCCCTGTCGTGAAGTCACGGGGATTCCCACTGCGTCACCGCCCGCCCCCGCTCGCCCCGTGGCTGCGGGATCCCCCTCACCCCCGCCAGGAGAATCCGGCGGAGAGCACACGGGAATTCCCGCTCCCCCACCCCCTCCGCTTAAAGGGCCAGTGTGTGTGTGTGTGTGTGTGTCTGTCTGTCTGTCTGTCTGTCTGTGTCTGTGTGTCCGTGTCCCTCCCGGTCTCTTTAAAAGCCAGTATTCCCCTCCTCGGTTCTTAAAGGGCCAGTGTTCCCTAAAGGAGGGTCTTAAAGGGCCAGTGTCCCCTAAAGGAGGGTCTTAAAGGGCCAGGTGTCTTAAAGGGCCAGCACCCCCTGCCAGAGTCTTAAAGGGCTAGCGTCCCCTAAAAGCGATCTTAAAGGGCCTGCACCCTCCTCTGCTCCCGCCTTACCTCTGTGAGGCCGCATTCCGCGGGGTCCCGGGGGCAAATGGGGCTGGGGCGGGCGCACGGGCCGTTTTTGGGGGGGCGAGGGGGAGGCCCCGCCCCGGAGGGAAATGCCACCAAAACGCTAGCGGTGTCACTGTTGCGATGGGTGACACGAGGCGGGCGGAGCTTCGGGGACCCCGCGGGACCCAATCGAGGGGGGCCGGGGGCAACTGGGCGGGGGGGGGCGGGACGGGAGTCCCAGGAAGGTACCTTGGCTGTTCCCATGTGACGTCATCGGCACCGACTGGGGACGACAACGCCGGGGGGTTCCCTAGGGTCCCCCTCAGCCCCTCAGTCATTTTGCGGAGGATCTCTGCCCTGTTTATGGGGCCTCTGACCAATTTGGAGGTGGGGCCTTTGCCCCCCAGCCCCAGCAGACCACGAGACCCACTGAGACCATGAAGACCTCCAAGACCAAATAAAGGCTGGTGCCTTTATCTGGGGGGAGGATGACACACTCGGGGGGGGGGGAGGGGAGGTGTCCCCCGGAGCTCGAGTTGGGGGAGGTGTTACTGCTTCCCCTGTGCCCCACTTTTGTGGGGCATGTCTCCCCACACTCCCCAGTCTAAAGGTGACTTAGTGGAGTGCAGTGGAGACCCCATGAGACAAACAGCAAGAAAAAAATAGGGAGAGGAAGCCTGATCAAAGCAGACATGGAAGGAAACTTGAAAATGCAAAAAGGAGTAAGACAATCAACAGAGATCTAAAAAGAGTAAGCTACAATAGCAGTGTGTATATATAAGCAAAATCTTAAAGCCTAGGGATTAATAGAGGAAAAGAGGCAGCAAACTAGACAAAAGTAGATAGAAAACTCAAATTTTTAAAGCTAAGTAACTGAGAGAAATTAATTATAAAATATCAACAGCAAACTAAGATAAAGGCAGACAGAAACTAAAAAACAAAACAAAACAAACACCACACATGCACAAAAAAAACCACCTTAAACTTTCTGACATATGACAGGACATCTTCAGAAATTATGCTTGTGAAAGCAAAAACGTAAATGTGCGCCTACTGATTTGCATGTGTGTCTTAGCAATCAAAAGTTAGCCCAGAAAATTAACAAATGTGAAGAGTATGTACCTCAGTCTTTGTATGGTAATCTCTGATCTGCCTTCAAACACAGTACTTCTGAATTTGGTGGTCTTAAAGACAACAGAGTAATACAGTTGTCCAGATTTCTCATTGCTGCAGTTTATTATATGTGATCTTACTTCACTACTGAAAGAAAACCGAGTCCATGTTACCCTGAAAGCCTATAGGACATGTCACCAATGTTTGTGCCTCTAATTATCTAGCTGGCCATTGTGGATCAGACAAATAGAGTAGAAAATAAAAATCAATTGTACACACAAAGTGGACATTATTGATGAATAGGAATAAAAAGACCTTGGTCTTCAGAGAATATTTCCACGATTGATTGATTAATGATTACTTTGACATTTGACCCTGAACAAGAAAACACAATATAGTCATTAAAACTTTTGGGGGATGTTTTGCAGCAAACCTGCTTGTTGTTATTTGACTGCGATACCATTTTGAATGAGGCAATGCATTCCAGAACATGGTGTGCAGACCATTAAATGTTCACCTTAACATTTAGGTTTTACAGAGCAAGTCAAGTAGTTCAGTCTCACTGAACACTTAGGGTTTTCAAACATACCTTCTTCAGCATCTTTGCAGGAGCTGCGGGGATGGGGGTGTCTGTGGACCACTTCAGCAGACTTAGATGATTTTTTAGCAATAACAGAAAAATGTTTAGAAACGTACTTTAAATACTCCACAGAAAAGACTTTTGTTTAGAATCCCAGAAATGGCTGGCTGTAGACTGCTAGTTTGCCAAAATGATTAAGTACTTCCAGGCAAGCTGCCATTTAACTATGAAATCGGACATGACCTATTGACTGATCCTCAGCACCAAAATTAAAATATAATGATTAGCTTTTTAGAGTGCTCAGCAGGGGAAGTTTATTCATCCTTCGCAGGACATTTGAAACAGGAATACACTTTTGCAGAGCACTGATGAGAATCACCTAAAAGAACATTAGAGTCCTGTGTACTTCTTAACTCGTATTGGTCCCAGTAGTGGAGTTACACATTAATAGCAGGCTGTGTCCTTGGCCATTGCACTGCTAATGCTGCCTCCAGAACAATTTACTCGCATGGATGGAAGATGGCAGTGGTTCTAACTTTTTACTGGATGTCGCAGATGTTTAGTTTTACACATTTTTGTAAAGAAAGGTATGTTTTAATTTTAATTTTATTTTAAATTTTCTTCTCTTTAAAAAATGTCTAACTTGTCTATTTGTATACTGATTTGCAAGCGTATTTTCATGTTTAGAAGGCTGCCTTTACATGATGTTCCCTCTATAGTCCTCAGTATTGTGACCAGAAGACTCCAACATCCTTCTGATTTCTTAACAATTATTTTACCGGATGAAAATTAATCCCATTTGAACAGAAAAAGCTATGTTAAACCACCTTTTTCCTAAAAAATACTGAAAAAAAGACACTATTCTCCTTTTTAGTATAACTGAAATCTGTTCAGTTGTACTGTACATACAATGAAAAGGGAAATCTGCAGATGTACTGTTTATCCCGAGATATAATGATGGTAGAGAATTTTTGTATAAATCCTGTATTTTTCAAAGAATTGTGGCTAAAAATAGTAACTCTTGACACTTAGGCTCTTATTCACTATTTCAAATGCAGATGTCATTGAACAGAGGAAACGAGACCAATTATGCTGATTCAATTTATTTATCATGGACATTCACAAACTAAGAGCAAATGTCTGTCTGCACAAAATTGTACGCTTAAATATATTTTTTAAATTAACAAAGACATTTTAGTGAGATACTTTATTCCCTCTTGAGTTCCTTTGTATAATCAATTTCCACCGTGAAACAGTAATTTGACATTATCATAACTTCAGCTGTGATGTGAGACTTGGAACATCCAAAATAGAGGACCAGGAAATATTCCCGTACCTTCATAAGTGTCTTAAATATAACATACTGCTCTTACATGCTATCATGTGATGGTTCAAACGGATCACTAATGCTCTTAAAATCCTGCTACAAGTCAAGGTACATTAGTTTCCACTGATCTGATGCAGACTGAAGGTGCTTAATACCTCATAGTGATGTGCTTATCAGAATGTCTTTTAAAGATAAAGTAGACATGGGCAGATGATGCAGTTTTCCATCTTGTAGATGAGAGAAAATAATACCCAGATTATCACTGAGCAGTTGTTCAAGTTGTCATGGTTACCATGTAAGCTACGATAGTTTTGTCCAGTGTCACTTTTTTCGTAATGCATTAAGGAAGGAATGCAGCTTTTACGATGTTTTGTACTTTTTTTCTCTCATACGTTTTAGTGTTAAGATGGCAGACTAACCATGGGAGACTGGAATTTCCTCGGAGGCATTTTAGAGGAGGTCCACATCCATTCTACTATTATTGGAAAGATTTGGCTAACGATCCTCTTCATATTTCGAATGCTTGTCCTTGGAGTGGCAACCGAAGATGTCTGGAACGATGAGCAATCAGAATTTATATGCAATACCGACCAACCTGGTTGCAGAAATGTGTGTTATGATGAGGCCTTTCCCATCTCTCTCATAAGATACTGGGTCTTGCAAGTTATATTTGTGTCTTCCCCTTCCCTGGTGTATATGGGTCATGCCTTATACAGACTAAGAGCCTTGGAAAAAGAGAGGCAAAACCAGAAAGCTCAGGTAAGGGTGGAACTTGAAAGCACCGAATTAGAAATGACTGAAGATCGTAAAAGGCTGGAGAGAGAACTACGGCAATTGGATCAAAGAAAGCTAAATAAAGCCCCCCTGAGAGGCTCTTTGCTCTGCACTTACGTGATACATATTTTCACAAGATCTGCAGTGGAAGTCAGCTTTATGATTGGGCAGTATCTTCTTTATGGCTTTCATCTAGATCCCCTTTATAAATGTCAGAGAGATCCATGTCCAAACACAGTTGACTGCTTTGTATCTAGACCAACAGAAAAGACAGTCTTTATATTATTCATGCAATCAATAGCGACTGTATCATTGCTTTTAAATATCCTGGAAATTATCCACTTAGGATTACGAAAAATTAAAATGGGACTCTGTGAGCAGAATAAAAACAAGGACGACTCCGACAATTTCCACATAAACATGTCTAAGAAATACTCTGTGATACCGCAGTCTTCTTTTGGAATATCCACCACCCCTCAGAAAACTCTTCCTTGTGCACTTAGCAGTTATACCTTTTTAATGGAAAAGCAAACTGACACTACTCTCTACCCAGTTCTAATTTCTCCCTCTATGTTTCAGTCTGTGCAAAATAATCATGCAGAAAGCAGCAGTAATTACACCCATTGCAATCAGGAAAATAAATTGCCAAAGAAGAGGCCAACTACAAATGCTTTAGAAAATCAGACTCAAAATGTCAGCATGAATAATAACGAGGGTTTTCTTGGTGAGCTTGGGACTGAAGTGCATGATGCACAAAAAGAGGCAGAAAAGGAACATTTCCTTGTTGTTACTCAGAATACAGATATGGCTTCAAACATGTGTTTGAGAAGCTTTACTGACATGCCATCTCAAACTTCACTGCAACCCAATACAACTTTTCCTTGTACAAGTTTTAGGCGACAGCATGGAATTGATTCATATTGGAACTGCTCAGCAACGGTTGAGAGTGCAGGAGCTTCAACAAATTCTCTTCCAAAGACCAGCAACAGAAGACAAAGCAGTTTCAGTGCAAACAACGCCCAAAGTCCTTACAATACTGGCATAAAAAATTTTAGCCGACCAGACACTCCTGACTCTACAGAGGAGGTGAGCTCAGAATCTACACAAAGTAGAAACTTGAATAGTCCTAAGCTTTACTCTCTGTCCAGGCAACTGTCACTGTCAAGTAATGCCAGCAGCAGGCGTGCCCCTACTGATCTTCAGATATAGTGGGAGTTAACCCATCAGTTCTGGAATAATTACTGAACAAGGAGACATAAACAAGACCTGTGTGTAAGAGTGGCTAAATCATTCAACTTTAACCAGCTTTTTCACCCAGATAGAAAAGTTGCGTAACCCTTTGAATGGTAGCTAAGTAACTTTTAAACAGTCCCTTTACTTCCTTTGTAATGAAAATGTGGCATAGACCTCAGTGTATAAACTTTTACATTCCTTCCAGCTAAAAAGGAAAACATACATCCTCTAAGTCCACATATTATGAAAAGTCTGGCATGACCTTTTTAAAGTGAATAAAAGTAGAAGAAAAAATTTACACTCTAACAATATATTTTGCAAAGACCAGTAAATGAAATTAGGCTAAAGGTGGCACTGGCGCTCTCAGGAGAACTTATTGGTAAACATGTTTCCACTTAGTCTGAGAATTCAGACTTTTCATAGCTGTCTGAAAGCAGAATGTCAAACATATCCCACTCTTCAAACTGTGTTAAATACAAAAAGAACAAAACATTCGATATACAGATCACCCATTCTTTGACTCTGTGGTACACTTTTTTTTTCAGTGTATCACCAATGACTTCCTCAGCAGAAAAATCAAAGCGAATTTCTTTTACTATTAGAGTTCAATACACTATTACATTTTCAAAGCATCATGAATTGCAAACAAGCTGGGAGCTTTAATTTTGATATTTTGCATAATGTTAATAAGATAGCAATTTTTTTTTAAATCAGAAAACAAGTTACTGAAATTTATTAATCAGAAATTCTGAATTTCACAAACCAGAAGGCTTACTATGGAAAATAGGAAAAAAACCAACCAAACAAAAACCAAAACAAACCACAAAAAAAAAAGAGAGAGAAAAAAGTAAATACAGTAGTACATTCCTGCTTTCATTTACAATGACAAAAGGCAAATAAAAGCTTTATCAAATTGTAAAACTACTCCCTTTCTGTTGTCTTTCCCTCGAATTCTGAAACTTTTAAATCAAACAAAGCTTATACTTGTTTAGAAGGAGCATTTTTGTTTATGCTTTTTGTGGGGGTAATAAAACATTAAGGACATTCATTCACTTGCTGCTCTGGTCCATACGGTGTAAGGAAAGTTCCAAGAAATACCTTGAAATAGTAAAGGAGACAAAGACGAACAAAATACATTTATAATAGAGCTTTCTATGTATGAAATACATTCACTTGAGTCACACAGAACTGACAGGTTGTAAATACTTGTTGAGGTGGTCACAGCTGAGATGCATTAGTGCATACACGTGGGTTTTTTTACTAGTGGATGTAACTTACTGTACATACACTGGAAAAATATTTTATGAGAAGTATCATCATGATGTTACAGCATAATTAAATTCTTAAGTGCATTGTCACTGTGCTTACCAGACAACCATGCTTCAGACTGGCTGAAAAGCTGTACAATACTAGAAAAAAGGAGCCATAAACCCTAAAAACCTCTTTTGGCCCTGTCCACGTATGAAACACACATTAGTACTATTACAGTTATTCACTGTAAATTTCTTTCAGCAGGTATCCTTTTCACCTCATATCATTCTGTGTGTGTACATAAATACAGCCCTACATAATTCTGTTTGCAGTGTAAAATTTAACATTGTGTAATATAATGGAATGAATATAAATGTATAGCCTGATTTAGGCCAGTTAATACTGCTACTTTAACTCTTTATTGGCTTTAACTCCTGCATTTCTTGATGCATAAGATTCTGTGGGCGGTAACTGCTGATGCTTGTTTTGCATTTAATGTCTGTAATAAAAAGCTTAGTATTTAATGCAGTCTGCTCCCACTGCCACATAATAGAAAGTTAGCATTTTGATGCTTACATAGGGGATATGACCTTTGCATTTCTGTTGTTCAAGATGAGTTACAAAAGAATTTGGTTTTCTGCTGCTGAGAGCAGAATTTTAGTAACTTTTTTCCTCTGGACAAGGGTCAAATATTTCATTTCATCACAGTACCTTGCCAACAGAAAAGTGTAACTTAATTCCAGTGAAAACTGAAGACATTGCAGAAGAGCACAGAGAAGTGTGAAAAGACTAACATCACAGGTGCAAGATCATTTGGGTGTTTCTTTTTTTTTTTTCCCCACTTCTATAATAAACAGATTTTATCTGTCAGTAGGTACCAGAGACTTTCACAAAAATAAACAGGTATAACTACTTCTGTGGTTTTTTAAGCAGGCTAAGGCAAATGACTTTCCTTATGATGCAAAGATTTCACCATGTATCACTCTTTGGAGCCCCTCTGGTGGGCACCTATGCAGCTGCTGCTTGCTGCAACCTTCCCCTCCTGTGATTGTCCTGCTCTGGTCTGCCCTGAGGCTTAACCTTCAATATTGTGGCAGTTTTGGTCACTGCAATACAAGAAAGATATTGAGCCATTTCAGTGTCCAAAGGAGGGCAACAGAGATTGTTAAGGGCCTTGAGGGGAAGCCGTGTGAGGAGTGGCTGAGAGCACTTGGTCTGTTCAGCTTGGAGGAGACTGAGGGGAGACTTCATTGCAGTTACAGCTTCCTTGTGAGAGGAAGAGGAGGGTCAGACACCGATCTCTGCTCTGTGGGTAGCAGGGACAGGACCCCGGGGAATGGCCTAAAGTTGTGTCAGGGCAGGGTTAGGTTGGATCTCAGGAAAACGTTCTTTCCCCAGAGGGTGGTTGGGCACTGAACAGGCTCCCCCGGGCAGTGCTCATGGCACCAAGGCTGCCAGAACTCAAGGAGTGTTTAGATGATACTCTCAGGCACATGGTGTCACTCTTGGGGATGGTCCTGTGAAGGGCCGACGGTTGGAATCGATGATCCTTGTGGGTCCCTTCCAGCTCAAAATACTCCGTGATCCTGTGATTTCAGCGCGCTGCAGTTACCCCTCGAGTCCCCGGCAGGACAGCTCAGCATACCGGCCGAAAGTCCCAGCACCCCCCGCCGCTCGGAGACACGATGCCTTCAGAACCCTCATGGCCCGGCGCAGGGGTAGGCGGGAGGGCGGTGCCGCGGCCCTGTCGCTCCGGTAACGGCGGGGAAGCGCTGGCGCCGTTAAAGCGCAGGGCGCAGGCGCGTGGTGGGGTGGGTGCGGTGTGGGGTAGATGGCGCACTACAAGGTAGGAGGCAGTGCTGGCGCTGGCGCGGTGTTGCCCCGCTTCCCGCTCGGAGCGGCGGGACCGACACCGGCTCGGCCCTTCGTGCCGCCTCCGCGGCGGAAAGTGGGGCCGGCCCGGGCCAACGAGCCGCCTCGGCAGCTGAGGCGGGACGCGCCGCCGATCTGACCGTGTGGGCGTCCTCTCTCAGGCCGCGGACTCCAAGCGGGAGCAGTTCCGCCAGTACTTGGAGAAGTCGGGGGTGCTGGACGTGCTCACCAAAGGTAAGTGTCCTGCTCGTGAGGGGCCAGCGGGCGGCTTTTGCGGCTCTGCCCGCACGGCCCGGACTGGCCAGGCCCGGCCGTGTTGTGGCGGCCCGTCGGGCAGCCCCGCCGGCTCCCGCCTCGCCGGCCGCCTCTTGCTCTCAGTCGGCGAGAGGGCGGCAGCAGAACTCTCCTGGAAAATCTCGGTGCGGCGTGGCCTGGAAATGGAATCCGAGCTGGGCGGCGAGGGAGGGCGGCGGGGCTCTGGAAACGCGCCCTGGGAGTTACAAAGCGTTAATTCCTGTGGGGTTCGATTGTTAGAGGTGCGTGTGAGATACAAGGCTCTACCTCTCCACGTATGAGTGTGTTGGAGACCTCTCTTGCTCTCGGACAAAGTGCTTCCTTCAATGCGTGCTTTTGATTAATTTCTTGGGGGCTGTTATTCTGTCAGAGCTCTACAGAGAAAGTAAATGCTTGAGGTGAAATAACAGCAAGTGTTATTTTAAACCCCACTTTAATAATTCTTTAAGACCCTTACTTGACTAGAGCTTAGTGCTTTTTCTAAAATGAATGAAACTTATGTTTTGGAGAGTGACTATCTGTATCAAAATGGGGAAAATGGTGCTACATTTGACACATATGACTTGGCATTTTTGAAATCCTTTTGAAGTCTTTTTGAGAGCCTTCCAAGAGTATGTGACAAAAATCTGTTTACATTTCTGATTGAAAATGTGCTGTTTAAAGAGGGAGCAGCAGATCTAGGATGTCAAGCGAATAGGTATTGCATTAAGACTCTTGGCCTGGTGTGTGAGTACCATTTGATTTTTCTATTGCAATACCATCCAATGCAATGGCAAAACAAGCCTTCGAAGCACTGAGGCATCCTAATTTTGTTTTGAATTTAGGAGGTGTGTAGCTTAAAACCGGTTTGACTGTGTAGTTTGAATATCTGGAACTGGCACATTGCCCCTGTAGGGAGTGGGGAATGGTTATGTTTGGGAACTTTGAGTATTCACATGACTGAGTTCTCCATGTATATGACTACTTTTATTTAAGCTGTCAGGTACTGCTGCTTGTGTTTGACTTCTGTGGCAATTAGGGGCCCCATCCATAGAGATTATCAGTGTCACCTACTCTGACAGTAGCCGTTTAGTTTTGTAAATGTTCGATGGAGGTTTGCTTTTATGGGGAAGGTTACAGAACTGCTGATGTCCTGTGGTTCAAAGAAGTGGAAATAATGATACATGAAGGGAGTCTCAAAATAGTTAGAATTTCAGTCTTGCTGATGAAAGCTAATACTAGTGTTGCATGTGGAATGTGTAAAAGTTGTCCAGGCCATTTTGTGTTCTGTGCTGGACTAGCCAAAGACTGAGGCTGGGGATCAAGAAAACTTACCTTTAGCTGTTACTAGGTGGAATGTTCTGTCTACTCCTGTACAGCAGACCTGTTTATGTCGAAGTAAACAGGTGAAAATCATGTTAAATGGAAAAATATGCTATAAATGTATTATGCTTTCTGACTGTTGGTATGTGTTCTAAAAACTTAAGAGTTGCATGAACTTCTTGCAGTTGATGACGATTTTCTGTTTGCAGTGTTGGTAGCCTTATATGAAGAGCCAGAGAAACCAAATAGTGCACTGGAGTATCCTTTTTCTCTGCTGTGTCTTGTTTGTAGAGACCTTATGTGAAACAGCAGTACTGCTTCTGACTCAGGTGAACTGGAAAGGCTCATTTAGAACCCTTGCCTCGAGAACATGGCTTTTATCGATGCATTTTGGCTAATAATTGACTTCTTACAAGCTAATGGAGAGTCTGACAGGATGCAAGAGAACTGGGCTATCAGCATGCCAACAATTACATGGCTAAGGTATAGGCCATTACAGAGTTGTAGACCTGCAGCATTTGAGTACCAGCAGTGTCTATGACTTCTGAAGTTTGCTTCTTCACATTTCCTTTTTTGTTTCATTGGGGTTTTTTTTTAATAATAAGAATTTGTACTGATGTTTTGTTTTTGGTTGTGTTTTTTTTATGGAATATAGCTACGAATTTAAAGACCTCTCTTATTTTTTAACTTCATTCTATAGGATGAAAAGCACTGTAGTAATCTCAATGGTGTATTGTGATTTTGGTCATGTGTACTGCAGTGTTAACTTCAACTAAAATATAACTGAAGAAATACTTAACGTCTAAATATCAGCTTTCTGAAGCATCATCTGGGAGCTTCAGCTCCTGAGAATCCAGAATTAGAGGCACTTCACTTGGAACTGGCAGAGATGAAAGAAAAATATGAAGCTGTGCTGGAAGAAAATAAAATCCTGAAAAGCAAGGTAAAATCTACTTGGTGTTACTCTGTAGTTCCATATCGTACAACAAAAAATACTTTAATACTCAGAATACAGCTTTCTTCCATTAGAGTAACTGATAAGTGTTGCATTGTTTACCGTTGTGGCTGAGAAATGCTGATAGAATTCATTGTAGTTAAGGTTGGTTTTTTTTTTTTTTTATGGGACGCTTCTTTTAGAATATAACATGTAATATTACTGAACTTGAGATTTTATTTATTCAGGGAAAGTCTGTGTTATCAAGTCTAATATACCCTCATTCAATCCTGTCTGGATGTGTTTGTCTGATATTATGTAGCTCATGCTTTCATGAGAGTTTTGAAAAACTCAGGTAATGTATCCATTATAAAGGTTTTCAAAAGGCAAACAGAAAGAGTAATATTCTATATTACTTTGTGTCACTTGGCACAGAGGCACACCCTTGCACATGGCAGGATGTCACCAGTGGAGGATATGAGACCCCCAGGGAACAATAATATGTGCTTTTTATCCAAAACAACCCTGGTATTTTTCTATCTGCAACAGCAGTGAGTCTGAAGTGCAGGCAAAGACAGGGCCATTCTTTAATGGGTGTCTGAAAGAGCTCTGAGGTGGGAACAGCTTTCTAAAAACACTGAAGAAAGAACCTTTGAGGTGCTTAATACTCCAGTAGCTTATGTGCCACTGCAGGTTTACATGCATTTATTGGAAATGGATGGTGGCTGTTATATGTGAATATAACAAAGTTTTTTACTAGGAGACAGCCACCCCACTTTAGGTCTGGGAGAAGGGATTCGTGGGCATTACCCCTTTGTATTTCTTGTCTGGAGTGCCCTCTTGCTGTTCTAATAATTCCCCTCCTCTTCTGTTACCCACTGTGATTTCTC
The DNA here is from genome assembly GCA_036023395.1 of Myiotriccus ornatus. NCBI lineage: Eukaryota > Metazoa > Chordata > Aves > Passeriformes > Tyrannidae > Myiotriccus > Myiotriccus ornatus. The sequence continues at coordinate 2,304,455 of JAYRBT010000064.1, forward strand.
ACAGCTACATTTGTTATTTCTTCCTAGGAAATATGGCAAACAGCAGAATTTCAGGGGAGTAGCAATAGACCAGCAGTTCACTTGGTGTTGCAGACTTAAAAATGCAACCGATAGTAAGACAGACAGATGAGAGCAGAGTAATCTGAGTCTTTGTTTAAAGAATTCAAGACTTGTTCCAGGAAATTAAGCCTTTCTGTAATCGTGGGTTCATTTGTGCTTTCATGTTATTCATCTTTCAAATGATAACTCTTACTTTATATATTTTCCAGTGTAAGTGTTGGTTTCTTTTTCCCTTTCTTTCTTCTACTGTGTAATGCACATCATTTGGACATTCTGTAGAACTTCACACAGAATGCGGGGAGAACACTAGTGTTTAGCTTTCTTTTAGCTTTCTTTTAGCTTTTCTCTAGCATAAAATATATGCCATTATCTGTGTGTTTATTGATAACTTCTGTTGCAATCATCTGAAGATCTGTCTCTTTCCTTACATTTATTGCTCAGAATGTCAGGTATTTGTGTGTGCTGAGGGCAGGGACAGGAAGTCAATAGTTAGGCTGGAGGTAGAAAAGAAAACTGACTTTGGATTGTGTACTAGCCATCTGTTGTAGTAAAATTTACAAGAATGAAAAATGCTATTTTTGCAGTTTTTATTAGCAGCAGAGTGATTGGTGCAATTTAGTGTTGCTATGAGGAAAGAACACGTGTATTTTAACTTATTTTTTATGTACTTTTTTATTTTTAAGCCACTCTGCAATTTGCAAAGGGGAGGAATCTTAATTGAGTAAACTGAACTGGCATATCTCAGAGATATGGTCCTTTTCAACTGTTTTTGAAGCTTGAGCTTTTCTTTTATGTCACTGGGGTCAAGTGAACGCCATATCTTTCCTTGGAAGTAACTTTATAAGTAAAGGTCATATTTAGTGTAAGTGCATAGTTGCCCAAGCTATGCTCTTCAGAAAGCATAATGGAAGCTAGAATGACTACAGGAAATGTTAGTTAGTTTGGATACTGTTGCAATGAGAATAACTGTTTCATTTAATCATATTTTAGTGAAACCGTAGCTTATAGGTCATCATTATCAACTGCTATCTCAGATGTAAAGTACTTAATGAGTCCTGGAACAAGAAGCAGTGAAAAATTAAGGGCAAGATCTATGTGCTTTTAGAAGGCCCCCTTGTTATGGCTGCATGGTTATACAGTGTGTCAAATGGATGTTTTGAGAGAAGGGTTACTTTGTTTCCTCACTTGAAAATGGACTTGAATAAAGATGAGTGAGTTCAAGTGCACAAAGTAAATGGAGCAAGTCCAGACCAAACATTTTCTTACACTTTTTAATGTAGCATGTTATATGAAATGTTGCAACTAACTGAATTCCTTTCTTTAAATCCACAGCTGGCTCAGTATGAACCACCTCAAGATGAGAACCATGGTGAATAACAGTAGTTTCTCCTTTAATGCCTTGACTAAATAAAGGGCTTCCTGAGAACTCTGGTGTGTGTGAACTCTGCATTGTCTGCTTTGTTACTTCATCATCTTAAAGAAAGAAAGTGCAGTATCATGAGCATGCAGCTACAGCAGCAATTGACGAGTTAAGCATACTGGCCAACTTCCTGTGTTTAAGAAAAGATGACAGTTACAATGAACTTCTAGATAACTGTGTCTGCCAACTTTGTGTAATTTTCACATCATGGTCAATGGTCCTGTTTGAACTGCTGATCTCTCTTGGTTTTCTTTTAACTGAAGGGGGTGATATGGCACAGATGGACTAACTGTAAACTAAAGCAGGACCTTCAAGTTACATTCTGTGTTGCTACTCAGCATGGACATTAGGCTTCTGCTGAAGCTGACAGGGTAAGTGTCTACTCAGAGGCACAAAATGAGCAAATATAGTTAGGTGATGGACATAGCACAATGCTGAAGATGCAGCACCTACTGAACTTATACTGCAATTTGTATGAGGTGTACCTATTTCCATGCAGTTCGTGTCTCCGATCCTGTCTCAGAAACTGGGCCTTGGAAAGTTGATCCAGATAACAACTTGAACAGTTCTGAACGTAATGCAGAAGTCTTACTTGTAATGAAAGTCTTGTGTAATTACAGTGACATGTGTAAGAGTACAATGGGGAGAGTTCTGCTTTCTTTTTCATCTAACAGTGAAAAGAAAATTTAGTCAGGGTAGAAAATCCAAGCAGGGTAGGGTGTGAGTGTGACTTGTGATTTTTAATTTTGCCTATGTTCTGTCTCCCATTTTCCTGAATTTGCTTCATGACTCTTCTGAAATGCAAAATAGACCTTTATTAAAAAAAAGATACATTTTAAAGAGCTGCATTTGTTTCCAGTCCTAAAACTAGGTATTTTAAAGGCAGCTGATGACAGGAAAAATAAAGGAAAGGGGAAATTAAGTTGTCCTATATATTAGATTTACTGGCTATTAGTTTAACTTCCTTATTTTTAGGATAGGTTTTGCAGATTGTCTTGCAGACGTGATAGGATGGATTGGAACTTTTGTTAATCTAATCAGGGCTAATGAACATAATAATTGCTTACTTTACTACTGTATCTAATGTTGATCTAAACAGGCCAGAAGAGAGGTAAATGAGGGGAAAATACTGTGTTAAGTCTATAAAGCATTAATTAGAAAAAACCTACCCTGAACCAACAAATCAAAGGAAAAAAAAAGGCAGGAAAAAATGCTCCAACCTCTGGAACATATCCCTAGCATTAAGTTGCACCATGTGAAAATAGGGAGGGGATAATGCTATAAGAAATGTACAGCTGAACATGTTCTCTGAGTAATGGGACGGGCATGTCTTGCTAAAGAAGAAGCAAGATGGGTAAAGGTGTTAGTCGAGCCCCTAAACAGGGCATGAAGGACTCCGGAGTTGAGATGTTGGGTGCCAGGGTAGTAATGCAAACTTACATTTTTCATAACTGTATTAGTTCCCCTCTGAAAAGCAGTTTGGGTCTTGCGAGTCTTAATTTAGGATTGTAATGAAATAACAGTAATGAGTTAGATAAAACATCAGTGGAGCTGCCTGCTTGTACTGGGCTCTCAGTAGAAAATGGACTGACTGTTTATGTGAAGAACCTTGCTAAAATTAATGACTTTAACGAAGAGCCTTGCTTTACAAGGTAACATTTGCTTAGAGGGGGTGGCCTCCCCTACCCCTACTGAGGGCTGGTTTTACGCCTTAAGCGAAGTGGAACCTGCAGCCTGTCTCCACGGCAGGCAGGGGCTGCTTCGTGGGGCTCCCTCGAGAGCGCGGCGAGTCCCTCCTGCCAGGTAACCCCCGGCTTTGCCCCATCCATACTCTCCCGGTGCCCCGCCACCACCCCCCCATCTCTCCTGCTCTGCTCGGGCCGTGCTCGCGCGGTGCCCTCGCCCCGCCTCTCCTGCTCACGTGCGGCAGCGCCGTCAGGTGACTGGGGTCGTCTGACCGGGGCCGTCCCACCTCGCCGCCTCTCTCGGGCCAATCGGCGGCGCGGGGCTTTGACAGCGGCCAATCCGTGCCGGGCTGGGCTGTGTCGGGCTGGGCCGGGCTAGCGAGAGGAAGCTTCGGGCCGGGTGCTGGCGGGCAGCGGGCTCGGGGCGGACATGGCGCTCCAGTTCGGCGGGGCGGGCGCGCCGGGCGCGGCTGAGGAACCGGCGTTGGTGGGGGGCAGCTTCGGGGCCGGGGACTCGTTCCCCAAGGACTTCGGCTACGGGGAGGAGGAGGAGGAGGCGGAGCTGGAGGGAGGCCCAGGGCCCGGCGGGCCCGGCGGCGGCGCGGGTGGACCCGGCAGCGGCGCGGGCGGGGCGGACTCCAAGCCGCGGATCCTGCTTATGGGGCTGCGGCGCAGCGGGAAATCCTCCATCCAGAAGGTGAGGGGCCGCCGGCGGCTCCCCCCTTCCCCGCCCGAGTTGTCTCTCATTTGCTGTGCTGCTGTTCGGGCCATTCCTACTTTTTATTGTGGGCCCATGTGGCGAAGTTGAAACGACGGGAACCTCCTGCCTAAAGATGCTGGCTTTCCAGAGCGGAGTCTGATCGCTTGCGCTAGAGAGGAAGGTCGTGTAGCATAGGTTGTAGCCTTTGCATTTCTTCACTTTTAACGCTTTAAAAGTAAACAAGTGAAGATGCTAGTGTGAAGTTTGTCGTGAGGTGTTTCTTACAGCTGTGAAAGCACCGTGAGCGGTTCAGGTGTGTGGTGTTTAGCGTGCTTCCACTTGGAAGACTTGAGCTTTTTATGCCTTTTGATGCTTTGAAAGAGACTTCTGCTTTTGTATAAACAGGACAGACTCTGGTTCTCGTTAGTTACACTAGACGGAGTAAACGAGAGTCAAGGAGGAAATGCCTTAGGAGTTTCAATGCCTTAGGTTTGTTGGTAGCTTTGTGAAATCACTAGTGTTTCTTACTAAAAGTAAGATAAATTCTCATTTGCCACGTAGCTCAAAAGAAGTGTAGCGCTAGGAATGATCCTTGTTCCTCAGTGCAAATTTTATGTTTGTGGTCCCAACTGTGAAGTTTTCAGTGGTATTTTTATGGGAAGGTGTTACTAGTGAAATGCGTGGTTCTCAAGCTCTAGGCTTAGGGGCCTCAAACTTGCTTCAAATGCAAGTGTGAAAACCTATAGAGATTTCTGTAAAGGCTTTGTGGAGGGAAGCCTTTTTTGGACATTGTGGTATAGCAGGTATGAATCTGCTTCTTTTTGCCATCTTATGCAGACTGCTTGGTAATCCATACGCTGCAGTAAACCAATGAGTTCTAAACTGACTTCAGACTGTATGTGTTAGTGAGAAATTCTGAAGTACAGTGGCAGACCAGGCTGTCATTGCTTTTTAGTGTTGTCAGTTATTCCCCATTATTTAGGTCGAATGATCTCACTGTACGTGCAAATGCAGTGATTTCACTGAAAGTCTTTTCTAAGTCTTTTAGTCATGTGAACGGCACTGGTTGTAGACTCTCATTAGAGATCTTATCGTGTTATCTGCTGTTGAAAAACCTCCCAAAAGCTAGAGGGAAGCAGCAACTCCAAATTGCAGATGGATTTTAAGACTTTTCAGGTCTCTTTATAGATGTAGCTTTTGGACTTTTTTATGGTCAATGTTGATAGTCTTCAGTTCTCTGAGGACCTGTTCAAGTAGCTGTATAGGAAAGGAATAGTGTGATGCTGAGTATGTAATAAGAGGACATAGGATTTATCTTTTGCCCATTGGTTACCGATCTGGCTTAGGAATTAGACATAAGCTGTGATTCTGATACCTAGGAGTTCATTGTGATGCTGCCTGAGCAAAGTAACTGTGGCAATAATTTGAGACATTCTTGTAATATCAAGAAATTTCACATCAACAGTGTTCCTGCTCTTAGATCTGTCTGTTTCCAAAAACGTCCATAACCAGACCCACCCTTCTGTCTGGGCACTAGTTGTTGATCACCTTGCCAGGGAAGAGGGATATGCAAGACAAACACTGTATCAGGGAAAGTATTGGCTTTGTGATTGTCTAGAAATTTCTGTGAAAAGCGTGAATTATTAAACCATTCCAACCTTCCACTGAGAGCAATATTAACAGGACAACTCTTGCAAAAAAAAAAATTATGGTCCTGTGGAGGAACTCTTTTTCCTTTGGACAGTTGGGTTTTCTATACTGGTATAACCTCTGAATACTCAGCAGCAAATTGAGGGTAATAGATTTTGGGAATGTGATGATTGCTTTGGTTCATAAAATAAATTTTTGTGCAGACTTGCGTAACTGGACTTACTGTACTGTCCCTGTGTAATAGGAACCTGGAAAGAACCCCCCCCTGGTTGGGGGACACCAGTCTGATGAAATGTGCTGCTTTGGGAAGAAGGGAAAATGGAAATGATGGTGTTGCTTCCCAGAGACTTATCAGCTTTAAACCGAATTTACTAATTCTGTCCCGCTTCTATGGGAGACGCTGAGTTCCAAAAGAAATTTTGATTTCAGAATGCTTTAAAACTGTGCTGCAAACTATGCTGAAGAATGCAGTACAGCCACTGTTTATCTAGAACTGTTCTTACTTTTCCATAGGTATGTTCTGCTGTTTAAAACCCCATTAAGACCATGGCCTCCTAAACCTTCCCTTAGGCTTAAAAATCTAGGCTGACATATTACTTTGAACCTCACTAAACAATCCATTAACTATACTGAGTGTAGAGTTGTTTGTCTTTCAGGTTTTTTTGACAGTTTGTTGCATCAGGTCTCTAATGGATGACTTCTGTAATTGCATGAAACATCTGATAAAACCAGAATTACCAAGTGCTGTATATGAAATATCTTTCTTTTGCAGTTCTAGTGTTTGACCACATTATGTTTGGAATAGCTTTCATATTACATAGTTGAGTTGCTTTAGAACAGTGTTCAGTGTTGACACTGCTTTTGCTACAGGCTGCTTTGCTGTGGAGTTACATGCTAGTTCTGTTTGTACAGGGAAGAGCTAAAATCCCAGTGGGGCTTTTTGAGTTCTAGCAACGACTATGTTTTTCACCCTGCAGCTAAACTGTTTACTGAGTAGTGTGAAATCTTTCATAGTTTCTTTAGGGAAGTTTCACAGAAGTTCCACCTGACCATGAGGAAGAACTTCTTTACTGTGCAGGTGACTGGAGCCCTGGAACAGGCTGCCCAGTGAGGTTGTGGAGTCTCCGGCACTGGAGTTACTCAAGAACCATCTGGACACAATCCTGTGTAATGTGCTTTGGGATGACCCTACTTGAAAAGGGAGGTTCGCCCAGAAGACCCCACTGTGTTCCCTTCCAACTGTACCCATTCTGTGATTCTCTAATTAAAAGGAGAGGGTCAGCAAACTTAACTCAGTTGTTAATAGATGGCACACGACCTATCTATTCAGGTCTCTAAAACAGAGATGTTATTTTTGTACACTTCTATTGTAGTTTAGGAACCATCTGATTATGTTGTGTTATAACACTTGACACCAGACTAAAAGCAAAGCTTCCTTTAGGAATTTCTAAGATTGGAAAGGAAAGGTTCTTAAAAGCTTGCAGTTGCTTAATTAACACATTTGCTTCATACCACATAAGAATATAACAAAATTTGAACATACTGTGTTAGACTTGCAAGGAAGAGAGTAACTGGAATGTCTGTGTCTTTAGCCATTGGACTTGTGAAAATGTTTAACCGTATTCAGTTGCTTGGTTTGGGTTCGGGGGTAGGTCATTTCCTTAGCTGATGCAGGAAGCTGTCTATATACCAAAACAAAGCTGTATGCCTTAGAAGGGATAAACCTATTTGTAAGATTTAAGTCACAAAACTTTCATCCATTTCTTCTAATAAGGTAAAGTCTGTTATTTGTGTTCTTTTAACAGGTGGTGTTTCACAAAATGTCTCCCAATGAGACACTGTTCTTGGAAAGTACCAACAAAATCTACAAAGATGATATTTCCAACAGTTCGTTTGTGAATTTCCAAATATGGGATTTTCCTGGACAGATGGACTTTTTTGATCCAACATTTGACTATGAGATGATCTTCAGAGGAACGGGTGCTCTAATATATGTTATTGATGCCCAGGTAAATACAAATCACTAAGAATCACAAGAAAGTTTTATTTTTACTTTTTGTGTGAGAGGAGTTGAATGGGAAGCTAGTAATTCATATTTTTAGATAAGTTCGTAAAACATCTGCTACGTATGAAATGATGGATTGGCAATCTGACTTTTGGTGTGTGTTTTTATTTTTGTGAAGTGACTGGAACATACGCTACTGGTGGAGAGAGGGGAAAGGGGCTGGTACTCTGATATTACCTGCAATAATAGTGAGAACCTACTGTGCTAGGTGGATGGAATTATCCCTTCCTTCTGCTGTGGAGTTTGTTTAATAATAGCACACTTCTGACCTCAGTTTCTAGTACTGATTCTACAGGATATCTGGCAGTTTTTAATAAACCTAGAAATTGCACCGTGGGAGATCACTGCTTGCCTATTGCTGGAGCTGAAATGTAACCCATCTTTTGCTCTGAAGTCTAGTTTTGTGTAGCTGAGCCTTGGATAGCTAATGAAACTTAATTGACATAACAGAATCTAAGCTGCTTGGATTTCTCACACGTCAGGGTATTCTCTCTCTCCTCCCAGACTTCTTATTAGTTACAGTATTGAAGTTCTTGCACTGAAATATTTTGTTCTTGTGCAGAATGTAATAGTTATCAGAGAGAAAGCTTTATTCCTGCCAAAACTGATTTACAGGATGACTACATGGAAGCTTTAACAAGACTGCACATTACAGTTTCAAAAGCCTACAAGGTCAACCCGGAAATGAACTTTGAAGTTTTTATTCATAAAGTTGATGGTTTATCAGATGACCATAAGATAGAAACTCAGAGGGATATTCATCAAAGGGCTAATGATGATCTTACAGATGCTGGGCTTGAAAAACTTCACCTTAGGTGAGTTAAAGACTCTGGCATATGTGATTCTGCTGTTGCTGATATGCATACCGATTAATGGCTTTTAGATGTGATACTGGACTGACTGGAGCAAGGTCTGATTACTTTCTTATTATTTAGCAAACTCTTGTTTAAAAAATACACCGCTAAATTTATGGACAAGCTTTAGCTGTTAGGCTGACTAAAATAAAGCAGGCTACTGTATCAGATTTCAGTGAACAGATTATTCATAAACTCGATGATAATTCAAGGCCCTTCTCAGTTAGCCTAACAAGCCAAATTTGTACATGTGGCCTGTAGGGGCAGGGAAAGGAGAGGGGGGAAGGTCTCTGCCTTCTAGTCCTGGGTAGCACTGACTTTTCAGCATGATTGGTTTAAAAGCTTAGTCTGTTACTCGAGCTTTGGCTCACTTATAAGGTATCTACTACAGACACCTTTAGAACGAGCCATTTTTTCTGTGGGTTTACTGCTATTTTGATTTTTGTGGAGCCAGTATCTTGATGTTAGTGTGAACAAAGTGGAAGGCCAGGAACAGGACTTGAAGAAATCAAATTGAGCATTATTTATACCTTTGTAATACGCGTTCTGTAGGCAAAGTGTGTTGTGAAAGAATGTTGAAATTTTTATCCTTGGTCTCCCATCTCTAAGGGATGGGGGAAATCTGTTTCGTGGTTACTCCAGCCACTCAGAATTTAGGTTCTTTGTGCATTGGTCAGACATATTTGTGATAAAGGCATACCAGCCAAGGCATCAGTCCTGAATGTAGGAAAACATAGCTTTAACATTTCTATTGCAATTCTGAAATATTCTTGAATCTTCTTTTTCTTTTTTTTCCTTCCATTGCCCTCCCTCCTCATCTCAGCTTTTATTTGACCAGTATCTATGACCATTCAATATTTGAAGCCTTCAGTAAAGTGGTGCAGAAGCTCATTCCACAACTGCCAACCCTGGAAAACCTACTTAATATCTTTATATCAGTAAGTGTTAATCTAACAGAACTTTGAGTGAAATATGCAGAATGGTAAAGCAAGTCCTGCCAAGGAATGCTGGCTAGATCTGCCCTTGGGAAATTTGGGTGGCACTCATGTGGGTGTACTCTGCTGACCTGGATGTCTACATTAGAAGCTCTCTACCACAGCTAAATTGTATTGGTGTGTGCTCTGTGGGGGTTTCTCTAAATGTTGACAAAGCGTAGTTTGACTGGTTGTAACAGGGAAGTTTCCTGCAGGATATACTGATTAGTTTGCTAAGGCACTTAGTAGTCTAATGTAGCAACAGATGCATTTGGTAATATGAACTTGGCCTTGAACTAAACTGTCTATTTCATATGGCCTGTGAGACTTTTCCCTTTATTCTTTTAGTGTTTGCATTTCTTAGAAAATTTGTGATATAGAAATTTGCTGCTGTATACTTTAAATCAAATAAAATATCACCCTCAAGACAAGACTGTTTCATTTAAATCATGTCTGTTGCAGGCATGTGGCCAACATGGAAAAAAACAGTTATGACTGAGAGGAGCTGTGTGCTCAGACATGTTGCCCCATGCTACCCTATAATGCTTGTTTGCTAAGTTTGGTAGAGGACTGGCCAGTGGATAAAGGGCATGCTCATCTTGATCAGTGCCATGAGGGTATCAGTGCCATGAGTGTGATCTTGATGCCAAAAGGATTGTCTGGATGTCCTCAGGACACTGTCTTTGGTACTGAGACTAGCTAGAAAGAAGAGAGAAGAAATGATTCTGGGTGCATAAATATATAAGAACCTTTGCCAGTAGTGTATATGTGGTAACTTGGTGAACTACAAAAGGCTTCTTGAACTTAGTATGAGCACATGCACTTTGCTAAAGTGCTCAGTTACAAATGTCTTGGTGCTTTTCATACCCATAACTGCCGTAATGTGGTACTCTTCGTAGATTTTTAAGTTCAGAAGCTGACTTAGTTGCTCTGCATGTTAAACTATGTGGCAACTGCCTCACACAAAAAATGAACTGCCAAGATACCACAAACATAAAACTTAAGTGTCAGCATACTACTGTGAAATATCTCATCTCAGATGCCAGTCCATTAGGTGGTTTTGAATGTATGACTCTTCTGGAATTAACAGAACCGCAGAAGAGGTAAACTGCTGAATGTGGGTTCTGGAAGCATAATAAAATGTAACCTGAATTATGATCTGTTAAATAATAAACTAAAAAGAATTACAACAGGGTCCCCAGTTTTATTTTGTCAACTATGTAATGTTCATATGTACTATGGCAACAAGGGTATTGTATTTATAAACTATATGCTCTAAATCTTCAATCTGTCTTAAGTCTCTAAATTGCTTATGTTTAAACCATTTTCTGCTATTAAGAATGTGAAAGTTATGAATTCTACTTGAGATTTTAAAAATTCATCCAAATTCTTTTTCTTTCTGAAGAATTCAGGCATTGAAAAAGCTTTTCTCTTCGATGTAGTCAGCAAAATCTACATTGCAACAGACAGTTCCCCTGTGGACATGCAGTCATATGAGTTGTGCTGTGACATGATTGATGTAGTGATAGATGTTTCCTGTATATATGGGTAAGTGATGTATACTCTTAGGAAAAGAAAAAAGTCCTCAAATTTGTAGAATAGTTTGCAAACTGTGCAAATAGTGCTGGCTTTGTCATGCAACAAGATGCTATTGATTGGTCTTTAGAGCACATTGGTTCTTTAAGTAATTAGAATAAAGCCAAATGATTTGGCAGCTAAATCGAGCATTTCTACTCGGTTTGTTTCCCACCATTCCTGGCCCCAGACAGCTGTCTGACATTTGCTAAAGTTGTGTCTCATGTAAAATGTAAATAGTGCCGTATCTTGTTTGTCATGATGGGTGCAAGTATGTTAATGCCTGCAAATAACTGGGGTGGACAACATGCCGTGGCTTGTAAGTGTAACTTGCAGTGATAACTGCTTTGAGACTTGCTGCTATCTGAACAGAATAGCATATGTGACTTTCAACAAGGGATGCCCATAGTGCTTATGTCTCACAATTTACAGCAGAATTATACTTCACAATGTATTTTTGAAGTGGTTCTGGACAAGCAGTAACTTTTTTTAGAACTGTGGTTATAGCCTGGAAAATACAGTGTTGCCAAGAAATACCTCAACATATAATGGTCTCTCTCCTGATAGGTTAATCCAGGGTTGTGTAGCTGTTTTGGGCTTTTTTGGTTTCTTTTCAGGAGTGCATAGAAGTAGTTTGCGATACATCATTTACTTCTATAGTGATTTAACTAACACTAATAACTTGCAGATAGAAAGCAGCATGCTAATCTTGTCTTGTAAATGCAGGCTGGTTCAGCTTAAGACCTAAAAGCGTTCTGCTCCCTGTTGCACCCTCCAGCCCAGCCTCACTAAGGAAGCCTTTGTATTAATTTATCAAAATTAATTTCGCTGAGATGCCACTACACTGACATCAAAAGAATGCATGCTGATGGCTTGCTCTTAACTGCTCATCTAAGACAGACAGTATCTAATGAAGGCCTCTACTCTGTTTAGGTGTAGCTTTCCTGAGAAACTTAAGGTGTGATAATGGTCTTACTCAACGATAGTATTAAGACCTTGCCCAACGTTCAGTATGAGTAGTATTCTTCTAACTGCATTTAACAGGTATTTGTCTTGAAGTTACATATGCATGCCTATTAGATTATGCCTTGGGTTAACTGTTCTTTTTTCAGGTTAAAAGAAGATGGCACTGGAAGTGCTTATGATAAAGAGTCAATGGCAATTATCAAGCTCAATAACACAACAGTCCTGTACTTAAAGGAAGTAACAAAATTTTTGGCATTAGTTTGCATTCTTAGAGAAGAGAGTTTTGAGCGCAAAGGTAAGGACTTCCCCACCACCGACAAGCTTTTATCTAAGGTTTTTTATCGACTGCAAAATATTAGTATGACTTTACAAGTCACCTTGATTTTTCTGTAAGTAAATTCGTATAATTTCTTTGGGGAGGAATTTTCTTATTTCTTAGGGATAGGAATAAGAGGTCGTATTTTTAATTTTGTGAATCATCTCTTTAATTGCTGTCTTCCTGATGAAATTACTTGTGTAGCTAATGTGAGCTCTGTCACTACCATCTGCTCTACTGAAATCAGTAGAATGGAGTAATGGTCTCCTTACCTGCTGTTTAATTATGAGTATACACGTTGCATTTGAAATTGATACCTTTTTTCAGAAAACTGTCCAAATAAATACTAGCATCAGTAAAACATTGTTAAATCTTCTGAGCCCAAGTTATTAGTTAAATGTAACATTTCATACTGATTTTGAAGCTCTGTTTATGTAAATATGCCAACCTGAACGCAGTTTTTCCTCTCCCTTCCCCCTCCTTCTTGATAGGTTTGATAGACTACAATTTTCACTGCTTCCGCAAAGCCATTCATGAAGTCTTCGAAGTAGGTGTTGCCTCACACAGAATCTCCAACCATCAATCAAGTACCTCAAATATGAAAGCAGTGACTCACAATGGCACACCTAGGAATGCAGTCTAGAGGAAAGCTAATGACCTTGGATAGACTTGTCAGCTCTTCACTCCAAAGTTTTGCAGAACAAGAGAAGAGTAGTCTGAAAGCCTGAAGTATGTTTCAGAGGAGAAGAGTGGTCCTCACTGTGGAACAGCAGCTTGTAACTGATGTTGGACAACTGAAACTACTGTAAAAATAGTTTGAGGCCAGTGGAGTTAGAAATGCTGGTTAAAACCAGCTGTGTTGCAAATGCAGTAGTTTTTCAGTTTGGAATCCTATTTTAACAGTCTGTCTCTGACTGATTGCCTGGTCAAAACTTAAAAACAATTGAGTTGAGTTTTGTGTGAAACACTGAATAGTCACTTGCTCAACTTCTTTTATTATTATTATTTTAAATTAATCTGTAGAATATCCACTTTTGCTTAAGTTTACCCTTTTGTCATGCAAAAAAAAAAATTAACATAATTAAGGCTTGTGAAACTCAGGCTTTTTGCTTGCTGAGGCTGGTCTCACAAATCATTCCATTAAGTAGCTCTTTCTGGTGCGCTCATAATATTCTTGTGAATTCTGTGTTTGTTAAGTGGATGCAAGGTAGAGCTCTGTTCTAATGATTATGTGTTTGTTTAGAGAACTGACCTGGGGCTTCATTTTAAGAGATCGTGATACTTCTCTTTCAGACCACACTTCTTGGTATGTCCCCTTTGCTGGAAGGGAAGTATTAAAATCAAAAATAAACTACCTGCTTTCTTTTGCAAAAACATGGATGTCATAAATCTGTGTGATTAATCCTATTCATGAAACAAATGCATGGCTAACTGAACCGAAATGTCTGCCATCTGTTGAAATAAAGCAACCACTTTCAGCTATTCCCAAGCAAAGAAAAATGACAATGTTACTGACTTCTGATGATGGATCTCTTTCCTCTCTGACTGATAATCAAGACAATTCCTAGGAAAATGTCTGAGGGTGTTATCCATGCATGGCAATTAAGTATCAGTCTGCCATAACCTACTAATAACACTGGACTTTGAAAGCATGTTGATTCTGTACTGTGACAAACACCTTCTTGTTTGTCACCAGGCAATCTGACTAGAACAGTGTTTTTTTCTGATTTTGTGAATGCTTACTTTCATACTATGGGCAGTATATCTGAATTCTTTAATTTATTGATATTGGTATTATTACAGTAGATGTCATACTATACATCAACCTTGCTATGCAGTAAGCTCAGCCACTGGCCCATAAAGATCCTGCCTCTCTTTACCTGTCCCTATGTGTGTATAGGTGTCGCAAAGCCATTGGACCGACTCTACAAGTGCCACTATAAAATTTTGTGCAAGAAGAACTAACTGTAAGCAATCTCTGCAACTACTGTATTTATGTGGTCTGAAGTAACCATTGGAATGCTTCTGTGCTTATAGAAAGAACTTCAACTGAACTATGTAAAAATGAATATACATGCATTAGCATTAGGGTATATACACGTACTGAATAAATGTTTTTTTTTACAGCAGGAGACTTTGGAATTCAAGTGCTCTAGGTCAGTTCTCTTAAATCTAGGCTGAGCCCCTTTTTGGTAATGGAACTGTAGAATTGTTTTTTTTAAGGAGGTGCTGCAGGGTTGTAAGATTGGGTTTTGTGGTTTGCAAGCACTGTCACAGTGTTCTAATGCTAAAGGTAAGAGGAGAATTTTTTGGCAAGATCACAGGAAGAAAGAAATAATTCCCATTTGTGCAGTGAGTTTTCCATGTTCTAAGTACATGTGTACGTTTTCTTTGTTTTCACCCCCTACAGGATTTTGTGCTAATAAAATGAAAAAAAAAAAAGGCACTATTGTTTCTGCTTGTCTTTATAGACAAAAGCCTATAAATGCCTGTATGTTAAAGCAAATTTTTAAAAGCCATGTTATCTTTATGGTATATTTTAAAATAGTTAAATACCACATTCCCATGTGAGACTTTAAAAATTTTAGTCAAGCTTAACTTTCATCTCAATTAAAGCTGAATCCAAAATGAATACTCAATTTTCAGAATATGACTCTAGAGTGTAAAGGCATATAAATGATTACATGACTTGTCCTGTTCTTTTCATTAATGGTGAGCCTTAGACTGTGTTCTGAAATTCTGCCTTCTGCTGTGCGTGTTGTGGTGGCTTTCTGTGTTTCAATTTGTTGCAGGGGTTTTTTTGTTTTGGGTTGGGAGTTTTTTCTCAGCATTACCTTACTCTAAAATGGTTGCATCTACTAAAGGTTAATAGTAGCAGGTCAAAACCGAATACTGTCATTTTTCACTATTACCTGCACAATATTTGCTTTAAAAGTTAAATTTGTCTTTAGTAAGGAGCACAGTGTTTCTTTAGTTTACTGGAACTAGTCTTCCGAATTAAGTCAGATGCTGCTATTTAAGTAGAGGGTTACTAATCTGTTGCTGCTTTAGTGAGGCAGTTTTTGGTTTCTGCTGAAACCTTTATGGTGCCATGGAGGAGGAAGGATAGGAATTAGGCTTTATTTTCTTTCTTGTGTAGGGATTTGTTTCCCCTTGCTGTGCTGACCTGCTGCAGGGAGAGATCCTGGTAGAGATAAGGGAAGGCAATATCACAGTCTCCAATACAAGAACTGAAACTGTGAAGGAAACCATCAACTACTGATTCACCTTTCTGCCTTGTTATTTTTCCCCTTTTTTTCTCCTCTACACCTGTAGTGGTACAGATGCTCTGCAGTTTTCTTGCAAACTGAAGTTGCGTGGTTCTGAGGAGAAAAATGGTGCGGACAGGGGAGGACATGGGGAAAATGGTGGTCTGCCTGCTGGGAGAAGGAATGAAAATTTTGTTCTGTTGAAGAATAAAGCAACCCCTTGCAAGGTACCTTTCAAAGCTATGTTGTCTGCCACCAAGAGTTGCTGAGTTTCCTGTTGGGAATCCCACCAGCTGTAGCACAGGAGAGGGATGGAGGGGGAGGCCAAGCCTGGGGAGATGGGCAGAGTAGTTAAAGATGGCGTCTCTCTGAGGTCCTGAAGGGTTCAATCCGCCCGTCGTTTGACTGGAAGACAGTGTTGTCTTTCCTCTCTCCCTCAGACCTCCCCCTCGTTACTAAGTTCCTCGCTTCCTGTCTCCCCTGGCAGCGTGGGGCTGCGATGGGGCACGGGTGGCCTCTGGGCAAGCTGCGGGCGAGTGACTCCTGGGCCGTCACTCATCTGAGGGGAAGTGCTTGTCCCGGTGTGGCCCAATGTGCCGGAGGCCAGGAGTGCGTCACCTGGCCCAGGCAGTGCATGATGTGATGGGTTTCGGTCGCTCAGTGGGCATGGCCCTGTGCCTGTCTGTGAGTGGGCTTTTCTTGTGTACCAAAGGGTTTGTGTTCCCTTTGGTGCAGAATAGTGGGTTTTAGCTTTGAGCACCCACTCGCAGTAGACGGCACTCTGGTAACGTGTCTGCCGGAGGACTTCTAAAAATGCTTCTTTTTGCAAAGCCATCTTCGCTTTAGGTCTCAGGTAGGTCTCGCTCTGAACAAACTCCCCTCCCCCAACCCCCTGGAACCCCCGAGCCCCCTTATTGCTGCACTGTCGGACAGTCAGAGGTGTTTGCAGTTTTTCCTTGGAGTCTGAGTTAACTTTCAGAACAGCAGAGGAAATGAGCCTTCTTTAAACTTTTCTGTTTTCTCAAGTGCTGTTGCTGTATCCCTGTGGGTTTGGTACGTTGAGAATGTTTAGGTCTCTGAGAGGGTAGAAAATGAAATTTAACAGAAAGAAATTCATCCAGATAGAGAGAAAGGCATTACTGATTAATTATTTGTTGCACCCCACAATCTTCCCGCTCCCCAGTCTGAATCAAAACTTTAGCAAGATTTTTCTCTGTACTTTGTTCTGATAATTCTGAAGTGATAATTTGGTTCTTCTGCACATTTTTCTTCATCCATAACATCTCTTCTGAAACAGGCAAACTATTAGAGCTGTGTTTAGCTTTCTCGCTGTCAGATATTGATCTGAGTAAACATTAAGAATTATCTGGAATCCTTTCCCACTGGGCTATAATCCCCATACTTATCCAATTTTCTGATGTACCAAGAAATAGCTACTAGCAAAGATGCTCCACTTTGAAATCCCACCTCTGTTTTCCTGTGAAGGCTTACAATTTCCCAGTTATGAACTGCTGTGGAGATTATGGCCATAAATGCTGTTTTACAATGCTGTCCTAAGGAAGCTCACTGCTACCTCAGCCGCCTTTTTGTTGTGCTGTGTTTTGTTCCGCACCAGGGTCAGTCAGTACAGGAGAAGGAAATTATGAGTACAGTACTGCAGGTAAGAAACTAGACAGAAGTGACATCTCTATCCCTAGTTATGGATCAGTGCTTTTAATTATTTAGACTTCTATGCCATATAGTGAAAATCATTTTACTGCAAAATATGTACTTTCTGTGTAAGTTAAAAATACATACTTTCTGTGTAAGTTATCATCCTAAAAGGAAAAAACTGTCACTTTTGGGGTTCAGATTTATTGATTAACTGACTTACGGTGAAGTACGAAGTAAAATGAAACTCCTAGTGGGTAACGGTAATGTGGATCCATTACACCTTTTCTGGCCTACAGTGAGTGTATTGGTTATTCGGTGTTACTTTGTGATCTAGAGACAGTTTATTTTTCTTGCCCTCTAGATGGCAGTCTTGTTCTCTTTGAAAGAACCTATTATACAGAGTCCGGTAGTGCTGTTAGGGAGGAAGTTTATTTAATTAGTCACAATTTTTATGTTTGCGTATTTGCAGTGTAATGTTTATGAGCGAAAATGTTGATATGTGACTGTAACATGAAAACCTGCTGTGAACAACTGTGAGCTGATGTCTTCTGCTGCTGGGCAGGAGGAGGGTAAGTACTAACTCGTTTCAGAGAATTGCAAGTATTCATTGTATCAAAAACCTGCTAATTTATCATTCAAGAAAAGTTACATAAATGATACTTTAATTTCCAAACAACAGCTTAATAAAACCACATCTTCTTGAATAACCCATCAGTGCTGTGGAGTGAAAACTTCCGGAGGTTTTCAGTTCTTCCTTGTTAACAAAGTAAATTTTTTGTTTCTTGAAGGTCTTCATTTATTTGACTAGATAAAGCTGCTTAACAGAGGAAGAAGCGAGTCCAATGTTTGCTATTCAGCTGACATCATTACTTGTAAGTGAATCAACTTAGAACAGGACCTTGCTAATTGCTGTGTGTAAGTACAGTGAGGCAGAAGGATCTGTTGCCCAGTTTTCTGAATTATGGTGAAAACGTATTATTTTTACAGTGTCTCTTTTGTTTCTACATGTCTTTACATATATATTTTTCTCTCCTTCTGAACTACTGAAAATGGAATTTTCTCAGTAAGTGTCACACTGAACAGGAAGTGCTCTCCTTTTTATTGCAGTACTGATCTTAGAGTCTTTAGAAACAACTGTCTAGTTAATTGCTGTTAAAGACAATTGTGAAGGGATGATAGCTTACATGATTTATCATTGATTAAATAATTGCTTTCTGGAAAAAGCTCTAATAAGTTAATGCTTCTGAAGGGGAGATCTTAAGATTATTAAGCATCCTTCTGCTGTCTTGAAGAGAGATAGCAGTTTCCGTCAGTGACAATTAGCACAGTCTGATAGTAACTTTGGTTAGAGGTGACTGGTTAATCTGCTTCTCCTGCATAAAACAGACAAATGCAGGGTCCTGCACCTTGAGAGGAATAATCCCTGGCACCAGTATGGGCTGGGGGTGACCTGCTGGAGAGCGGCTCTGTGGAGAAGAACTCCTGGGGGTCCTGGTGGAAAGCAAACTGTCTCTGAGTCAGAAGTGGGTCCTGGGGGCCAAGAAGACCAATTGTGTCCTGAGGGACATTGGGAAGAGCATTGCCAGCAGGTCGGGAAGGTGATCCTGCCCTTCTGCTCAACCCTGGTGAGACAAATCTGGAGTTCTGTGTCCTGTTCTGGGCTCCTCAGGACAAGAGAGATGTGGAGCTCCTGGAGCAGGTCCAACAGAGGCTGCAGAGATGCTGAAGGGACTGGAGCACCTCTCTTATGAGGAAAGGCTGAGGGAGCTGGGGCTGTTCAGCCTCGAGAGGAGACACTGAGAGGGGACCTCCCTAATGTCTCTCAGTGTCTGCATGGAGCAGGCAGAGGATGGACCAGGCTCTGCTCAGGGGGGCCTGGTGATGGGACAAGAGGAAAGGGTAGGAACTGATGCCCAGGAAGTTCCACCGGAACATGAGGAAAAACTGCTTTTCTGTGCAGTGACCAAGGACTGAACAGGCTGCCCAGAGAGGATGTGAAGTCTCCCACCCTGCAGATATTGCAGAGCCATCTGAACACAATCCTATGCCATGTGCTCTGGGATGACCCTGCTTGAGCATGGAGGTGGGACCAGATGACCCACTGTGGTCCCTTCAAACCTGATACATTCTGTGATTCTGTGATAGATAAGCTGTTGTTCTTACTCCATGATTAAGGATGAATGATGGTTGAAAAACATGATGTAAAGCATTCAGTGATCTTACCAGTCATTCGTAACAACTCCTATGTCATGCAGACTTTTTATGAAAAAAAGCAAAATAATTTGTATCCATCACATGTGCTTGTGTTACGATCACAATTTCCATGACATTACTATGCTTTAATAAAGTCTGTCAACTTAGCCTAGCTGGTAATGGCTCACAGCACATCAGTCTTTAAGAATACATGAATCTGTTAGTGAATAAGTTAACTGTAATTTTACACAGAATTGCATCATAGAACTCTCTTAGGGTCAAAAAGTAACCTCTGTTGGTTGGAAGGAGAACGTGACATCCTATTTATTAGGATGTGATAACATCTATTTATGAGGATGGGATAGAAGTCTGTATCTTAACTTATTCTTCCACTTATTAGTCTACCTTGTTTTAAGTTTTATGACTACCTCACACCAGAAGGTTATTAAACATGAGCATATGGCTTATGTGCTGGTGGTAACACTAAGTTCTCTCACTGCAATGTACCAAGCATTCGGGGGAAGGAAAAGGAATACAAAAGAACAAACTAAAAAAAAAAAAAAAAAGAGAGAAAAAAAGAAAAAAAGCTGTAAAATTATAATGAGGCAGTGTGCAGCCCCTCTCAACAAGCAGCTCACTAGAGCAGAAGTGTGGCCTCAGTCACGGCACTGTGACTCATTATTAGAATCCTTTGCCTAGAGGCTTGGAGCAGTGATGCAGGAGAACTTCACACTGGGAAGCTGATAGCTCATTGGAGTGACTGTGGAACTAATCAGGCTGCTGAAGGCTCGTGTTTGTTTCCTGACAGGCACATTCAGAATCAAACATTCCAACTATCGGGTTCCATGCATTTCTGTGAGGGCACAAAGCATCCCAGCTTATTCGGTATGAAATGTTGTTGTTGCTGCAATAATAAAAATTATTATCATTATTACCAGCCTTAGTTCTCTGGGGAATAAGAAAATGTCCTTTTGGAACTGCTGCAAATGTGACATTTTGTTTTGTAAATTATTTCTCTGACTTGGACAGGGCAGGATGTTAATTTTCAACATTAGAATAATATTTTCTAATCAGTCTAGGAAAGGCATTACTAGAATGAATATTCTTCTGGCGCTGCTCTCCAGTGATAGAAAATTTTCTGCCTTGTGCTCATCTTCTATTCCTAATTGTTTCAGTATCTTTGCATAATGTGACTGCCACACAGCTCCTTTTTGTAGTGATAAAGGTATTCATCCTTGGTCACTTCATACCACTGCAGATTCTTTATCGTAATATCTAAAAGGCTCTTGAAGTTCGAAGAGTGTTCCAATGCCTTTATGTTCTTTACCATATATTTTCTTAGTTATTTATCTGGATCTATAACTGTTCATAAAGAAAGCAAAATTTGATGTTAAGTGGAAGCACAGGAGGTCTTCAGGGAAGAGAAGACCAAAGCCCAAGAAAGTCAAAAAAGATGGATTCACAGTAGGCTGTTATTTCAGCATCATAGTTCTCATACCTTACATATTCTAGCACAACACAATATTCTGTCCCTTTTTTTTTCAGTTATGGTGCTGGAAAAACATACCTTGCATTTCTTTATTTTGACATGGGGAGTCCAATCTTAAACATCTCATTTTCATTGTACCATATAAAGAAAATGCCACTTGACCAAAACTGGGCTTTGCAGCAGCCTATTTACTAAGTTGCTTTAACTAGCAAATAGAAAATACCAAAGAAAATGATAGGCTTAATATTCCACTTTGTTAAAGATTTGTATGTCTGACTTCATTAAACAATCAAGGCAGGTTAGTCTTTTTTTCATACCGAATACAGGAAGGAGAAGGTTCACTTATACCCAGTATTGATAGGCAGGGGTTCAAGTGCAGTAGGAATTTGACCAGTGGAAACTTAGATACACAGGGAATTCAGGGACCCTTCAAAGCTGACTGGCAACTGAGTAGAGCATTTGGGAATTAGGGTGATAGATCCCACTTGTAAATTTTTTGCCAAATGGTTCTTAAGAGTTTTGTATTTCCTTTTTCTGAAGATATAAGAGATGAACATGTGGTTCTCTATGCCTGTGTACATGACCAAACAAATAAAACTTATTTATGCTCACAATGAGGTTAGGAACAACAGTTATGAGTTCCTGGGGTTTTTAATTGTTCAGCTTGTATATGTAAACTGTCGAGATTGAGTATATTGTTTTCTAAACCAAGTGGTCAAGACACATGCGTTTGCCATCTCTTTTCCTTTATTGATTATATTTGAAATTTACTAAATCCAGAAATACTTTGAAAGCAAGAACTATAGGTTGAGATGTGATTAAACTAGAGATAGGAAGGAGTGTCTGAGGCTTTGGTTTGCTTCATCTGGCTGAAATGAATTTGAAATGTTGGATAAACTTTCACCCTCATACATTCCTGTGACAACCTATTTGCCATAAACAGCAGTTATACAGAACTATAACTTTAACCTCCCTGTGGCTACGTTTGAAATATGAGCAAGATGAAGACCTAGATTTGGATGTGTTTTTATGAATTTGCATCACTGCATTATAACTCTTTAGAAGCAAATGGACTACATGTCACTTCGGATGCATACAAGTCTGAACTTAAAGTATTTAAATAGTATTGGGTAATAATTTTAATGGTTTTGAGTTTGGAAAATGTTATTTCTGTATGTATGCACTTCGTTTTGTTTGAAAATTTTATTATGTTTTGGAATGGCTACTTACCAGGGCATTGTACTTGGCTGGAAATTATTTGTGCATTTGGACTTACAGAGTGTGAAATAGTAATTTGCGAGCTCTACAGCTAGAATACTTGCCAGTCATTTGCAGATTTCAATACACGTACTGAAGAAATTTATGGAAAACTTTAAATTCAAGGATGTTGACTTTAAAGACTTTTAGTAATTGTCTCTGCTTTCAGTGTAGTGAAACTGCTGGTTCAAATGGCATGGTAATAGTACCAAGTAAAAGCAGTTACTGGAATATTTTGTTCATCACAAATAGTGCCCTAAGTTAAATAAGGAAAATAAATACAGTTTTAAAACTAGGCTTAATGCAAATACAAAGAAACTGTAATTCTGTATAACTTGGGAATACAGTATCTGTCATGTATGGTGTTTTCTAGGTGAATGACGTGAAGCTGCTGTCAAACCTCGCATTTCAGTGACAATCATCTGATCTAATTTCTGTATCTTGATAATGTTTTGGTTACATGATAGAATCTAACCACTGCTGACCATAGCACATAATGTAAATGACAAATTTTGCTCTTTCTTATCTACACATTCTGCCTGGACACATCTTGGTTGATTTCTGCTTCTTTGCCATTGGTTTAAATTCTCTATCATTAAGAGAACAATATAGGCAATGTCAGTATTGTCTGTGCTGCTGTTTTCCTTTCATTGTTGTTTTTTTTGTGAAGGATTACACTGTAGGCTTTTGTTTGTTTGTTTTGTTGCTTGTTTTGCTACTGGCTTCTCACAGCAGGAGAAATGGTAAATGTACTATTTTCTACCATCTCTTCACTTGTATTCCCTACCTGAATTTTCTACTCAGTCTTTCTAAAGAATTGCACGTTATAAGTATCTAAATGGCCAAAGCATTAGTTAGGGCTTTTAGACTTTCCTTCTTCTGTATTTATTCCTTTGGGCACATATGTTGAGTGAAAATATGAATGCTTTAGTGAAGGGCAATATGGTCAAAGAATGTTATCTCTTAGTTTTAAATATATACTGAATACAGCTGGAATGTGAGGCTTGTTTAACATAATATTCCAGTTTAGTTATTGCGTAACAGAGTAAGAAATCCCAGAGGAATTTTGTTAGGAAGGTAAAATAGAATCAGATACACTCCTTATTGTTGCAAAAGTTTCCTTAAACACATTGTTTTAAGTTTGCAATACATTGTAATGCATATTAGTGGTTTTTCATTTTCAGCTGTCAGATAACTCCTTTTGCTAACTCTGGATAAATAGTACTCTCAATACTTTTGGTTTTAGTTATAGATGATTTATATATGACCAGACAGCTGATACAATAAAAAAGTACTGTGTTTTCCACTGTGTTGCACTTAGAGGTTCAAATGTGTTAATGCAATTTATTTGATTTGTAATATTTTATAAAAGTTTCTTCAACTAAAATTCTGTTAGGGATTTTGGTTGTCAAAGGTTATGAAAGGAAATGAAATGTTCTTTTAGCTATAATGACGGCAGATGGTCATGGTCTAACCCAGAGAAATAGAAGTAGTCTCATGGTCTCTTTTTTATTCCTGTTTTCCAGTGAAAACTATACGTTATCAAAAGATACTAGCTGTTGTAAATAATTGCCATTAAAAGAAGTTACCTCTTTTCAGGGTAAGTCTTTTGAGATAAGGTATTTAACATTTTAGTAAATTAGAAGGGGCAACTTATCTTGTGAAAATCTGAGTTACTTGGCTTATATTTAGATGCTTTTTCTTCCCTTGGTTTAAAACTTAGGAGACTGGCATTTCTGTGCTTCTCTAGCTTCAAAATGTTTACAGAAAATGAGTGACCACTGCATTTTGAAGGCAGAGCGTGTCCCTCATTCTAGCTTCTCCCTGTAATGTTCAGTGGCTAAAATAGAATCCTGCTGGAGCCCTGAGTCAGGAGGGCTGACCCAGCAAAGCGGTGTGTGTGACACATAATGAAAGGTTGAACTGTCTGTCTCTGAGGTGGCGTAGCAGATCAAATCACAGAGGATCAGGTGGAGATGTGTTGCCTTGCTCTGAGTGACAGAAGTTAATAATTAGTGACAATGATTGACAGATACACTCCATCTGCCGCTCTGACGCCCGGGAGCAGTTATTCCACAACTGTCTGCAGGCACAATGAACTCCTCTGGGAGAGAGAGATGGACTGTGATTGACAGCTGCCTCCAAGAGAGACAGGCCACTGACAGGAAAGTCACTGTCAGCAGAAGTGTTGAAGTCTCCCCCGGTTCCCTGGAAGTTTCACTGACTGTATACATTTATTCTCTTTCATTTATCATGTCAGGTGGGGTTTTAAATACATTATTAGCCAGTCGTTTTCTTAACTGCGGGGTTTTTTTTTCCAGTGATAATGTAGAGATTCATACACAGTGAGACAACTTCACCTATCTGTGGCTGAATGATACACTGCAGACCAGTTGACTGACATAGCTATATCTAATTAATTTGTCTTTTCATTTGTTGGGAAAGAAGAAATACTGCATTGTTTTTTCTGTATATTGATATTTTGAATGTTCATGTAACAATGTTGCACTTTTTATATTTCCAAATGCAGAATATTATTTGGAAATGTCTTATAAGTCTGTGGTATTATCCCTTTAGATTTGCAATATTGTAGTAGAAATATAGGTTGGTTTTGACAGAGATAGTAATCTTTGGTTCCTAGATTTTAATAACATGCAGTAAACTCATAACTATGAATTCTAATGTAAAATTGTACTTAAAACAACAAAGACAAGCCAAATTTATCCTGCATTCTGTAAGGAATCTATTCTGCACGTAAGAAAATGTATTGTAGCATGCTTAACATATTCATTTCATCACTGTACCTAACTCCAGATTATTTGTTCTATGAAAATAAGTGCAAATAGCATTAAATTTTTTTGGGTCTCATTTCTTAGAATAATACTGGCAGCCTTCAAGGTCTGGGAAGATTTAAGAGTATAATTCTTTTAGTTTTTGTTTTGTTTTATTTTCTTCTAAGTCACATTAGAATAATGAGAATATGTTTATCCAAACTCTATATAAAATTGCAGTTGTGGAACATTAGATACCAAGCCATTTCCATTTAACAGGAAGTAGTTCTTACTGTACCATACATATAAAAAGAAATTCTGTGTTCCATTCATAATTGCTAACTATCTTCTGTCTAGCATATGGGATCACATAAAAGCATAGACTTGCTGCTCCAACAAACTCCCACAGATGCTCTAGTAGTTCTTTATAGTGTATGTTTCTTTTATTTTAAGGTTGTTATTTTTGCACTGGTTTGTGGTGCTCTACGGTGAAGTCTTTTGTTAATCAAATATTGTGTCCTACATAGAGGAGATCTATGTAAAATTTTATTCCTGTTTCCTTTCTTATTTTGAACCCCTCTCCATGTTTTCTGGAGCTATACGTATTGGATTGCCGGGCTGGATAGAAAGCTATCAAACGTAGAATGAACAAAACACTGGAAGATATCTTGTCTTTGCTTGTTTTCACAATAACCTTTATTATGTTTTATAGTGATAGATACAATGCTTAAAATTTGAGTTTGCTTTTTTAAAAATTCAATTAATTTACGTGCTGTTTTTAAGTGATCAGCTGATCTTCATGTACAGGTTATGTGTCATGATAGCTAAAGAAATGAGACGGGATTCAGTCAGAATAGAAAGTTTGTCTGCAGGGAGGCTGGATAGCTTCCATCTTTCTGTTACTGTTCTCTTGCTATATGGTGGTGCTGAAATCTCTGCTGCTGCTTCTGTCAGGCCAGGAAGGAAATATATAGTAGGATAAAGAACCTACCAGGTTCAGTGGAACTGTTCCATACAGAAGAGGCACCCCGTTACAAAGCTCAAGGTAGAGTGTTCCAAGATCTGCTCCCTGTTGGTGGGCATTCATTTACTGTGGATTTAAGCATCTCCAAAGTGTATTTTAGAATAGCTTCTATACAAAGTATGTGTGGAGGTGTTAAATTAATGTTCAAATACTGTTGCGGTATTGTCGAATTCCAATTATAACAACAAAAGGCTTTTTGTTCATACCTGATTTTACGGTTCGCAGTTTCCCTCTGAAAAGTCTTTTCTATCACTGGTTCCTGTAGTTCTGATTCCTTTTCGTAAAATGAAGAGTGAACCACCTTTTAATATGTGGTTCTTTAGAGTTAAAGCTTAAGGAAATTAAGCACACTGTTACTTGAAAAGTAAGATTAGGCTTTTGAGGGTTCAAATGTTAGTCAAATTACAGCATAGCTTGACATGGTTTTGAAGTATATTTTCCACATAAGCCAGTTTAAAATTACTTTTGTTTTGTGTCTGTAAATTAAACAGTTTGATAGAATCACACTTTCTGACACTTCTGCACAGTTATACAAGTGATCTATTATACACTGACACTTATTTGGTCTTTGTTTATAACAACATAATGCTAACAATGCTGCTTTTTTAGCAAAAATGCAAGTGAATCAGGGGCAAAAGATTTGCACAAGCTTTCATATCAGCTGATTTTTCTTATTCATATGTGAGAAGGCAGAGGCTGCTATGCTGTTTGACAGAATTGTTAATTTTGAGAAGCCTGTCTTGGCAGTGTTCATGAATATTCTTTTTTGTTTGTTTTTTTGAATCCTGTAGGAAAGGACTTATACCCAAGAGTAGCTAAGTTCCTAGCAAGTCAGTATGAGAGCAGATAGTCCTCTCTTCTTACTGGTGATATCTATTTCTGAGTGCCCTAAGCTCTTCCTTACATCATTTAACTACTAATAGACTGTGGAACAGTATTATGATCAAATGCAAGGAACACATATATAGATTTGCTGCCAAAAGATGAGCAATTATTGAGTTTACAGTGTAGAGTTTACTTCAGTTGGGGCAACAAATTGAATGTTTTCCCTCTATTTAGCTGTTAGTTTTGGGGGAGATGACTTTTCCTGTTTGTTTTTTTTTTTGGTTTGAGGGGTTTTTTGGTGTGGGTTTTTTTTGTTTGTTTGGTTTTGGTTTTTTTTCTCCTTGCTTTTGTTTTGTTGGCTTTTTTTAAATTAAATTAGATAGAGCTTTGGATCATAATTTTTCTGCTGAATTTGTTTGCAGTTAATTAATCAGATGAAAGCAATCACTGGGCAGGAAGGCATGACTACTGTTACTTATGAAACTAAAAACTCTATTGAAAGGAAAGATATCATTGTCACACTCCCTCTGCCATTCTGATATGGCTCTATTCACTTCCAAACTTAAAACAGCTTACACTTGAATATCTGCACTGGATTCCCGTGAGTTGCTCTTGCTTTATACTGTCGTAAATAGCAGAATCTAATACTGTTTCTATGTGTTTTGTGCTCTGAAGATATCTATAAGACATGAACACTTATTAATGTATTTTTTTCCCTTTTAGTGGTAGCAATTTCAATAATTGCTTACCCAAAAAAAAAAAAAAAAAAAAATCCCAGCATGTTTTTATATGTTTCTTAGTGAATGGTTTTGACCAAAGAATTTACTCAAATTTTCTTAGAGCTACTAAGCATAATAGAGATCTTCCTTGAGGGATCAGGAATGCTGTGCTGGTTTCTCCTGGTTGCTTTTTCAGAATAAGTCTGGTATCATATGCCATTAGAATGGTGGTGAGAAAGTTCTTTCTTATATAACATGAGTGTTCTACAATGCCAATGGGTAATGACTTTTTGGATTACCATAAACATCAAAAAAGTACATATGTAAAGATGTAGAAGTGACTGCTGGCATTTGGAAAGAACTTCCATGGTTCAACTTCTTGGTTATTCTTTTGTTTTGTTTCAGGAATGTCTTGTCTGTCATCAGGCTCTGGTTATTTTAAGTAATAATAGATGTAAGTGCACAATTGCTGTCATCCAGTTCTGGGAAACAGCACTTGAGAGAGTCTCCCTGTTTACCTTCCAAATCATTATTTAGGTAAATTAACAAGAAAATTCAGTGTTACTGTAGAGAAATAAAATTCAGCATACAAAGCTATTTCAATTACTGCAAAATCTATAAGAAAAAGTTCTTATGCTATATAATGGTACAATATGTGAAAACTCAGGCAAATTTGTTGTGTCTATTTTAAGGGGGAAAATCCCATTACCCTTTCATTAAACTGTGTTGATTTTCCAGAATGTTTTATTTTGGACTGTCAGTGGTCAGTTCAAGTGTCTTCTCCCATTTCAAATCTTTCCTTGATTCACAATTTGAATTAAAGATCCAGAAAGAACAAGGCCAACTGAGAGAGTTGCTTTGATCAAGCTGAGGGGCAGAGACTACAACTTGGAGACTGAAGCTTTGGGCTCTTTGAACACATACTTTCAGTCTGAGGCTTCATTTGTAAAGTTCACTGTCCATGCCTGTTAGCAGTGAAAGTCAAATCTTGTTGAGTGTCTGTTTGCTAGCACAGCAGGAGGTACATCAGTTGTCTGAATAGGGCTGCTGTCGGTTCAGCTGACATGTACAAGAAACAGCATGCCTTGCAGAAATGAGTGTGTGATAACCCTACAGTGAACAAAATATTGTTAAGGCATTAGGAAACTGAACATATCTCGCTGTGTTATACTTCATCTTCACAATTCAAAATGACACATTTTTACAAGTTCAACAGTCGTAATGGAATACATGTGTCTGGCCCTGTGAACATAACCCTTTAAAACCCCTTAAGTTTTATGGAGTCCTTTGCAACACAGACCTCTATAGAGGCAGTTTTGAAGGAGAGGGCGAAAAAACCCTGCTCTGCTCAAGTGTGGTTAGAAAGAAGCTCCCCCCCTGCTATGTTTGACTCACAGAACTTGGAGTACTTAGTGGAATGAATAAGTATCAACTGAGAGGTTTTTTTCCATCTTCATAATTTTGTTTCCTTCTCTTTTTTTGTTTACACATCCATTCTAGTCTGTGCTACCTCAGCATTATTATTACTTCTGAGTTGATGTCCTTACCAGCAAGCTGTAATCTTTGTCTCATCATTAGCAGCCTACTGTGAATCTCTTCTTCAGCTGATGGCCATTGATTCAGTAACGTACATTTCCTCAGTAATACTTTCCCCTTGGAGTGTTACTTTTTTATCCTTCACGTTGTACAATAATTAACCCTTTTGGCCAGTATGCTGAGATCACCTCAAATGCTACACATAAGCCCCGCAGGGATGTGAGGAAACAGATGCTATCAGCACTTTATCATTTAATTATGATTACAGACGTTTTTGTACTCAGGAGAATTGCCTATCTTGGCACTACATGTCCCACCCAGTCAGTCAACAGAATGTGAAATATGTTTCTGGGTGCTTTTGCAATACAATATTGAATTACCTCCTGATAGGAAGAAGCAGATCAGGTATTTTTTACTACAGTCAGGGCAGTGTTAAATTACCTAACTCTATGTAGAATTGATTTACCAAGTTATTATTAATATTGTTGTTGTTGTTGTTATTATTTTAAAGTCCCAAGTTATGTGAGGGTGAATCTATACAAATATAGCTATAGCATTTATATATTTTGGGGAGCTGAGTGATAGCTTGGTTCATCCCTTGCATGGTTTTTCACCTCTGATTTTGTCTGTTTAAAACACATTTTAATGTTGTTCTTTATATTGGTCTGTGCCGGACTACAAATATTTAGAATTTTTAAAAACTATTTTGTGAAGATTTTCTGGTAACTCTTCACATCACAATAAAAATGTGATCCAAGGTGTATTTTCTTCAGATGCTTACATTTGCAAAAAGTCCATGGCTGCAAAATAGAATCAGTTGTGAAATCTGTAGCCTCTCAACTCTGTCTCAGGAATGAATCACTTTCAGACTAATGTTTTTATTGATCAGGCTGAGAGTAAAAGAAGAATAATTTATTTACCTGGTCAGCTGAATTCGGAATACCTATTAAAATCCCCTGTGTTTTCAGGTAAGATGTTAGATTTTTCTGTAAGAGGAAAGGGACAGGGCCTGCAGCAAAGCCGTTCTAATTGAAAATAAAGATGCACATGAATCACATCAAAGACACCTCTCCTATTGTTAGCTTTCCCATGCAGGGATGGATTGTCTCATTGAAAACAGGAAAAGCACACTGTTTACTAAGAGGAGCCTGATTTATGGCATACAATGGCTGCCATGTTTTTTCCTCCTTGGGTTCTTCTGCCACAAAAGAACACTTCAGCAATCATGTGATGGCACTTCTGAAAGTGTGTTCCCTTGAAAAAGAGTACCTGTGATTGCCCTTATTCAGTTTCCATTCAGTTTTCTTGTCTAATTGAGTGGTTACAGATAGATCATAAATCAACATAACTTTGTCCGCAAAATTGGCTTCATGGTTATGTTAAGATGTGAATTAATTAGAAGCATTGTCATACTGACATTATATGTTGTCATTCAATCCTTGTTCTTGTGGGACTTTCATATTTCCAGTCATTAGGCCAATGTTTGTCTGACTGCCAGGGATATTTTTACATAAACTATATGAAAGCAATTATGATATTAATTATTACAGATTTTTGGAAAGGACAAAGTGTTTATATATGAAAAATATTCTTTGACTGGGAAACAGAAATCTAAATTACATCTGAGGTTGATTTTTTTCATTGTTGTTGTGTTTCTGGTTGGTTGATTAGTTTTGTCCCTTAAACTCTCTTAGTACAGCTGTCAAAGGCAAGTGTATGGCTCTATTGTTCTTCATTAGTATGTCAATGCAGGCTAGAAATTTGGAGTTACACAGAAAAACAATGATGTTCCCAATGCTAGGTGAACTAACCAGCTGTTAATGAGCTCACAAGGCTTCTTGAAGACAAAACCATCACCATTTTGATGTTTAAAATAGACAAGCCTTGTGTAGTTTAGCAGATAAAATTTCTGGTATTCTGTACTTCTGTTTGTTGAACTCCTGTAATATTGGGATGTTAAGCTATTTTTAGAACTAGTAGATTTTATGAGGTTCGTTCCATCTTTCTGCCTTTACTGTACAAATATTTTAGTTCTGGTTGAGTTACTTAAAAGCTGTAAAAGTAGACTTTACTTATTTAAAAATAATTCTTTTCACCAGCCTTTTTAATCAAGAAGAAACATCTGAAGTGCCTGGTTATGGTTCCAATTTCATTTACAAATCATCGGCCCTGCTTCATTCAATATAAACTGTAATGTAGAGGTCATGGAGATGAAATAACATATTTAAAAATTATAATGATGCAAATAGAATGGTAGGATTATATCACATTTCTGCAATCTAAAATTTTTGACTAATGCAATGAATCAGGATTTTTTTTTTGTTAGAAGATAGAGGTCTTTGACCTTTCTTTGACTTGATTAACTGAGATGGTAATTTTGAAATTGACAGGACTGGTATTTAATTTCTTCCAGTGTTCTGTTTATAGTTAAATACTAACACTTCTAATGACAATTTTAATCAGCCCAATCTAACAATCTCTTATTATACTTTTTCAACCAGCATTTGAAATATTGGTACTTGTGGTGCCAGAAATTACGTATTTTATTTTGTTATTTGTGGACCTAATTGTTTTGTTGCTGAATGAGTGGAGACTTTGCCAAAGGGCAAAATTAAGAGGGAAGATGAAGAATGAAGATTCTAAGCTTTGATTAGAAGGGCTTACTTAGTATTGCCAGGCAGAATGTTCAAAAGTTGCATCCATGAAAGCATTGCCCATAATACTGGCTGCTTTCTAATTGTACCAAACCTTTCGGAACATGACAGATATGGTTTGTTAGAAATGAGTATGCATCAATAGCACACAGGATGTGTATGCATAGTTCCTATTTTCAAAAGACATGGGTATGAATGGTGGGATTCAATTATCCCAGTGCCAGACCCTAATAGAGTTTTAGGTGCTGCCAGTGGCAGGTCCTTCTCGAGAGAGATATGGCTCTCTTCCATCCTGTATTATGTGTGATTACTGAGAGGATCTGAAAAGTTCCAAGCTTAGACTCTGTAGTATCAGAAGTTAGTTACTTTTCATGGTGACCATCTTATTTTTATGCTGCTACCTGCTCAAGCTGATATCCTCTAATGACATTTCCTGGGTAATGCTTTAATTCCCCTGAAACTGCCTGAATGCAAACGTCTGTTGCAGCTTCATAGTCAGGTGCACTTTCCTGCGACATCCTTGGATTGGTTGTTAAGGAGCAGTGTACCAGTTCTGGGCTGGGTGCGACATGCTTCTGATTCCAGGGTGGTCTTGTCGACTTGACTGGTGTTTGTCTTTGTTGAGAGCCTGAACCCGCAGGAGCTTGAGAGGTGCTGTTGGACCAGTTGCATGCTGCCGTTCAATGCAGGCTGGTTTCACCTCCTCACCTCCCTCATAATAATGCATTGACTGAAGTTAAGTGTGCCCTCACAGCTCTCCTGGAGGAGCCACCCGCTCACCTCTTCTACAGCTTCAGTCACCCCTCTTTGGCTGAGAGGGAAGTTGTTAAAAGGAACATTTCTCCCTCTGCCGTTACAATCCACTTAGTGACATAAGAAATGTCACTCATGATGATTAACATTTTAAAGCAGTAAATCTTGAAGGTCAGTCTGAAACAGGGGACAGGGAATGCTCATGGCTTTCCTTCCCTGCCTACCTCCCAAAAGGAAATGTATTGCATGAAAGTAATGTTGTCAGGGTAATAATGACACCTTGCTTTTCCATTATTTTCCATCACTAAAAAGGGTAAAAATTATTTGAGACACATTTCATGTAAATATAAAATAAATAAACAATTATATTTATGCACTATATATATGCACTGCTTTGACTTATTACCACATTCTCAGAAAAGAGCTGATGCTTAAATCAATGCACCTTCTTCTAAGAGTGTCAGACTGCTCTGTAGAACTCAGTAATTAGACTACTGAAATGATACAGTAAACATGAAGAAAACTCAGTACATAGGAACAGGGGATTTTTTTTTTTTTTAAGTAGCAAAAAATGCCCCCTCTATAGAACTCCCATATTACAGAAGTCCTCCCTCACAGCACACATCTTGCTGCCTCCCCTACCCCCAGGTTTCTTGCTAAGTCCATTCTGATGCCACATTGAAAGATAAAATAGGTAGAATCAAGCAGCCACCAACTATTTATATGCTAATATATATCAACCAAGCTGAAGTAGGCACCTAAAGCCTATTGCTGCTACAAATGATGGCTATGCTTTAACCTCTATGGAAAAAAGAAAAGTATTTTTTCTTCAGAAAACAACTCAGTTTCTATAAGATGAAATGTAATTATCTATTATCAGATGTCCTTTAAAAATGGAAGGCCTATTTAAGCTGCTAAAAATATTGAAGGCCTAATTCCACCATAATAGCATTTTAATTTCAGTAAATCACAGCTCTATTGTTACAGGACATTTTGCCATAGGAATGTGGTAAGAAGTCCATCTTAGCTTTTTAAAGAAACATTTCCCTTTCTTTTAGACATTCAGTTAAATCTTTACAATGATCTAACCTTTTTGTGACACAAAATTTTACTTACTAAGTGAGAAAACAATGGCCATTAGTATCTAAAAGACTTTGTTTTAAGAAGTAGTTAAAGTTTAATTGATTTAGGTATTCTCTGCAGAATATGGTTTGGCTGTTGGATTACTCATTTATGATAGAAAGCTAGAGTTTAATTCATTACTGATTTCCATTTAAAATACTTATTTAAGATGCTAGACAAAGTTGGTGGAAAGTCTTGCTGTAACTAGGTCTGTGAATTGATGCTGGCGATCATGTGAAGAGTAAAGATAAAGGCAGGGGAATACAAGGAGTCACTGTTTTCTGTTATCAGCATTTACTTTTCTATATAAAACTGCTTGTTTATCAACACTTTTACTGTTATAGTTCACATAAAGGAATGATATAATTTTAGCATACTCATTTACACTGATAATTTTGTACTGTCAGGGTGGCTTATACAAAGCTATTTGGCAATAGGTACCTCAGAAGTCTTTTTAAAATGTTGAGCTTTGCTTCCTATTTTCTATTGCACCATACTCTTGTTTATTGTAATTTTTGTTCTACAAGATCAGATGAAAAACTTTGTGTCCAGGCTTCATTATGATACCCAGTGTGATTACAAGTTATTTTTACCCAGCATTCACTAGCATAGGGACTTCTTATACTGTGACACAGTTTCATTAGCCCTGAAGCTGAACCTTATTGATACTTGCATTTGCATGCCAAAATCTGAAAGAAAAAATTCAGCTTTCTCTCACATCAGAGAAAACAATATATAAGGCTATTTCCCCACCTGTTTATCTGCTCTGAACTTTATTATTTATTAAAGTAAGATCTTTAACTTCAGATAGTCTCTCCTTTTTTAGCATAGAATTCTAAATTTATCATGTTACTTGCTCTTTGTTTTCACTTTCTGGCTTTTAACTTTAGTCAAAATAAACTGGAAAATATTGTTTGTTTGCTAGTAATGCAAAATAAAATTTTAAACCTCTTGTAACCCGCTTAAAACATATCATTGTGTTTATACAATCAATCAAAATTCAGCTGTATGAGATTTGGTCTCAATATTGTGAGAGGTACACTAATGAAAGCTCTTTTGGAACTATTTAGATCATATATAGTGTAAACGCCTCTGTATATTTGCAGAATAATGATGATAATACTGGGGAAGGAACAACAATAACAAATTGTTGAGACAAGTTCTGTTACCTCAGGTGGAAAAGCAGCATTGAGAACTTAAACCTGTGACTATTGATGAAATGTTTCTGCTTTCAGATTTTTTTTTTAAAGAACTTAAGGAACATGGTGAAGAAAGCTACACAGCACTTTGTTCAGTAGAATAATTTACTTTCTTTGTGCATTTCTTTATTCCTACCTTCCATTCACCTTTCACTGAAAATATGAAGTCATACTTTCATACTCCATAGATTATCTTCTCCAAGTCAAACTTGTGGTTTTAAACACTGACCTACACTGATTGTATTCAGACTATTGGTAGGCTTAAATGTCTGTCATATTGATATGAACTGAAGTAAAATGTCCTTATACCTGCTTTTAATATGTGTGAGTTTATGGCAGTAGGAATGACAAGGCCAAGGCCCCTAAGTAGAGCTAAGTTTGCTCCTGTCAGATTTGTATCCAAACTCTTATGCTTTCTGGATGGTGTTGCCCATCTGTATATAAATCATGTACCAAATTATAGGTATCTTGAAATATGTAAGTGGAAGAAGCCTGCTTTTGATACATGGCAAACTGACTAGTACAGCCTGGAGATTGTCTTCTCTAAAATTGTCTCTAGATAGTGGTGGTTGTCTTTTAACCAACAACACTTGTTAAACTTGAAGCTAAAAAAAAAGTCAAATCTCTAAACAGAATAAAAAGATTCTAGCTCTACAGCATGTAGGACTAGTACTGTCTTATTTTGTAAGATATAATAAATAGGATACAGTGTGATACATACCTGAAACAGTCATCATTCAGTTAAAAGTCCAGTTATTGCAGCACTGAAAACAGTAGCCTGTATAGCCATGGCGTATAGCCATGGCATATAGCCATATGAAACAGCCTATCTAAAGTAAATCAGCTCCCACTTAAATGACTGTAATAAGCATCCTCTGAGCAGCATTACTTCTGGGAGTGCCATTCATCGCAGTGTAATGGAAAATTGTAATGAATAATAACACCTAGCTATTCTACTGTTCTATTCTTATGTATTAGGACAAATGATGTGTCTGAGATGAGCATTGTAGTGTTTTGGGTTTTGTTTGTGTTTTTTTTTTTTTTTTTTTTTTTGTGGTTTGTGTTGGGTTTTTTTTTGCTTCCTCTACCTCTCCCACCCTATCAAAAACTACCTGTCTATAATGTGTGCAGAATGAATGCTTCTTGCCTGGAAGGTTTGTGTTTGAGAGGTAAAGACTATCTCTCCATAGCTCTAATCTATGTTTTCTCTGCAGTCACTGTCTAGTGCTAGTGTAGGTGATACTTATTGAACAGGAAAGTGAACAAAAAGAAAACTGTTATTCTGTAAGGAGTGTGGGCTTTGACCCAAACCTTAGCGAATGTGTAAGAATGCAAAATTGCAACAAAAAAAAAGGGCTCTAAAAAAGATTTTACAGTTTCTGTTCTCCTTAATGCTGATGGCTAATTTACACTGTTCTCTAGCAGCAGTCACTATTGTCCCTGCACCTCTTGTATCAAACACCTAAACCTGCACCTCAGAGTTTATTGATAGAGATGTCCCTGGAGTCAATCTCACTGTATTTACTTACCTGTGACACCAGACAATGGCAGGATTTAAAAGATACTGAGGGGCTGGCACGTTCTCATTCTCTTGGTTGTTCAGAATCTCTTTTATCCTTTGCAGACATAAGATTCCAAGAAATTAAGTCCTTATCTCCAGGGCTGGGCTGCCCTTCTCTTTGTGATGAGCTGGGGTCCTTTAGTTTGATACTTGAGTGTTGCTATTCATATACAATGTGAACTAGATATATATCTTAGAAAAGTTAATATAATTTCATACTATGAAGACTAATAGGTATGGTAGTTAAGGAGTGAGATTTTCCCAACAGTTGGAAGCACACACCTGCCCTGTAAACTGGATTTTGTCTGTTGTGTTCTAAATGAAACAGAGTACTCCCAAGTAGGTTTTTAATGGGTTCTTGGTTTTATTTAAGAATTCGCTCTCTCTAACTTCCCACAGTAAGTCAACTGAACTTTTTGCGCAGCTGCAACTTCTGCTTTACCATGAATGTGATGATGTCCTGGTCCCAGCTGGGCCGAGTAAATTTTTGCAGTTGCCAGGTGCAGGCACGGCCAG
The DNA here is from genome assembly GCA_036023395.1 of Myiotriccus ornatus. Lineage (NCBI taxonomy): Eukaryota > Metazoa > Chordata > Aves > Passeriformes > Tyrannidae > Myiotriccus > Myiotriccus ornatus. Next base: position 2,341,240 of record JAYRBT010000064.1, read on the forward strand.
AACCTGGAGGTTATTCCGTACCACTTCACATAATTTTCTAGGAACAGTGGTAGCGTGGCTGTAGTCAGGCCAAATCGCTCTCTCTCGTATGCTTTTTTAATTAATATTGTAGCTGTTACTGTTCAGGTTTTTTGTCTTATTGCTGTTTCCAGTAAAATATCCTGATCTCAACCCGTGATCTTTGCCTTTTGTGCTTCCAGTTCTCCTCTTCAGCCATCAGAGGTTTCAGTGGGAGCACTAAATTGGAGAGTACCATTCCTAAACCATGACAGATGGCCATTCCATCATCTAAGGTGTGTTAATAACATTCACATAGTTATTATTCCATTAATAAGACCGTTATAACCACTGAATATCAGAAATTTACTTTAAGGAGCAAATATCACTTGCAAGTGCACTGTTACAGCTGAATAAGCATATTTCTTCACTTAAGTTAATAAAACACATCTTCTAAGTATTACTTTAATTTTGATGATGAATGAAAGGAGTAAGCCATTAACAAGCCCTTTAAAACTACTGACTACACTAATACCATCTGTAAATGGAAATAGCACTTTTTAATCAAGTATGGAAGGTTATATACTCACTAGTAAGTGCTGCTTTGAGCATTAATACTGAATCTTTCTGTGCTGTAATGAAAGATAAAAGTAAGAATATAATTTCAAATGGCTAATTATGCTATTTTATAGGTCAAATTATTGAATCAGTGTGAAGCTACCTTTTTTTTTCCATATTTTTTCATTTTGATCATAAATGGGGGCCACTGTGATTACATTACATTAAGGGGAATTCAAAGAACAGGAGTAAAATGGTAAGGAATTTTCTCTAGGATGACCCTGGCTGAACAGGAAGGTTGGACCAGATGACACACTGTGGTCCTTTCCAATCTGACTGATTCTGTGAATTATATTCATGTCTTAGGGGACCTGTACTTTGAGGGATGTTTTGAATATAAGAAGAAAACGTTGCTATTACGACATATGTTTTGCTAAAAGTAACCCTCCCTTATGCTGGAAATGTCTTCATTGTTAAGGTTTAATTGCTATGAAATCACCTTTTTAATAAAGTAGACTTGAAATTGTGTATGCATAATTCTAAGATCAAATGATGTATTTTTAAAGAGTTTTAGGGTAGGGGGAAAACCTCACTAGGAAATTGTGATCTTTTACAGCAAACAACAAATCCCAGACCATCAGATTTAAAATCTGCCCTGCTGTCCCTCCTGAAGATCCTGTAACTGTCCAACGGGGCATTGCAGTCACAGGTCTCATCCCACCAGCTTTAACATATGCCAGTGATGTCAAATCTCTGGGACTAGGCCAGAGCTTTGAGCTCCTCTTTTTTGTTCCTCGTGCTGCCTGCTTTGCTGTAAAAATGTTGTAGGTGTGGTATATTGTAGCAAATACCTCATGAGGCAGATTGAGGGATCCCATGAGTGTTCCTTTGTCAAATTTTGGCACACCATCCCATCACTCGTCACTAGTGAACCTAGACCCACTGGCTCCTGTGCTAGAACTATTTTTTCCCTCTGAGAAAGGTGCATCCCATCAGATGTTAGTAGACCAGGTGTTGAGTAGATTTTTTAGCAGAATTAGTGGGTAAGCACTCAGGTTGCCCAGGGAACCTGTGGCATCTTCATTAAAACCATCCTGGAAAAGGTTTCATCAATGTGATTGCGCTTGAAAGTTGTCTCTGCACAAAGCAGGAGATTTGAATACATGACCTCCTGGAGTTCCTACATTCTAAATGGATTTCTTTTGTATTTTTACGAGCATTAGTCTACATTTATTGAATTGGAGTGTCTGTGTGTAAACTTTGGGAATCTTCACGATATTCCTGATGCTCGAATTCAATAATTTCCTTAATTCTCTTTCTGAGAAGATGGAAATGTTGTTTCAGTTTGTCGAACTGCAGGCCCCCCCCCAAAAAGGGGAGGGGAGAGTTTCAAAAACCTAGAATAAAAATAATAATAACTAAAACCCAAACAAACAAAACCCATGAAATTCTACTGAACTTGGTGGTGTGTAAGTGCAGGGAAAGAAATGAAGGCAGGCAGAATAAATATTTAGATGCAAATGAGTGAAATATGCTTTACAGCAAGGGATTGGATCAAACACAACTTGGATTACAAGTGCCAGAATGATAGGTCATTATCACAGCATGGCATATTATTTTTGTGATGAGGGCCAGTTGTTTCCAGAAGTTGAGAAAAGAAATGGCCCTTTTTAATGCTGCTACTAATAATAAATAATTGGTTACACTGAAACTCCTTTGCCTTTAAGGCATTGATTTAAAGCTGCAGTTCACAGTAATTCTCACCTTTAGTGGAAATATGAGGTTTTAGTACTGAGATGCTTTAAAAAAAAAAAAAAAGAAAAGAAAAAGAAGGAAAAAAGAAAGAAGAAAGAAATCAGTAACATAATGCTTTTTAACATTTCCTGAAAACTAGAATTGCCTGAAAAATCCTTACTCCTTAAATCCAATTCATAACTTGTACTTCATGACACGAAGGTTGATGTGTAACTGTAGCAGAGGTGAGTCTGCCAGATTTGTTTGGAAAATGTGAATCCAGGCGCAGTTTGCCTTATTTTAAATAGCTGAATAAGGGCTGAGTAAATGGGGAGCGTGTGAACATTTAACTAGAGACGCTGCTATGAAAAAACCTCCCAGACAAATGATCTACTTTTCTAAACCTAGCCTTAGATACTGCATTTATGATACTCAGTGATGTAAAAGGTTGGTTTGGTTTTCATGATGTGAAAATTTAAATGTGTAATAAAAAATTGCCTGTAAAGTAGTTATTATATGTTACATTTTATTTTAAAAGAAGAACTAACAGGAACTGCCCAAAATAACAGAAAATGTGAATTTAAGATAATGAATAATATACAGAGAGTTGTATGTGTAAATATGCTCAAAACTGCGGGGATTTGATGATTTTTTTTAAATTTTGTTTTTGTTTTTGTTTTTTCTTTAGTGTTTGGATATATTGGAGTGGATTTTATTTATTTTTTTAAATGCTCATAGCTGAAAAGTTCTGAAGCTGATTCAATTTGACATCTTAGTCATGAAACAAATGTTTGAATAAAACAGGCATGGAGGAGATAAGACAGTACCAACAGTTAAATTTACCAAATTTGCAAAAAACCTATGTGTTGCTCTGGGAAATTATCTGAATTTCTGCTCGTAGTAAGCTGTTTTCAAATAACATAAATATATTTAAGCAAAAATAGTAATAATATATGACCCAAGAGATAAAAGGATGTCAGCTTTTTTTTTCTTATTTCCCTCTTAAAATAGGTTAGATGCTGCTACTTTTTCAGAGAAGTGTTTTCCATCTCACAGATGATAAGACAGAGTAGTTTTTTCTCAAATGTTTCTTCTTTAGGTAGAGAGTAGTGTGAAATGTGGCCAAAAAAGTCCATGTACAAGAGACTGCAGCAGAAATTTTGTCATCCTTAAATTGTCACGCTAGTTGGTCATTATTTGTTGAGCAGAAATAAGCAAATGCAAGATGGAAATTGTTTTACACTGTTCAGTGTAGATTAGCATCCTTCTTTGTGTTAGTGGACCTTTAAGATTTGTTATCACAATTAGAAGTCTAACAGACAGCAGTCCTATAGCATCACTTCTGAACAATAAAATACCATTTTGATAAATTATCATCTACACTGAAGTGCCCTTCAAACTTAAACCTTTTCCTTTCCCTCTCCCTACCAGATACACAAGCTCTTGGGTCCATATATTATTCATTACAATCAAATAAGACACAGCGGTGGCTCAGTAAACTTGCTTTTCATATAAGAATTGATTTTATTGAGTAACGTGCAGTGCAGACCCTGCTTCCAGCAGCCAGGGCTGAAATGAGCAATTCTCTCATTGTAATAATGTGCCTCTGTCATCTCCTTATTATCAGCATGATAAAAGATGAAATATTCACAGATGCTGCCCTCCTAACCTGATCACAGTTTGATATTTGAGCTTTGGAAATGAGTTTTATAGGCTTTAATATACTCCTTGGCGGAGTGACCCCTGAAATTTAACATTATTACAGAGCGGATATTTAAAAAGATGAGGACGCAAATTACATCAAAATGAAAATATTAAGGAGTATTACGACTATAACCTAGTGGGAACTCGCTCCTGCTGAAACTGAGGATGCCATAAAGCTCAGCATACTGGTGTCAAAAACATCAGAAAAAAATAATAACAGTGCAGGCACCTTGACTTCAGTTATTTTATACGTAGGGTAAACTAAATTACTGAAATGGGTTTTTTCCTATAGGCTGGCTTTCCAGGAAGAAAAGGCACATTATTCTCAACTTCATCTGCAGCACCCTTCACAATTATTTTAAAATGCACATTGTTTCTTTTCAGTGGAAACACCGATAAAAAATACTTAAGTGTAGTGAAACCAAAGATTACACTTAAAAAAGGAATAACCAAACATCACTAGATGGAACATTTTGATTCCATTTCCGTGGCTATCAATGTTTTGATGGAAAAGTTTCTGCCAAAGTCTGGGACGTGAAGAGCTAAGGAAGTTTCCTAAACATGAAAATAGAGAAATGTACAACATGTATTAAAGATCTTTCAGTCCAAATACTAGTTTGTTAAAGTTAGTAAATAGCAAATTTTAAATCCCTGGAGACATGATTTTACCAGAAAGAAGAATATGTAATTTATTAATTTACATAAATCATCAGTTAAAGGATAACAAAAAAAAAAATTATAAGGAAGAGGATGAAATATTTAGGTCTATTTTATTAGGTTTGATTAGATGTGCATAAACTAAAGAGAAAAAAATCTTACAGAAGATTCTGCATTTATAGCCATTGACCTTCTCCTGATTGCAGTGATCATTAGACAATCCTTGTATGAGAAAAGGAGACTGAAATGTGAATAATGCAAGTCATTCAGTGGTGTGGTGCTCAGTGTAAAAAATGGGGTGGTGATGGTGGAAATATTTCTTCTTTCTGTGACGGAAAGGAGAAGGGGATTTCTATTGCAGTTTTGTGGAATTTTCATTTGTTTTAAATGGAAGCTTTTCGTTACCTTCTGGAATTCTTGTTGACTTCAGTATGCCGTCCTAAGTGCATGAGCGGCATATTTTGGTTTTGTGTTCATAATTAATGATGCCTTTAAGGCCATTATTCAATTTATATTTACATCTTTGCTTTTTAATCTGTCTGTGTACTGAAATATGCTTAGTTTTCAGCCTATTTACAGTTTTGAGTATTTACAGTTTGTGGTAGTTTGAACATCACCAAGTCAATGTGATTGTAATATTCTCTACACTGCTCTAGCTAAAGCTCTTGCTAAATTGAGCTCAGCAGGAGCAAGTCCAGTGACCTCATAAATAGTGGAAATGATTGCAAATCAGAATTCATATATGTCCCTGTCTCAGTAGGTAACTGTATTCCCCACAAAGGAAGCAATCATCTCTTTCAAATTTCTGTTTGCCCTTTCACTCCGATATGTTTGAAGATAATCTGGAGAGGGAGATCTTGCAGTCTTACAGAACTGTTACTGGAAATCTAAAATAAATGTCCTGTGTCCAACAGTACTACTTGGAGATGAACGTTTCAAACATTACCCCTTTGTATTTTATGTTGCCTTTAAGTTTATTTAATTGCATTGTACTAAGGTAGGAAAATTTTATAACAATTTAATGGAAAGGGTAAGAAGTATAACTAAACTCTGAACTTGTTCACTTTTCTACTGATAAAGTAATTGCTTAATAGTTTACTTCCAAAGTGTCAGTTCTTCTTCCCCTGTTGCTCCTCTAACTCTCCTTTTTTCTCTCTGCCCCTTACCAAACAATTTAACATTTGGCTGAAACCATTTTTTATTTCACTGTTCATGATCTATACTGGAGACCTCATTATTTCCAACATAAAATTGTATTAGTGGAATATTTTATCACTGACTGCAAAAGTGCTGTGATATTTTAATTACAATCTAGCTATTAACGGGGAAGATCCATAATCTTGTAGGCATGAGTGATACATTTGGCACTTTAAACCCAAGCAGTACCTTTCTTTAACTATATATACACTTCTGTACTATTAGCGAGGAAGGAGAAAAATCTTAGTACTTAAATAGTTTTGTTTGCTTACTTCATATAAATATTGATATAGTAGAACTGGGAAACACTATGTTTAAAGTCATGGGACTGCAGTCAAAATCTTACTTTTCTGCATTTTCTGTGTTAGGTTGTAATGTTTCCACTTAAGGAAATACTAAAGCACCTAATCTATTACTTTGATGATTCAGGTATCTTTACCTCAAATATTTATTTTTGCATATCATCCCCAACAACACTGTAGTTAAATCCCCATCTGCATTAGTTCAGAAATTACACAGACAATGAGAATTTGATACTGGGTATTTAAATGGAAGTGCTAGTGCTGTATTGAAGAGCCAGGCACTACCAGCAGCAGGAGAACTGGAGTAACCCCTTTGCAGACCTACAAGACTTGCAAAGATACTATTTGTCAGCACTTGCTGGAGACACTGCTCCTGGCTTACCACTGAGTGCAGTGCTTTAGCTGAGGAGGATGCCAGACTCTGTTCTGGGTATTTGTAAGTGGGAACACACATGATATTTGGCCTCCATGCGTTTTCACACACCTGCCTCTGCACATTGTCTTTGCTGGATCACATTCGTGCCTGCGTCCTTGAATGTTTGCAGCTTTGCAGTTATCTCTGTGATACTCAGCTGGAGCATCCTTTGTCTTGTGGAGAAGCACAGACTGTTCTACTGTGTGTTAGTGATTGGTGTGACAAGTGTGATAAAACAATAGCTCTCTGCCTGTATTGTCAAATAGAAGCAGGACGTTTAGTGGAGGATTTTAAGTCTTTACAAGATGTGCTGCCACTCAGTGTGTTTCTTAACTCCCTCAGCAGTAGGGGCTGAACAGAGCATTTCCCCTTCCCCATCACTATAAAAAGCTCCTGGAGGTGCCACTATTTAACAAATACATGGTCCAAGGGCTCTTCTGGTGTAGTTCACTCAAACTAAAGCAGCAGCAGCACAACTGAGATGATACAAAACAAGTTATAGAAGCTTCCAATATGTACTGGAAGGTGGTGGGTCTATTTGTTTATTTATTTATTACTTTAAAATGCATTTAGAAATTTTGGCTAATGGCTAATAAACTAGAAAGTTGAACCTCTGATACTGAGAGCAGCTTATAGTAGCCTTCAGGCCTGTTTGTTAAGATATTATTCATTTTGTAGCTCAGAAACCTTTTTTAAAATAAACTTCGAGTAATTCTGGCATTTTTTGCTCCATGTAAATGCAAATAGTAAAGTGGAGCTACTTCAGATCCAGAGAACCTGGAATCAAGTATTCCACAAGTCCTTCCATTATGTTTCTTAAGGTACTGCTTTGTTATGCTTCAATATTATTGTTGGTCTGAAAAGTCAGAAGGAAAGGGGTTTCTGCTGTCATTACTAGGTACAAGTCCTCTCTTTATCTGGCAGTAATGTCCCCACCTTTTTGTTGTCATAGCCATATTTATTCCTGTCTTCTTGGCATATGCTGAGGGCAGCAAGAACTTTTGTACCAGTCTTATTCAAAGTTGGCATTTTGACCACAAATGCTTTTTGACCAAGATAGTTATAATTTGTGTAAATAAAACTTCCAGACTGATCAATACTATTGCATGATCTACTGGAGCTCTTTGACTTTTAGCACAGTCCTGACTCTACACAGCTTCCCCGTGTTATGGTATCTCAGTAGTTTGAAGAAAGGAAGGCAAAGCAAGGGGAAAGCGAACAAAACCAAAAAAAAGTAATCAGTATGAACATCTAAAGCAAATTTTCATATGTAAAATTCCAAGGCATGAAGGAGAAACACCTTCTGCATTATAGAAACTAGGAAATACACTTCAGACTATCCTGTAATTCTCAAATTCAGTTTGCTGACTGATGTCTATCTGGTATGCTGTGAGCTTCATTTATTTTTTTATTTATTGTTAAATGAAGTGGGTTTCCATATGACTTTGGATTACAAGCACCAGGCCTTTGTTTTTATTTTCATTTTTTGTTACTTTTGGCATTTGTAAACTGTTGTATGAATCATGGATAGCCAGAGTTCAAGCGCTGAAATGTGTTACAGAAACGTCTAAGAGTTGGTGTTAATGGCATTAAAGTTATTCTGATAGAAGAAATATTCGATTTATTATGTCTTATGGGGTAAACTCCCTACAGAGAGAGAGCAAAAAGCTTTGTCTGCCTAGGAACTCTCATTCTTGAGGCTCTTTGTCCTGAGAGACATAGTTAATGCGGAGGGTAAACATGTAAACCAAAAACTAAACCCCAATCAAATCAGCAGTTAATCTAAGTAGAGGAAGGAAATAGATGGTAAGGCCTTTTGGGAAAGGAAGAGATGGATATTTGGCCTTGTCAATACCTTGAGAAAATGAGTGCTCAGTTCGTTCTTGCTTGAATGTTCTAGAAAAACTGAATGAAGCCTATGTCTCTCTCTGCAAAGTCAGCAGTGGTTCCTGTTGAGATCTTTGTTGAAATTTATTGCATGTAAAATCCACTAGCTATGCTCAGATCTCTGGCAGGCTACTCAATCTTTAGTTGTGGACAACTGTAGTGACATAGATGAAATTGCCATTTTTTGTATGCATTCTCCAATATGCAGAGCTGTCTGTGCTGAAACAGGATCAAAAAACCAACCGAGAATATAAATTCTGTCATTTAAAAGAGCATCGTACTTGTGGCCTGTTAACTATAGGCAGCTGTTTCGGTTATGTGTAGGTGTATTTCTGTTAAAAGAACATACGCTTCCTAGTTGGAAGGGAACTCTAGAAGTCAAATCCCTACTGAGAAGTAAAATTTGTTTAATTGAATGTAATCTGTATTTATGACACAAAGTAAGCCTGATCACAGATATTTTATTCAGTGTAAGATTATTAACTACTGAAATATCAAACGAGAGGTCTGGTATCTGAGAAAGTAATTTAAGAAAACCAGTTGAAGTGTGGTGTTTACATTACAGGATTAGATTACTGGCAGTTTGCACTAGAGGGAGCCAGTCTTCAGGCCAGTGCTTTAGTGAAGTACAGTTTGCAGGTCGGTTCGGTGGAGTAGAAACTGAAGCATGTAGGGGCATAGTTGCAGAAACTGAAACATTTAGGTGCACATTTCTTTCTCACTGTATCTTTATTTTGCAAGTGGAAAGCTGGTTATTTTAAAGTCCTGCTGAAGTTACCCCTACACTTGTATGATCAGGAGGGCTTTGTGTCCCTCTTTTAAGTATGACAGCAATACAGAGCCCTTTTACTGGCTTCTCCGTAAAACCTTAGTTGGTATTGTCTTAGCTTCGTAATTTGCAATTAAAAAGCATATTAAAACAACGAAATAAATTTATATCTAATACTGAATTTTCATTGAAATTATGCATGAAAGTCATTTAACTTGAGTTGCAAATGATCTTCACTGTTTTTTCTAGCAAATTATACAAATTTTTATTTGCCTGGAATTCTTGTCAGTTCTGGCTACCTGTAATTCTGGATGCTCAAAGCACTAAGAACTAAAAAGACAAAGATTTCATAATTTCCACAGATAGTCTAATCCCATACTTCCCTGTTATAGCCTTAGGAAGTTTTCCATAGTATTGAATCTTATTTCCCATGCTATGATCTGAATCATTTATGTTTTGCCTTGTTCAAATTCCCCCTATGTTAAAAGGGGAAGAGCTTGTTTCTCTTTATGTACTAGGCTTTTACACATTTGAATACTCACTATCATGTTTTTTTCCCACTCTGTCTTCTCTAGATTTTGTGTTCCAGTGTTTTCAATTTTTCCCACCGTATCTTGTGTTCTACATATCTCTTTGTGCTTTTTGCTTTTCTGTTGTCTGTACTTAGTTTATACATGAGTATGTTAAGTATGGTACCCATAGGTTAATTTTGGATATTCCAGCTAAGACCTTACTATAGAAAATATTGAAGGCTTTACAACTTGACTTGTCATCCTTGTGGAGGCCTGCACTAATCTAGTAACATTCAATTTTTAGTTCATGTGACATAAAGGCAAACCTATAGCCTTATAATGTGCCAAGACAGTGTATGTAAGTGGACTTGCCATCTGTGATATTATAACAGGGAGCCTCAAACTGAATGAACCCTGCACATGTCCTTGGATGTACTACAATGAAATGGAACTCTTTTCTGCAGGAACAAGCAGTCCTTCTCTTTTTTCCATTCCTGTGTGTACGGTTCAGCGTACAGCTGTGGCACATGTCCTTTTTGCTTTGCAAAAAATATTAAACATCCTTCATCTTGATGAGAAGCTGGCGGCTGGTTTAATACTAAACCAGGTATGGAGAGTTAAAAGTGATAAAAAGTGATTGCTGTGTACATGTGCTTGTAGTTGCTTTGCTGGCATCTTGATCTGGCTTTGCCTTTTAGCTATAGTGCAAGTTTCTGTGTGTGCTCTGTCAGTTCTAATATTGCCTAAAACAATAGCTGAATTTATTATGTTACTTGTACCTCTATTCTCATTTCTACCTGTGGTGACTTCTCTATGCTCCAGGTCATATGGCTGAATTCTTTAAAGTCTTTTATTCTTGTCTGTGGTTTTACAGATATTTGAAAGTTTCTATCATTCTTTTCTATTGAAAGCAAAAAAGATCTTGTCTGTCTGTAGAAAGCTATGGAAAGTTTACAGATCACTTGCACCTAGATAAGAGACTGATCTCACGTAAAAGTTTCAGTTTTGCTAATCAGGCTAGCCTGAGGGAGAGCCTAGTCATCAATGTGTTTCTGCTGTCTGGAAGATCTTGACAGTAAGTAATTACATAAATAAATGATATGTGTCCATATTTCAGAAGACCATAAGTCAAGGAATGTTGTCTGGCTGCTGGATCATTTCTTTGGATCTCTACCTTCAAATAAATGTAATGGAGGACAAGCTGTTGAGGAGTAAATATGTACTACTAATAAACAGCAGCTCTGTGTATCAGACAGTAAGATGCTGAGTGCTGAGTCTTAGAATGACTGAAATTGCTGTAATCTAACTTCAAAATGTAGATGATTCTTCTTGCAGACATTGGACATATTTAGGCAGTGGGTTCAACTTTGAACAATAGATGTTTAACAGCCTGAAGAGGCTGTGGCTAGAACCAAAAATTTGCAGGGAAAACAGGGCTTAGGGTTATAGAAAGAGGATTTGATAGGACGTGTTATTTATATACAAAGGTACTGGATGGTTCTTTCTGTTACTTATCCAGTTTTCCTTTATTAACATTGAAGATGTTCAGAGTGTGCACACAGTGACAGGCTGGGCAATTTCTACATGTACCACTGGTTTAAAGCTGCCTTTTGGTTTAGTCTGACAAGGGGTCACAGAACGCAGTGACAATCTGAGAATGTTGCATAGTCCTTATAATGCAGCCTTGACATAGTTAAATGTTCTTGGGTGATGGAAACAGTTTAATTAAATTTCTGTAGCTTACATGAACAAAGACAAGAAAACTAATGCCCTAATCATTCTATCCAAGAGTTTAGGATTCCTTGAGTTTGACTTGCATGGAATTTTCTTACTCTGAGTTTTACATGAGAGAAATTTGATTGGTTATGGTTAATGATTTCTTGTCTCTCTTTTTGTCTTCTTCTTACTGGGGCCTGTTTATGTGGGGGTTTTTGACTCAGAGGGTTACTGGTGTTAAGAAGTGGTTTCTTCTTGGCTTATTTCAGACTCTACAGTAAGATTAATGGTCAGTTATCACCTGGAAGAACATCAGAGAGTCTCCTACCTCCAGCTTCCTCTGATCCTGCTCCACAGCCCTGTTGCATTTTCAAAAGAAGATGCTAGGAATAACTGCTCAAGTATGCAGTAACTTCTTTAACGTTGTTAACAGGACGTATTGCTTGGAAATAGTTCTAGAAGATGGGCAGACTCTGAAAGCAGAAAGTATTGGACACCTCTATAGAAAAGAGGGTGTCTTTTTCTTTAAGTGTTTGAAGGATTCATACAAGTAGAATAATGCACAATTTGAATTAGAGTTGGGGCAAATGTCTGGCAGTTCTTCAGTTCAGAAGAGCACTTTGAAAATGAAGCATGTCAAATGTTGAAAAATGCAAGGAAATACCTGGATTAATGTCTCAGAATATTATGAAAGAAAAACTAAGTAAGTTAATTGGGCAATTTGAAGGTTTTTCCTACAATTATCTTATGCCACTGTTTGTCATTTCAGTGCCATCTGCTGAGGATTTCAATGGATTATATGAATCAAGTGTTAAGGTCTACATTTGAAGTATCATGAAGAAAATTCTTTTGTGTTCTGATAATGGAAACATTCTATTACCAAATTCAAGCTGGTAGAGTTGCTACATGACTGTCTTCTAATTCACTATCATCTGTCTTCTTCGAAATTCATTGTTTCATGGAGTGCACGTTTAAATGCCTGCCTAGTCTGACCTTCAAAAATTTACCTTGTGTTTGATTTGGACTGTGTCAGAGTCATTGTATCCAAAGGTGTATGAAATGCTTCCTAAAGGTTGTTCGCTTATGTCTTCAATTTGAAGTCTACAGTCTGGATCCCATATTTGCTAACAAATTAGTTTTGCGTTGTTGGCTTGTTTTGTTTAAGGAGGCAGCTATTGTCTCAGCTTATGATCTAAAAGGAAGACAATAGAGAAAAGTTTAGTAAAACAAACTGGTGGGGAAATAAAGGGACTGAAAGACTCTTTGCCTCTTATAATGAAAAGCATCTCATTATAACTGTCAGTATGAGAATACTCAGTTAATTTCTCTTCATGCAATGGCATTTGAACATAAACACAGCCTTCCTTGTGATCAAAGATCCTCTTTGCTTGCAAACATCCCTACTAAATTGCTTCTAAAAGAATTTAAAGAGCAAATTCCAGCTGGTGAAGCTTAAAATCATGAAGTTACAAAATAAGAAACGCATGTTGACAGGACTTGCCTAGAGATAGAATATTGCTACTTTCTCTCAAGTTACAGCAAAATTTTCGTCTTTCCTACTCTTCTTTCAGGGTCTCTTGCGAGTCTTATTGTATTGTCTATTCTTAACCCAGGATTTCAATAATGGAAGAGTATATTTAACAGCAAGTAAAATAATCTAGTTTTGAATTTTAAGCAGGTTGCTGAGACTTTGACCATATCACGTGCATTACCAAACCTTCCTTCCAATTTGATATTTTATGTCCCCAGCTTTAATTTCTTCAGACGTTCCTTTGTTTATCTTTGGTACCTTGTCTAAGTAAGAGAGCGCCAAACATTTAGTCATTTGAGCAGCTGTCAGTGTTTGATCTATTTCTTTACCTATTTGCTTTTTTTTAGTGACCTAATTTTTAATTCAGTTTAGAATTTCCGTGTTTATCTGCACTGTATTTACTGACCTTTTTTTTGAGATCTTTCTGCTGTGAAGTATTATAAGCTATCTTGAAGTCTAAATACATTATGTTTGTTACTCTGTCCCATCGGTTCTTATTGAGAGTTTTTCACAGAAGTTAATCAGATTTGTTCAGCATGACCTACTATCTTGTGATTTCCCATTGTACCTCTCCCTTTGCATGTGTCCCTTTATCGTTTATGTCACTTACATCCCTGTTGTAATGACTGTATCCCACATACAAACCCATTTTCATACAGTATTAGTCACCTTTGCTTCCCTTCCGATTTCTGTACTGCCGCTAATGCTTTTTTCTCTGCTTCACTAATTTTAATATTTACCATTGCTCCAACTGTGTAACTTACTCAAGTCCAAGTCCAGCATATATTAGGTGAATAGGATCTGAACTGGTCCTGAATATGTTGGTCTCCCTTTTTTTGAAGTAGGATGAATTAAGTCTGTTCTAGTTGCTGAACCAGAAATGTTGGTGCTAGGATAAGCAGAAACAGATTGGCACTGCCAGTCTGTTGACCAGTGCCATAGCAGAGTCATTGTACGGCTCACGCAGACATATTCTTTATAAACTCACCATCTGTTTTATGGCTTCTGATGCTTCAATTTGCCAAGCTGCTGAAGTTTTGGAATATTGTTTCTTCCTTTTCTTCTTTTTTCTTAATTCTTGCTGTTAGTATTTGAAATGCTTATCAAACCAGATAACTGCACAATGTTTTTTTTTTTTATTTTCCATAAACAGAAAAATCTCTTTCTTACTTCTCAAATATTGCTGAGAAGGAAATCTCTTATTAATATGTGCCCAAAATGTCTAAAAGGATAAAAATTGTAACTGTCATACCATAGGCTGAACTATCTGTACTGCAAAAGAGAGGCACAGTCATAAAATTACACATTTTGATCTGTTGCTTTTTGATGTTTATATGGATTGTTGGCACTATGTGAAGATGTTTGTGTTTCATCATAGGGTTTTGATGTAATATTTCTTTTGAAAGGGATTGTCAGTAGTGGAACAGAAGTACAATGAAGAGTAGAACACTGCTCAAGGAAGATTGTTTTTCATAATTTTAGTGAGTATTGTGGTATTGTTCCTCATCTGCTCTTATCTTGCAGTTCAGGAGTACTTGGAAAATATTTTTGTTACGAGTTAGAAATGACTAAACAGGAACGTTTTAATGTAGGAGGGAGTTCTTTTCATTCACGGGGTGTAGTGGGAGGAGAAATGCATAGGAAGCCTATTTCTGTGCAGTTTTATGTTCGAACGTTGGCTGTGTACCGTATGTCATTTTCTGTCTATTTATTTACTAGCATTCCATAGTAAAGACATTATCTGAAATAAATAGCCATAATAGTGACCATTATGAAGGAAATCCTCATGATTTCTTCCATTGCTTGCACCAGTATCTGCTAAACAAAGTAACAGAGAATGGAAAAGCTACTCCTTTTGGTTGCTGAGTGCTAAATGTAGATATGATTTAATTGCAGTTGCCTATTCCTTTGTACCATCAGTTGTGATACTTTCTTGCTCATTTGTATAGGTTTAGTTTGTAAGAGTATGCATTTAATAGAAAATTAGTCATCTGTTACTCTTAGAGCTTGTTTGTATTAGTAGTCAGCAACTACTCTTACATGGATGGCTTGCAGAGACATGAAACATAGAATAATTCCTCCCCATGGGCATTGGCTGATAGTTTAAAAACTTCCCTAGAATGTATGGAAAACAATCCATGGTAACAGCAAGTCTTTGGAACCTGCCAAATCAGAGTGTGTACCACAGCGTTCATCTGGGAACTTCAGAGAAGCCAGAGTGAGTTGTGGACAAGTTGCTCTGAGTAAAAAGCCATGTTGAAACAAACCAAAACAAAATAAACCAAAACCAAACCAAACCAAAAACCAAACCAAACCAACCAACCAACCAAACAAAAACAGAAAGGAAAAAGGCAAATGAGTGATGCAAGTCTAAGACAGTTGGTAACAATCTGGGTAAGAGCAACAACAGATCGCCTTTGAGAAAACGTTTTGATTTTTCTCTCTACTTACAGAGGGACACAATGATCTTTGCCATGTTGTTACACAAAAGTAAATTAGAAAATAGTAGTGTAATAAGAATCCAGTAGTATGACTTGAATTCCATTTCCATCAAATGAAAACCTGAGAATATTTCCTCAATTAAAACATTTGTTTTACACACACATTTTATTGCGTGTAGCAATGCTGTCTCTCACAGTCAAGTCATTTCTCTTTGAGTAATGGCAAATAAAAGGTGAGGGTTGAGGAAATCATGTTATCTGCAGTAGGGGATTAAAGCATCTGACTGGAAATTTACAGTTAGTATGTTTGGGCCTTTCTCCTGCATGAGGTTTAATATACCAGTTGCTCCAGGTTGTTGGCAAGTCCCCATAAACTGAAGACAAATAAGGACAATTTGAGAGTTCAAGGTGCCTTTTGAGCATTTTTTAAATTTTTTTTTCTGCAAGACCTTTGATGAGTGGTTGTGTGGTCTCATGGACTTTTTGTTTGGTTTCTTTTCTGACTGCTTTATATCTCAAACTAACAAGATGCTTTTCAGGGTTTTTTGTTAATTTTTCTTCCTAAAAATTCCCTCATAGAAGAGAAGATTGTCGGACAATGCTATTTGGAAAAATTCAATTTATTTCACTTCCAATCACAAGGTTATTTAAAAATAGAATAAACAGTTAAATGATAGCTCCAGTGATTCTGTGTATTGGATAAATTATGGATATGGGTAAAGCACAGTAGTCTGAAATGTGCGGTAGTGAATACTGTATGGTGAAACAGTCCAGACTTTTAAGCAAGTAGAATAAATACTAAATACAGATTTTCAGATTGCAGTTATAAATCTAGAAGGATGAGTTGAGTTGTTTGTTTGTTATCCTCTCAGTATAGGACAACTAGTGCTGCAAGAAAAGCCCAATTGAAGTTGACAGATCGGAGGAGGTGATGGGAAATGGTTTAGAGGAGGTTCCTTTGGCCACAGATTCTATAGGAATATGTGCAGAACTGGGGAGTTAGCTGCAAAAGATTTTGCCTCAAAAAATGTCTAATTTCATTTCTAAAACCCTTCCAGTGGAGGTGAAACTGTCTTGTATCTGCGTATTATTTAACCCCAGGAGGGTTTCATAATGGACATCAAAGCAGATGAGTTGTGACAGACACTTCCTGAAGTCTGCGGTAGCCGTTCACACTTGGGGATCCAAGTCACCATTGACCGTCACCATTGTAGAGAGTTTTACGCGTTTCTTTTCTGGTGTCTGGGTAGGATACATTTGGTGCCAGTGGTAAAACTGGATCACTATGCAAACTTATTGTACTCAAAAAACCCCCAAACTTCTCCTTTCAATTTATCAATTTAAATGTAGACTACTTTCATATTGGAAATGTTTGATGTATTTAAGAGGGGAAAGATAATTTTTAAAAATTACACCTTGCAGCTCAGAATTCAATGGGTAGATTAGATAAACTGTGAGTATATATTATATTTGCTTGGGTGTCTTCTTCAGATTGATCTTATGCTGGAATTTTTGAAATTAGAAGTAATTCTGGGAGTTCTTTCTCAGTTCTCTGGCTATGCTTGAGGTTCTTTTTATATTTCTCCTCACCATTTCCTATATATTATATACGTGTTGGTATTGCTTTGATATTTGATAATTTGGCATATAGAACAGATGCTGAGTTGGAAGGGACCTATCAGGATCACTGAGTCCAACTCCCTGGCCCTGCACAGGACAACCCAACAATCCTGCCCTGTCCCTGAGAGTGTTGTCCGAATGCTTCTTAAGCTCTGCCAGTCTTGGAGCCATGACCACTGCCCTGGGGAGCCTGTTCAGTGCCTGACCATCCTCTGGGGGAAGAACCTTTTCCTGATATCCAACCTAAATCCACCCTGACAAAAACTGTGTAACTGCAATCTATCTATCTATCTATCTATCTGGAAATATAAACAGCAAATATTGCCTCCAGAAGAGCACTATGTACTGCTGTAGGCCATGGACTTCTTGTGTTACCTTGAGTAGCTCAGAATAGCACAGAGTCCAGTACCTCAGCAGTAATCAGAAAATTAATATTAGAAATTATATAGTGTTTATATCTGCTGTAGTTTTATTCTTGAAGTGTCTTTGAAATGTTTAAACTCCTCAGGGTCACTCTATCTGAAGAGATTTTGAGATATGATTTTTAATCTGACCAGTCACTGCTTAAAGAGCACATGTTGGTGATTGAGAAATTGGTTCTTGATTCTTGGAGTTTGAGGCAGTAACTAGTGGCCTAAATATAGAGTTAAATCATAGGAAGCACTAACGCACTAATGTCCTAACTAGATGTCTGTCTCAACTAAACAAAAACATTTTTCAGAGATGTATAGTGTTATTCTGCAGAAAATAGCCATTCTTCACTGCAGCTAAATGTCCTGTGCTTCAGCTGTATTGCCAACAGGTTTGGACATAACAAATCTGGAGAGTTACACTTCCATTGTAGTGCTGAGGATAAGATGGTAGAGGCCAAAGGTTTAGTAAATCTCTGATGTAAGACCTGCTGAAAGGCCTAACTATTGAAAGGTCTACCAACTCTTGTATTCAGATGTTATTTTACTGTACTGCTGTACATGCCAGGGTTCTGTGAGGATTTGATACAGACAAGCTCTTCGGGAAACCACAAGAAAATTATAATGATAATGAACTTTGATTTTCGTCGTCTTGTCTGCTGTTTAGCTCATCTGCGAAAGGATGCCAGTGCCACAGAATAATGTCCTGCTCTGAATGCTCATGGCTGCCCAGGCTGGTTGGTCATTTACAATCAATATATTGATTATCAGTGTTCTGGACAGATATTTCCAATGCATCTTTAATTAAGGTCGTTGTGTGGTTTGGGTTTTTCATTCCAATCTGTCTTCCTCAGCATTCCAGTTATCTGCTGAAATGTTTTCAGACCCAACCTAAGGTTTTCCTGGAGATTTCCATGTTTTGCCTCTTGGACAGAGACACCCATCTTAGTGACAAGTCCTAGTACTTAATTTCCACTTTCTAGCTCATCTATTCTCTCATAAATTATTTCTCTGAGTGGGATTGTACTGCTTGACATGATTGATACTTTTTTAAGGAAAACTAAACATGAGAATCCTAATGTATTTGGGGGTATATTTCCAAGGTTTTCTTAACATGTTGTTAATTATTCTTACCATTTCTTCCACAAATAGGACTCAGAAAATTGAGACACGGTATTTGTTAAAATACTAGCATTGAAATTAAACTAGACTTTTGGGTTTGCATTTTGAATTGTTTTTCAGCAAATCTGTTTGCATTTTTATGGTGTAATAACATTAGTAACACCAGTGACATAGAGCTGATGGATTCTCTGCTCGTGGTTGTGAAAGTTTGATTTTAATGTAATCTCATTTACTAAAATTATATATTATTAAATTTCTTGAAAATTATTGGAAGTTAAAATCTTGGTTACCAAAGGAATTGCTGTCTTATATGGAAAGAATTTTTCCTGAGCATTTGCAAATCCATTTATGCTTTTCCTTCATAGATTACTTTCTCTCTTCTCTGTTTCCAGTGAGCAGCTTGCTGTGACAGTACTCTTTTGTCTGATTCAGCATGAGATTGATTATTCTGGGTGTTTTGGGGACTGAGTGTGTCTCCAGGCATAAATTCCTCCCTGCATCTTCTCGTGCTGCTGCTTTTGGCTCTGTGCTGCAGCAGTGAGTAATCACATGGGGCAGGGCTTGGCATGTTGTGCATACAACTGTATGTCACAACAAATGGCTTTACAACAACCCCCGATATGATCCACAAGGCAGGATTTTTGCACTGTGAAATTTCTTCCTGGGCAGGAAATCTGGCCATCGTGTCTGGGCTGAAATACAAGACATAAGGCTACTGCTGTTATATCTCTTAGGAAGTCAGAAGAAAAAATAGTGAGGCTTCTTTCTCTTTTTAAGAATAGGCGACTTTTTGTTCTATCATTCTAATTAGATTCTGCTTCAATATCATACCTGGGTATAATCTTCAATATTATACTTAAGCAATAAAAGGTTTCTCACTACCAGTCTTTTAGGCACTTATCTGACAGAAGATGAGGAGAAAAACAGTGTTTGTTTGCTGTATAAATGGTTTCCAGAAGCACATTAAGAGATTTGGATATAAGGTTAATGATTAGGGTAGAGCAAAAACATCATAGCAAGGGTGTCCAAAAGGGTTAAGTGAGCACACAAGTCATCCATATGTGAAGGTGAATCACTGTTGTAGAAAATTCTTAATCTTGTTGCCAGCAGTGCTTTTTTGTTAACTAATCTTTGGACATTTTTTTGCCTCATTTTTAGCTCTGTGGCAATATAGTGGAAAGTAGGGAATATATGTTTTCTCTGTTGGCCTGTATGACAACAGACTAGCAATTGATAAATACTGTAAAACTCTTGTGGAAGCCTCCTGTGGGTGAGACTAACAAAATACTTGTTGTTAGACAATTGGATCTATCTGAACACACAGATTTTCCTTGCAGTGCTCAAAATACTCTTGAAAATATCTTTGTGTTTGGCTGTCACTTGCATTAGAGACAGATAACAGATATATTTTCACCTCTTTTTTTATAACTGCAGAATTATTTTGTTGTTGTTGTGCAAACTAAGCTGGTGCTCTTTGGTTTTGTTCTCTGAAAAGTGACAGAATGCGGCTGCTTATTTTTTCAAATGTACCTCTTTCATTGCTGCTAGGATGGAAGTCATTATATGCCATGACAGGAGAGCAAGTGTGAACAGCTTTTAGTCCAGTAAAGCATTAACGTTGCAAAAGATATTTGCTATGAATTTTGAGCAGTGAAGTTAAATGAAATGAGAGTTCTAAGTCTGATCATAGAGTCAGTCAGTCTGAAGTGAGAAAAAAGGAATGTGGCAAGAAACAGGCAGTCCTCTTTTATGGCATTATCTTTAATATGATGGCCACTGTCTTTTCATAATGTCTTTAAAGTAGAGGCTTCATCTGAAGCACTACTTTCCTCTCTTCCACTGTCCAGATTGTTTCATTTGAGGGTGTAGAAAGGAGCTGACAAACTAAGCAACAAGCTCACATGTGTTTGGGAAGCCAAACAACCTAGACCAACTTTTAGAAAACCTACTAACTACATCTGTCAGGAGTGGGCATTGTGGAGTTGGGTAAGGAGAGGTAATTGACAGTGATGTAAGCCTCACTCACACTGCTGGTGTAGGAGCTGGTAGACCTGATGTTACTCGAGTCCAGAATTTGTTACAGGACAGACCTCTGTTTTTTTATCTTGACACCCATTCTTTTCCTGAGACTTGAGCAGTATTAGTGAATAGCATAGTTGTTGCTGCTCCATGACTTTGCTACTAAACATAAGTAGCCTTTTCCTTGTGACTTGAGAGGGGATACCAGGATTTGTAAGTTCATGGTGCATCAGGTAATTATGCTATTGTTCTACAGGAATTAAAAAAAAAAAAAAAAAAGGGATTTGTATACTCAAGAATTGCTTTATATGTGAACTGGTGTTCATAATGTGGTGAAATTCTGGAAAACTATTACTTTGAAAGTACAGCTTAGTAGTTTATTTTGTAACATTCTTGGCAAGGGAAAGCAGGTGCATAAAATGCATCTTGGGAAAAAAAAACCAATTACAGGTGAACAGCTCCCATATTACTGTTTTCAATATGTAATGTAAACTTTTACAGTTTGACCTGAGGTAGACTCTTACCTGAGTGCTGCTATGGTATGCTGCTCATGCTTTTAAAAATTACAGCGAAAGTGCCATACATTTTACTTTAGCAGACTTTTTTAATTGCTAAAAATTATTGAAGAATGAAATAAACTTACCTTCAAAATAAAGCAACAACCTGATAAATAATGTGAAGTCTAGACAGGTTTGCAGTACAATATTTTCCATTTTAACTGTGCAATGATCTGGGCACTGAAAAGCTGCCACGATGATTCAAGGTTGAAGGGGAATTTATGTCTTTTATTAGAATTCTTGATCTTGTGGAACTTTACTACAACTCCAGTGTATATGTCTGTAGGGATTTATGATTTTATTTAATTCTCAAAGAGAAAAGAGGGAGAGAGAATTCATAATTGTCTTCATACAGATTAGAAATCATTGTAGTCTAGGCAAAAGGACGATCTGCTCCTTCATTTTACTTTCATCTCAGAATCTCAAAAGAGTAACTGTTAGAGCCATGATTAAAGAATTAAGCTTGGTGCACTTTCTCAGCTTTTGTGGGCCAAATAATTTTGAAAGCATTGTGCTTAAGGAAGAAAATCATTGGAGCACCAAAAGAGGAATTTTGTTCCTGCTTCAGTCCTTGAATAAAATACTGTCAGGCAGTGCCTATCAGGAGTTACTCTTCTCTCAGGTCTGGAATGTGCCCTCAGACCCTCTTTACCACCAGCATTGCTCTGCTGTTGTGGTGCCTGGGTGTGGGTGTCTCTGTTTGGGCTGCGTCTCCCTGGTGTGCATGGCTCTTGGCCACAGGCTTCCAGCATAGCAGGGGCTCATGGCTGCTGTCACTGTTGGGGCACCCAGGATGGGCCTGAAATATAGTTTGGCCAGTGGGTCAGTGAATGCTTTCTATGTTGATCACAATTCTGGAACAACAGTAAAAAAGCATTCTTCTCACGGTCTGAGTGAAAGCCCTGTGATGATACATTCCCACTGACAAAGGCTTGTTTTGCAAAGAAGGCAATTGAACATTTCTGGCTTGCAGAAGGGCAATCTGCATGTGTGATTCAACTCAACTAGTTTTCTGTACGGGTTCACAAACTTGGAAATGGTCCTTATTAATGTGTGTCAGCACCGATGAGATGACAGTCATTTTAATTATGCTGCACTGAGGTGCTTATTATGAGTAAATAGCAAAAGTCTTCAGTAGCTGTAATTAGCTTTTGCAGTATAATAAGTAAAGAAGGCCTTTAATTTTCAAAGCATGCAATCATTTTATTTTATTCATGCAAATCATGCTTTCTGGAGCCAAATAGTTGTGCTTTGATTCATGTAACTACTTTCTTCATCCATCATGGACACAATTACATGCCAGTTATTGCACTGTGTCCCTACAGAGGGCAGGGCTTTAGGCTTTAGTTAATGTTTCATTCCATGCCTCGGTTCACAGTGAGTATGACTGCAGTCTCTCTGCAATGGTATATTATTGGTATATAACGTGGTGCAGTTGAAGATCGGGCTTCTCTTGTGCCAAGTCCTCAAAAAGATTGTGTTTACAGTTATTGTAAGAAAGTATCATGAAAATGCAGAACGTTGCCTACACTGGTAAAGGGAGTACCAAATTTAAATTTAGGTCTGTATGCTTCTACATTGAGACATATTTGGTTCCTGACTATATCACCTGTTTAAGTTGCATTGAGTGCAGGACTTTATTTAATTGAGCTCTTTATAAAATGCTTCTGACTTATCAAGGCTTGTTAAAATTATTTATGTGTATTAACTTTTCTTGAGTTAGCAGTAATTGTGCTCTGCGTGTTTCATATTTCCTGCTAAGCTATTTCAGGTCAGACAGCACAAAGGGATGGTGCTGAGGAAGGGTTTGCTGTTGAACAGTCATGCAGAGGATGCAGCAGAGCACTCCCTGCCCCGGCTCCACAGGATGCACGCAAAGGACACATGTAAACGACAAACAAACTCACTGTGCCTTTTACTTTTAGACTGAAGAGTGATGGTATTTTCTGGATGCTCACAGGAAGTTGCTGTAAAACTTGTCACTGGGTGTCACTGTTACTCCACAGGAACCTGGGGAAAGTGAATTTTTCTGGCCTCGAATTAGTAATGCCAGTCTTCGCGAACGAAGAACCGGGGAAGGTCTTTTGGCCTCGAATTACAAGGGTCTTAAAGGCCTTAAGTACCAGTGGCAGAGGCCCTTAGCATTGGTATGAATGTTGAACCAGTTATATATAAAGAATACACTACAAGGGTACTTGCTTAGTCTGCCAGCAGTGCTTATGAACTCGGTGTTTCCTGACATGCCCATGTTTGAGCCCTGAGTGGTTATTTCCTGCTGGGTTTTTTGCATTGTTGGGACTTGTGGAGAGCTGTTCCCTGTTATTTGTGTGTGTCAGTGTTCAAAAGAGTCTAAATCTTCACATCATACAAAGGAAAACTGTTGCTAGAGGACACCTCACCCATTCCTCTGCTCCAAGTTGGTCAATTATGTCTTAAACTGCCCTTGACTAATGTGTTTTTAAAAGCAGCACTGATGGTCATTTCTCTTGGCTGTCTTTTCCAGTACTTAATCACTCTTCTCACAGAGTTTTCTTAATAACAAACCTTGATATCCTTTTCTGGAATTTAGTTGTTATGTCTTCTTCCACCTAGCGGGAACTGAGAATTAAACCTTCCTTTCTGATTTGCTTCAGACTCTTAAGGGGTTGTTTGGGGGGGTTGGAGAATGTTTTAAACTTTCTTTTAAGATAACAATCCAATAAATATGTAAATCAGAAGAGTATGGAAGTTTACAAGACTAGACATGACACCTTCTCAAGCAAAATAATGTACCACAGTTCTTACTAAGTAAGAACCATGCCCACTATTAAAATGTTGATTTTATCTTTATTTAAGTAAAGGAGGTGGGTGAATAAAAGTAAAAAATTTTTATTTAGTACATAAAAAATCTTGCTGGCAATTCAAGCATTGAATTGGTTTCATTCAGACAAGGCACCTCCCTCCTTCCCCATAGTACTAACTATTTAGCTCTTTTTTTTCCTGTCTTGTTTCAGATTGGGGCATTTTTCCATATCCTGTATATCACATTTTGGAAGAAGGATGGAAGAAGATTTCTTCGACTGCTGTGTCGTACTAGAGCATCTAGTAATGTGAACAGTGTTAGGATTTCATTCGGAGTGTCAGCGGGTCAGTTTATCCCCATGGTATTTTTCTGGCCAGTCAGTATAGTTGATGAAAATCCTTTGCAAAATGGAATAGTGTTATCAAATAAGGTTTCTGTGGATCACCTAGTAGTGAGCTACTGGGATCTGCTAGAACTGGGATTTCTGAACTGGTTTACACCCTCGTTTTGCACCATGCATATTATGTGAAGCAGCATCAAGAGGCCTGTGCATACCAAAGCTTGGGACTCCCTTTTCAAAGGTAGGGTGTTTTGCCTTTTTTGTTGTTTTCAAGACTTGTAACCATCTCGATAAGAACCCATACATATTTGCTAGTGGCTCTGAGAGTATTTGAAATACTTCTCTATCTGCAGCTTAGTGCATACACTATAGCCCTGATGTAATAAATGCAAACACAGAATTAAAGAAATGCTTACAACACCCCAAACTGAAACTTTACAATTGTTTCATGACATCATGGGCCCATGATATCACTTCAAGACAAATTCTTCACTTATACTGGCATGACAGTGATATCTGAATCTGAGTCTTTATTATAATAAAAGTTTCCTTTTCACCTTTACTTTTAGAATTTCCTTTTTTATTATTATGTAGAAGCAGGAGGGTTTGCACAGAAAAGACATGAGTAGTATTTTGAGGTGGCTGGAGGAATTTTAGCCACTAGAAAAGAAAAATGTAAGCATTTAAACAAGTTTCTAGGTGTAGATTTTTGGGCAAAGAGGTCAAACCTGCTTAGGTTAAATTGCTGAAGTGATTATACATCATAGTTACATTTTATCTTTTCCTTAAGGTCAGATACTTTCAGGTCATCTTCTGGAACTACGAGCCTTGGACAGGATTGATGAAGCCAGTGCTGTGGTGGTCAACTAATTGTCCATAACACTTGTTGAAAACCTTCTAGTTAATTAAATGCCATATTTGTTGTTACTATAAATGGACAGAAGCTTTTATTTCTTCCCTGTTAATCATTCTGCATTTGTCAGCACTGGTTGACTCTTGAGATTTCCTAGTTTACTGAGGAAAATTTAAATTATTTTCTCAGAAAAGAGGATTAGTACCAGCATTGTTGTCAATTGCATTAACAGCTGATGCTTTTTTCACAAGCATATTAAACTGACCTCATTAGTTTTTGCATTCAACTCCTTTAAACACAAAAGATTGTTTTTTAGTAGGAGCCAATCACGTTAATTACTTCTGATCAGTTTGCATATTCAAAAGCCGTTGCCTGTTTTATGGACAGCAAAAATAAACACCATATCTTTTTAATAATTTTAAGTGGGTCATTTTCAGAACTGTGTCAGTTTTAAATAAATTATTATACTCTTGGGGGCCATGGGCAAAAGCTTTTTATTAGTAATGTGACATTAGTGGTTTGTTTTGTTTTTTAAGGACAAATATATTTGTTCATGAAATCACTACCAGCCAACGACTTTAAAGATATGATAGTATATCTCGTCTGCTTTCTGGGAATTCTACATACTATGGGAAGGTAAGAAGCCATTTTTACATGAAAATGCCATAATTATCAATTTGAGATTCCCAAACTAGAGAGAAAGTAAATCACAATAAGGGATGTAAGTGAATAATAAGGGATAAAACTGACAGAGGTTAAAAATAGATTAGATGTTAGGAAGAAACTCTTCCCTGTGAGGTTGGTGAGGCCCTGGCACAGGTTGCCCAGAGAAACTGTGGTTCCTCCGTCCCTGAAAGTGTCCAAGGCCAGGTTGGAAGGGGCTTAGAGCAACCTGGGATAGTGGAAGGTGTCCCAGCCCAGGGCAGGGGGCAGAACTGGATGAGATTTAAAGTCTCTTCCAACCCAAACCAGTCTGGGATTTGTTTAAATAGAATAGGATTTAAATTTGGCTCTGAGAATTTGGCAGTTCTGTGTGTTCTGTCTTTTTTCTGGTGGTTGCTCCCATGTTGCTTCAAATTGTCATTTGTGCACTCTGTGAGATTGCACAAAACTCCCTGCAGGATCATCTGTGAATTGAAATTCTTCACAGAGATTTCCAGAGGATTTTCATTTTAGCATCAAAAATTTTTTGTACAGTATCTAGTGAATTAAAAATTGATCTTAGGGTATGAAGTAATGTTTTATGTTGCTATCTAAATTAAAAGGAGGTTTCTATACTGAAACATGCTTGATTTTGTAACATGCTATAATATATGCAATATGCTTAAGAATTATAACTAACAGTGTCAGTAAACCTTAACATACCTGAATGTTCACAACCTTATTTGCCTCTGGAAAATACAGTGATCATTCGTGTGTGTGTACTTAGTCTAAGTGAGATGAGATATAGAGTAGGACTGGTGGACAAATCCATGCTTTCTGCTTCTGCTCAACATACGTGAATTGTATGTACAAAAGGCATGGTATAATATTATTTTATAATATTAATAATTTTAATGCTATTCAATTTTAATTAAGAATCAAGAAGAACATTACTCCATCTTTGGTGGATTCAATTCATAAAGCCTATTTGCTTCCTTTTTTGCTGGACATCATACAGTATTGAGCATCTGAAAACTAGCGTTATTGAAATATTCATTTACAAAGTATGAAACATCCAGCTCATTTTGCTAGGTATTTAGTAGAAGCATACTTTTCAACTACTCAAGACTGCTATTTTGAAAACCTTTGGTGACAAATGTTGCAAATCCCAGTGGAGGGAACTGTTACAATCTACTATTAGTGTGACTAGTAGTCTGTTCATTGATCAGAATGTAATAAACACCTCATCTTGGGATGTGTTTAAAGGTCTACTGAAATATCACTTAAAAGAAGTGACTTCAAAGACTTCAGGCAGCTTTGGATAATCCTGGCTTTCTTGTGTGGAAGTGCAGGAGCAATACGGTAAGCAATTGACCCTCGTGTAGGTTTGCAAAGACATGCATTTTTCTGCTGAGTTCTCATTGTCTTTAAAACATTATTGTACTCATGGACTTTTTTTCAAACAGAAATGAAATCGAATTAGTGGCTTGAATGATGGTACCACATATAAAAAACAAATTTCGGAAGCCTAGAACACAGGAAATGAGATGCAAAATAATGTCCAGAGTTTTGTTTTCTGAAAATTTTTACTTGATTTACACAGGTCACAAAAGAGTAATCTCAAATATTCATAATAAAAAAATAATTTCTGATCTTAGGTTCAGACTGACCTGTGGCCACTGCCCCAAAAGGCTTAAAATTAAATGGATATTAAAACAAAAAGAACAAGCAAACAAAACTAAACCAAAGAACAACAACAAATCATGATAATTTGAAAGCCAAGACAAATACCAAAAATTGCTGGATTAGGCCAAAGCCAAACCTGTTCAAGTATTGTATTCAGTTCTCACTCCATTTCCTGAACTCCCTCTTCATAAAATAGCTTGTTTGCTGATCTTTTTACTCCCACTTACTGTTCCACAGCGCTGAACTACATTTGCCATCACTTTCCAGAGTATCTGAGCTAGTGTTGTTCTGTAGGTGTCTGCAGAAAGGAGTGTGTGAATACTATTAAATAAAAGAATCAGACATGACAGTTTCAGCTTGGAGGTTTTTAAATTGCATTGGGACTGTTTACATAACTGCTGAAAGGAGGCTTTTTTCATGTACCTGTTTTCACTCTTTACTTTTGTAATTCTTGAAGCCCTCGGCCCTTGGAGAACCCTTACACAGCACTTGTGAGCCCTTGATTGATGAGAAGAAAAGCCCTGCTAGTGAATCATGGGGAAAACATTCCATAACAAACTGGTCTTTTAATGAGGGTCACCACTGCCTTTACAGTGGCTGTAAGGAAAGGGATGGGGGAGAGAGACCCTGTTGTGTTGCAAAACTGTTTGAGAGATACAATGGTGGGGAGAATGGCTCAGGCACAGGCGTTTCTGTGCAAATTTCCCACTAGAGCTAAGCATCTTTTTTTTTTTTTTTTTTTTTTTAATTTAAGTAAGCGAGTTTGGAGTCCAGCACTGGCCTAACAAGCACTTCTTCATGAATGAAAGATTTGTCTCTGGCAGGGAGGCAAGGTTCCAAACACTGTCAGCAGCAATTACTGCCAACTCTGGCCACTCCAACAGCTCCTGAGAACAGGAGGGTACTGAGCAGGCAGGGCAGCCTGGAGGGAAGAGTGCTGGGGATGGTCTTTAGTGCTGGGGATGGTCTTTGCCTGTTTTAGAGCAAAATTGTCAGCCATGCACCCAAGATTTTAACTAAAGCCTGGGAAGGATTTGTCTAAAGATGCTCATGCAGCCAGCGGGTTTACTGGCAGATGTAACACCCACTGGTATGAGGGAGCCTATAGGAACCTCTGTGATGAGAAGAGGTGATGGTTATTGGGATGAGGTATAATAATCAGTTATCCCAGAAGTGGTGGAGGTAATTTCACTTAAATTTAAGGGATACATCCCTGAAGGTTATAGCAATCTCTTTTATGAATCCACAGATCTTTCTTAATTTGTAGGCTCATTTGAATGGAATTTAATGGGGATCTACTGATTTTTTTCTCTGTATTTCTGCTTTGCTTTGCTTTCTTTAGACACCCATTTCTTGTTGTAGGCTTTATCTTTGGAAAACTGAACTCTATAGCACTGAGGTGAATTTTTCATTTGATAAATAGTTTAAACCAAACATCAAACCCATGATTTTTCATTTTAAGGGAAAACATGTGCAGCAGCAGTAATCTTGCAGCTCAAATGCAGTCTGCTGCCCGTGCCCCGAGAACACCTATGCTGCTAGTTTTGCTAACCAAACACTTTTACTTTGGGATAAAAGTTGTTATCTGGTTGATATTCTGCAGGAAATTAATGCATTCTATGGCATCATCAGCATGAAATCGTGATGTGAATTGAAATTTGTGACAGCATGATCAGTGCTCAGTGGCCAACGCATGCTCCACATGCAAGTACAGTTTGTGCCATGTAGAATATGTGATTATTTATTTAAACCATAGTAAGCTTGCTTATGTAACAGTACCACTAGGTTTCCTGCTTATATGCAGTTCTATTTCACTCTCTAAATTTCCTGAGACTTTTTGCGAGGATACAGAACAATTCTGTGATGCAGTTCTGCACTGCGTCCCTCCACACTCAGAGAAACCAAATGCTGTCGGAAATTGTTTATTTTTACTCAGCTTTATGAACGCAGCTTCCGACTTGGGTTTGTTCCTGTCAGTTTAAACCTCTGACAGTACCGTTTAAAAATTTACGAGTCATACAATGAGCTGCCTGATCATCAGCTTGATGTAGAAAATAAGAAGTTTATTTGGGGCATTTTGCAAGCACATCAGAGTAAGAAATACAGCTCTGTATGTTAACGTAATGTTTTATCTATATAGTGCTTTCAAATTTTTCAAATTAATGGTTGTAACACCCTCAGAGTGTCAGTCAGGTGTTTTTCACCCAAGGTGAACATTTAATTGGTTTATTTTAATTCAGTTTTTGTAAAATATTTTTGTGATAGTAGTTCTTGTGATTAAACCATCACCTAATAAAACAAAAGTTCAAGTTTTTATTTAAAAATGGGGGGAAATGTGGCAGTGTTTACTAGTATCTTCCCAGAAAAGTAGTACGTCTAGTTACTGGTATGTTTTTTGTAAGTATTAAAAAATTCTTTCAGGTTTCCAGATTTTTTTTCCTCTCAACTCTGCACTTATGGATGAATGTCTTTTGAGAGGCCTAGCTGTAATCCAATTACTATTCTCAGAAAAGCAGCAGAGTGTGAGTGCCTACTCTTTCCTTTTTAAAAGTACTCTTCAGGTATGTCCTCTTGAACATACCAAACAATTCTGAAGCTTTTCTTTTCCACTAAGTAGTGTGTTAAGTCTTGTCCACATAAACAAAGTTTTGGCACATTTAGTCAATACTCATGGCAGGCAGCTTTCTAGTAGCAGCTATTTCTTTTCTGTGTTGGTGTGCACAATGTTACACTGTGCTGATCTCAACTGATCACTGCTGTTCCAGCTGAGAAACAAGAATTTTTTTTTCCACAGCCATGATACACTGTCAATTTTCTTAATCACAGATTTCAAATAATTTAGAAAACTTTTTATTTTCTTTTTCAGCTTTATATAACACCTGTCCTTCTTTCTATTTTTGTTCTGTGCTCTGTGTTAATGTTGATGCTGTGCTGTGTATTATCTGAGGCATTGGAGAAGCAAGAAAGCACATGGCTCTCTGTGGGGGTCTGAGGACAGGAGCCTCCTTGTTCCCGCAGCCATTCTCAGGGGATTTCAATGACAGAGGAATGTGAGATAACAATTAGCTTCTGTTCCTCCTCAAATGTCTAATCTCATCAGTATATCCACGGAGAGGAAATTCTAGAAGTGGACAAACTTTTACCTTTTTTGCTTGTTTTGAATAGGTAGATGAGGGCAAAAAAAAGTTTGAGATGTGAGGACTGAAAAGAAGAGGCAAAACTGGGAAAGCCTCTGGAAGCAGGATCATATATTTGAGTAATTTAATCAGTGGTGGCATAGGGTGGGGAAGGAACTGGTGCAATCTCTTCTTTTTATGAAGTTTAACTGCTAGACTGCTTTTCATATGAACAGAAAAAGATAGGAAGCATTTCTACACAAGTGTGAGAGCCCAGGATTGCTGTATTTATATTTCCCTTGCTGCAGAGTAGAAGGACTTTTGTCTTGAATACTAACACAGTATTCCCGGAGTGGCAGGATACACCCTCCAAAGCCCAAATTTAAAGAGTTAGGATTTTCATATGTGGAAAAAAGACCAGTTAGAGCGCTTCTTGGAATTTCCTAGAGGTTTCAGGTTTTTAATACAAACAGAGTGAATTACTCAGAATAGTCCCTGAATTATTTGATTTTGGTAAATAAATTCTTCTTATAAAATGCTCAGTATTTTGTAAATTTAAAAATAAAACTCCCACATTTTTCTCGTACCTTTGGAAACGTTTGTGAGATATCATATGTAAAACAGAATGAACCCAGCAAAAAAAAAGTATATATTATTTCTTTTAGTTTTATTCACACTATATTTTTAATTTATTTAATAGATAAAATACTTGAGGTGAGAAAGTGTTGTAATTAATTTGATATCACAGTGAGGTTGTGCCTTGTCAAAGAGCCTTACTAAGAAAAAAATTGACTTATCTTTAGCACAGGTTTAAAATGACTGTGCCTCTATTAACAAGCCTTTATTCTAATAGATATACACAGGATTTATCTAGTTTGAAACCTTTTTCCTCCTAGTAAGCACATTTCATTTGTGCTATACTTTTAGGTACCTTCTCATCACTGGAAGGACATAGTAGGAATTATGGAATGCATCTGTGTTCACAGAGTTGAATAGACTTTCTCTTTTATCAAATATGAAGAACTTATTACATTTTCAGTAACTCTAACCTGTGCTAATCCTTTTTATTTTGGTTTACAGCCTGTGCAGAATCAATACACGACTACTCTGAATGTCCTACAGGTACTCCAAATTCTTTCTGACAGCTCCTTCAGGAAAACAGATCTAGTCTAGCATGCAATTAATGCTGACGATTCCACTCTGATCTTTTCACTCCTATAATGTACATCTCTGACTGAGAAGGAGGTAATAGACAATCATGTAAGGAAATCCTTGATTATGGCTTGATTGAGCTTGTGTGAGCTCTAGAGGGGTGGTGTTGTCATGGTTTCCAAGTCATTTAACGTATGACATTTTTGCACAGACAAGATGTTAGATAGCCATCCAAAAAATTGTAGTTTGGATTATGTCTAATGCCCCTTTGAATGTCAGATCAGGTTTATTTTCATAGAAATTCAGTAACCAGTTCCCATATTAGAAGCTATAAAAACCATACTGTCTTCCATAAAATTTGCAAAACAGAGGACTTGACTGGGAAGAAAAAATTCTGCCATTCAACACAAGAAGCAAATTTGCAGTTTTTAGCAATGCATATTGGTAAAAATTCCAAATCTTCTCAGCTTTCAGTCCTCATCTCAATAATTGAACTACAATTAAAAAATTAAAAAATATCCTATTACTCTGGGATCAGTAAAGGTGTGGTGAAAATTCGCAATCTCAGTATCTCAAACCAGGCTGAACTTTCAACAAAACACCGTTTAAAATAGGTGGGAAAGGATCTCTGAAGGTTATCTGGTCCAACCCACTAATCTGAGATGGTCCAAAGTTGATCAGGCTGCTGAGGGGCCTTGTGCAGTTGCATTTCCCTGTATGGGAGGAACTGTAGGGATAATACAATACATTATTAAACCCACTCAATATAGATCCCTTTCAACACAAAGTGTGTACTGTGAGCTTGTTGCTGTATAATTTCTGTATTTTGAGAAATTTGTTTCATGTGTTGCAGTTTGCTTAAACAGACGTGGTTTGAATTCACTCAGCTGATGTTCTGGGACATTTGAGAGTAGTATTTATAATCACCAAAGTAACTTAGTGACAATTCTGCATGAAGACTGTATAGCTAAGTGAAAGTGGAGGAAAGGGGAGGGCACTATGAAACTGGCATTTTTATAGAGGGGGAAAAACCCCACATCCGTAGATAAAAGTCCTTAGCTTTTTATATTCCTGATAGCTGATTTCTCTAAATGGACTTAAAAGCTTCAATTGTGTTTACCAGCAAGGAGACAGTGTTTTGAATATGGCAAGTTTGCTCATTCTGTCCTAATATGTCATTTTACACTGCAATGAGTCTTTGGCCAGGTGATATTTATCTTGTGACAGGATGGTGTGCGCTTAAACATGCCAGGTCTTGCCAGTGTTTCGAGGAAAGTAGCTCTTGTTGTTTCCCCAATTGTTTGCAGTGTTCCTAAGCATGAAGTAGCACCTCGCTCTTGGTATTCTCCTTCTTTGCCTTCAGAAAAACCCAGAAGTCTCTTTCTTTGAATTTTGAGAAACTTGATCCGAAATACTGGGGCATTTTCAGTGTCCACAGACATCAGTGTAGTTCTGGAAATATTTTCCAACAGTAATTTTTTTTAGAGCCAGCAGAGGGAGCACAATAAAAAAGTAAAAACTTACAGATATTTCTACTTGTCTGTAGTCTAATTTAAAAGAGTTCTTCAGATATGTCAATGTTGCAAGTCCGTTTTACTGGTAAGTGAAATGTGTGGTGAGGTGGGAGAGCATAAATAAAGGAAATAGAAAGGCAGGGACAAGGCCGATTTTGAAAACAAGAATTAATGTTCCTAGTTTTCTTAGCTGACATTGAGAATACACAAATAAATGACAATATTTTGTGCTGGAATACTAGAAAATCTAATACAGCTGCTCTAGTAATTCAGTAGCCTGTAGAATCCTTGTTAAATCATGACAGAAATGCAATTTTTACTGACTTAAAAGTATGCTTTACTCATTTAATCATTTGATGTAGCTCTCAGTAGGTTCAAGGAAAATCAGAGAGATAGCATGTACATCCTTTGTGACGAGGAGGTCTTCTGGTTATACGTGCACACAGAGCACAGTGAAGACGTTAAGTCTGACTGTTGCTTAAAGCTTATGGACAAAATTGTAGCCGTATTCTACTGGATTTGTTCCTTTGGTTTCAAAGTTTTTCTCAGACCAGTAGTCATTGCCCAGCTTTCTGTTTTGCATTTGAATGACTCATTAACTGGTACTACTGTAATGCATAAGGAAAATAGGAATGAGGAAATAATTCCTAAAGCAATGGAATTGGTCCGGTCCTCATATGTTTCAGTGTTTTAGTCCCTGAAAGTATAAGGTTCTTTTTATGTGTCCTTTTGCAGTGCCCACCCATGGGGCCATTGGCATGGCTGGTAGAACTGTTAATAGTTTCTATGCTGTTATTGCCATTTAGCAATGAAGCATCTGTCTCTCAGTGACTGACAAGCACTCCCAGTCCTGCAGAGAATTAGAATGGTTTGCAAGTAGTTATACCTTCTCCTGCTCTTCAGATATTGTTGAATTTGATATATCCAGTGGAGGCAGCACCACGAAGTATCATTGTCAGCTGAGTAGTGGGAGAACAGTTATACATGATGAGGACTCTGGTTATGAGTACATCATTTAGACTGGGTTTGATTACTTAGGCTTCCCTAGTAAAGCCAGCATTGTGAAACTTGAAAGATGGTCCATTACTTAGATTTTTCTGTTTCTGTCTACATCCAAAATTTACCAGAGTTAACTGAAGATCTGCAGTTGTAACAGCTTGTGTTAACCAAATCACAATAGTGGGTTGGCTCAGCAGTTTGAAATTCAGCATCACTGTGCTCCCTTCTGGAACAGGCCCACTGCCATTCTCTAAGTGCACTGTAAAGCCTTCAGTCGTGATTAATGGTCAATGTGTTGATTGCTTTAATCCAGCACGTCAATTATCTGCCTCTGTAACACCTTCTTTCTACTGTCAAGCTTGTTGGGATCTGTGTGCCTGGTTTGGAGCCTGAGGCATTTGGCTTTTTAGCTGTGAAGATAGGATTTGCCAATTAAATGAAAGAATGCTAATCACTTAATGTCCTTGTTTGTTCCTTTTTAAACTTTGTGGACTAGACAGGTAATCAATTATTTGAAATTATTCCTGCAATGGTCATACATGAATACGAGCACCCTAAGAG
Organism: Myiotriccus ornatus; assembly: GCA_036023395.1. Lineage (NCBI taxonomy): Eukaryota > Metazoa > Chordata > Aves > Passeriformes > Tyrannidae > Myiotriccus > Myiotriccus ornatus. The sequence goes on from JAYRBT010000064.1 coordinate 2,376,033, forward strand.
AAGTCAGTGGACAATCTTGTAATAAGTTTGTGAGGTGTGTAATTATTTCATTTCTTACACAGTCTTAGCAACTGTAATACACTGGCTGTCTGTGTGCTGATGGTTATTTCAATTTACTAAAGAGTCATAAGTAATATATGTGTTTTTGTCTAACTGTAGGATGTACTCTTGAAATCTTGCAGTATACTTGAAATTGCTGGGAATTATCTGACTAGTTCTCTGATTTTTCTAAACTGCATACTAATCATGCGTGATTCTTACAGGTTCTGATAAAAGCAGTCAGAATACTCCAAAGAAATTAGTCCTGTGTGACCTATCCATTTCACCTGGGTCAAAGCAGAGCTGCTGACAGGATTTTTCAGTCACGGTGTCCACAAACAGGCAGTGAATCAACTGTTATAGTCCAGGGAGATCCAGTGGTTAGAAAAATTGACCAGATCAGAAGACCTCGAGGCTTTTCTTCTCCCAGCTTCTCAGTGGGATAGTTCATAGTGCGGTTTTCCCCACTCGCTCTAAGTCAGATGCTGTTTGCAGCTACCATGTAGCTATGCAAGGTTATTGCAATACCATGTCATTCCATCTTCAGTGTGAGTACGCCACTAAAATTATTGTAATATGAAGGCATTACAGACACTATAAGAAGAATGTGATACTGTGTACTTCTTGTACATCCAGTCCACAGTTCAGTCTTTTTCTACAAGAGTGTCTTGGACAAAGATACCAAATTCATATTACTGGCCCTTCACTGAAAGAATTCCAATAAAGAAGACAACACCATGAGTTTCATAGTTAAATGCATATTGCCTTATCAGGTATCCTCTTAAGAAAACCAGCAGTGACTACACACAAGCTGGGTGCATCAGGGATTGAGGGGAACAGCGTGGCATATGTGGGCTGTTCTGAGTCCTGTCAGGAAGGAATGATTAATGAACACCAGCTTCAGCTGAGGCTAACCTTTGGAGAGCTGAGCAGGACATCTGCAGAACTGTCAGAGCTTGACAAGGACAGAGCTGAACAACCAATTATTCCACCATCACTAAGGTGGGCTGTCAGTTTAATCCCAGACATTCACTTAGGCAAGGACAGGGAAATTTCTCCTTTACATAGCAGCACTCTGTTGAGACCTTAACTATTTCCATGCTGCTGAGGGGAGCCATGGAGCAGCATCACATACACAGGAGCTCCTGCAGATTGAGCAAGGGTGGAGTAGTTAGAGACCTCGTGTTAAGCGCTGTTGTGCAAAGAGTTATAGTAGTTCTCTACTGAACTGTAACGACACGTGGGAATTCTTCTGACTTTAGAAAACTGTGGATACAAAACTGAATATTCTGCAGACACCCCCGTACTAGTCACTGATGTTGTTAAAGTCTAGTTGTGACAAGAAAGACTGGTAATTGCTAACACATTCTGACTGGACCATGGTGAGCTATGTTTGTCCTCCACAAAAAGGCTGAGTGTTATCCCAGGATGGGTGGCAACAGCTAGTTCAGAGACCTGCAGTGTTTATAAAGACTACTGGGAACCTTTCAGTTGCCTGAGTGGGAGCCAGAGTCAAATCAGAGTGGGAGGGGACCTTCTACTGCAGAGTTAGCTTCAGACATGCACCTACACAGAAGATATCTGGGTCCTCCAGTTTCTGTTTCACTCTAAAAGAAGCTGTTTAATTTTGTCACAAATTTCATAGAACTGTCACAGATACCTTCAGTGCTACCAGAAAAACCCCAAGTAGGTGGGCAAAAATGCAGCCTGGGTGCATCTCTGGAGGAAGCCACAGCATAGCCTGGTCTTGTTGATTTTTCTTCTAAGCTCTTTATGTGCTCAATGAACATGAAAAATGTAACTGCCACTGTACCTCTCTCTCTAGATTCTCCCTGCAAACCTTGATTTTTGCCATCTTTAATTACTTCATAATATTTTTTATCTTGGAAATGCACTAATGTCACAAAATGAGGACATAAAAAGACCTGAAAATTTTGAAGTAGAATTTTCAGTAAAATAGAACAAATCTTAACCTCTTATGGTTAATTTTCTGTGTATGTTTGAGAAGTTTTTACTGAAAAAGAGATGATAAATTCTGTCTGGTTTATACCTATCTAAATATATTTTCAGGTGTATTTCTGTTATGCAGAAATTTTATTAATGATCTCCTAGTTGATGTTTGGACATTTACAGCAGTGTTCTAGGTAGTGGAGAGCTTATCTGAATGAAGATCAAGTACTTTTTCATGAAATTATATTTACAGATTGACTCTGGTACATGTCAGCTTGAAAAAAAACCCAGTATACTTCTCATGGTATTAAAATAGCAGAAATATAAAAATATAATATCATATAAAATAGCAGTTTTAAAATAGCAGAAAATGTTGGATCTCTGATCGGGGCAGCTCTGCTGCACCAGAAGTTCTTTTCAAAAAGTCTGCTAAAACAATAATAGAGAGACTAATACTTTAACCATACAAATGTTTCTTTACATGTAAATTTTATCACTGTGTGAATTTTTGTGTATGTGTAGCATTTACTGCACTGCATGCTTGTTCCTGCTTGGGAAACATAGGAAGGAAGAAACATCTATTGAAAGGATGGAACCAGATATGCATATACCAAGAACTAGCAAAAATTCTCAACATAGCATCTGTATTGCACAAAAATTTCTTTGGGACCTGGAGGTATGCAAAATTTGTTCTTCAATTTCAAATGGTGTCAGTGCTCTTGTAGAAGGTGGCATTCAGTGTGGTGTGTCAGGGAGGCTGCAAGGGGAACAGGTTTGAATATTGATTATTTGATGCTGAATTGCCACCCAGAAATGTTGAAACAGCATGTATGCAGAACAGTGCTTTCAAAGCTGAGGTTAAGGCCAAAGTGATTACTCTCGCAGCTTAGGAATGAATTAAATCTGAAAGTTCAACATTAACTTGCTTTGCCCTGCAAGACTCATTTTGCAGAGTGCATCTGTTGGTTATCTTCTATGTTAGTTCAAGTTTTTAAGGGTTTTGTTTGTTTGGGTTTTCTTCATTTATCTTCCTTCTGCATTTCCCATCTGGGTTTACAGAGCACACAGTATTTATCATGGTTCAGACTGGGCCTTTATTGCAATAGAGCAACAGAAAAAAAAATAGCAGAAAATAACAAATTTTTTGTTTTAATTACACTTTCTAAAATTAATTGTAAAATCATAACAATTGTGAAATATTATTAGTTGTCTGAGGACATGAGCTATAGACACATGGTACTTTGGTCTAGACTCCCTACCTTATGGACTCTCTTTTTGTAATTTTTACATTAAAGAATATCATCTAGAACTCAAAAACTCTGCTGCCATTGAGAAGAGTGGGCAAGCTTCTTATTAATTACTACTGGGGAAAGTTGACTTAAACACTCCTAAATGAATAAAGAAAGTCAAATCTATTGATCTACTCCACAGGTTGCTTGCTGGCCTTCTCTTTTTTGACAGGAGATGATTAATATAGAGGCTGCTTTCTTCAGTCTTGTTAATAAATATTCACTGAGACATCCCGCAGAGAGATCACATCCTGATTCTGGAGACATCAGGTAGCTTTGAAATGTGAACCTGAGCCACGTGGAGGGTCCTGCCAGTAGAAGGTAATCATAGAATCATAGAATCATAGAATTAACTGGGTTGGAAGAGACCTTCGAGATCATCAAGTCCAACCCTTGTTCCAACCCCACTGTGATTACCGGATCATGGCACTCAGTGCCACATCCAGCCTCATCTTAAAAACCTCCAGGGATGGTGAATCCACCACCTCTCTGGGCAGGCCATTCCAATGCCTGAGCACGCTCTCTGTAAAGAACTTCTTTCTTAATATCCAACCTAAACCTCCCCTGACAGAGCTTAAGCCCGTGCCCTCTTGTCTTATTGCTGACTGCCTGGGACAAGAGACCGACCACACCTGGCTACAACCTCCTTTTGGGAAGTTGTAGAGAGTGATGAGGTCGCCTCTGAGCCTCCTCTTCTCCAGGCTAAACAACCCCAGCTCCCTCAGCCTCTCCTCATAGGACTTGTGTACAGTCCCTTCACCAGCCTCCTTGCTCTTCTCTGGACCTGCTCCAGTACCTCAATTTAAACAAAAAAAATTTATAAAGTTTGTTTCTTAACATCTAAATCATTAATCCAGATAAGGGGTATTTTCCTTTGCCACAAATTTGAGAAGCACATGGCAGAGGAGGTTGTCTTGAAAGATACAAAACTGTGTATATCTAAATAAAGGAAATATGAAACTGTGTACATTAATGAGGTGTACATTAATGAAGTGAGCTACTTCTACTAGACCCCCAGTCCAGAAAAGATCATTCCCTTGGTTCTTTTTGTATAGCATGGTTCTTCCAGATGAGGTAATGCTGCAGTTTAGACAGCTGCATTCACAACTTTTAGATGGATTTTTTTCCTGGTTTATAATTTTTGTTAAATTCTTGGAATGAATTTTTAGTATGAAGTACTAAGGAAGTGTGCCCTCTAAATTGAGTCCACTTGATTTAGGTCATGACTGCAGAAAAATTTTTAATAGAGTAATGTGAGAGAAATGAGGTATTCCAAGCTTAGGCAACCTGTCTGAAGGCAATGCAGTGGGTCAAACACAATCATAAGAGGTCTTTTCAGCCTGGGTGAATAAAAAAGTCAAATCTAGCAGTAAACATCAAAGTACTTGGGTCTTTTTTTAGTAATTTATTAACACATTGTAGAATTTACTCTTGCAACTAAAATAAATGCACTTGAGAACGAAAATGGCTTTTGGATTATAGCTTTTCCAAGCATCAAACCTAGAATTAATCATTGGGATACAGAAATTACTTCTTTTCTGTAGGTTAAGCCTAAGAAGAGACAAAAGGAAATATTTGCTGGTTGACCTTTGGCACCAATACAAAATATAGGGAGAATAGTGATGAATCTCCAAAGCCGCTGGCATAGTGAAGTGCTTGGTATTCTATGAAAAAAACATCATGTATTCCCTAAATAGTTCATTTTGTTTTCTAAAGTTCTGAAAAACTCACTTTATTGAAATGCATGTTGTTGCATCGATTTTTCTAAAATACACCTTGTTATCTTTTCTTTGGTAATTGGTGACTGGTAATGACTTTGGCAATTTAACATGTTCTTGCAGACACTTTTCCCATTCCCCCAGATAACTGAAGTCAAGAGAGAGGGCCTGTCTGTCAATCTCTGACGCCTGTCAACCTGCTTGACTGACAGGTTTTTGTCCCACAATAGAGACCATTTCTGCAGCCCCCATTCTGTTATTTTCTTCTTTCTTAATACTTGTGGGGGATGGTGTTTGCTTTATAATCGGTGTTTAAAATCCAACTTGGAATGAGGCCAGTTCCTAAGAAATTATCACAATAAAGTCTTCTTAGCTTTACATCAAGAAAATTCTCTGGAGAGTTTCATAAGCTGTGATTCCACCTTTCAAAATTACCTTTACTCAAAACCTAAGCTTCGTTTTTCCTGCAGAATCCCCTTTAAAATCCAACAAAGAGGCTGTGAGGTCTGCCTAATATGTTTTGATATAAGAAAAATAATTTGTTTCTGCTTTGCTTTATTTGGGAAGTTCTTCCTCATGGAATAACTGGCATAGAAAATTTTGTGTGTAAGAAATGTAGGCAAAATATAGGAGCCTGGGAGAAGGGAAAGAGAGGGATATTTGCATTACAAGGAAAAACTCTGAAGTAGAAAACAAAGAAAATTTCTAAAAGGAAAGTAATGTCGTTGTTCATCCCCAAAATTATGCATTCTTACAAGCATTCTAATCACCTTGGCATTAATTCAATTAATTGTGAATTGGGATTGCGCACTAGGATTGAGTTGTGCTTAAAATTAAAGACTTTTTGATGGAAGAAGTGGATGTGACAACTATCTGTGGTTTGTCTATTTTAAAAAGTTATTTAGATTTTGTGAAAAAAATAATTTTGTTCAAAAGCTATTTTTAATTGTTTTTAATTTAAAAAAATTTTAATTTTAAAAATCAAAAACAATTCAATTTGAATATAAAATTGCCGCTACAGTGATTTGTGGAAGTCAATAAAACTTCTGTGTCAGTTAACTGGCTGTAGAATCAACAATATTGATATCAATCCACTTGGTGTAGTTTGGACAGTACAAAAGAAAACTAGGGCTGAGGAATTGTCACACTGGGGTCTGAAGTATTCTGATTAATCACAGTATCAAATGCATCAGTTGGCTCTTACATATGCTTACATATGCTCTCCTGGTATTGGTACTCATGCAGGCAGGGGCTGAACAATTGCCAGGGTGTGTTCATTTATTTCATATTCACTGGTTAGAGGTGGAGGGTTCTGCTATAGACCGAAAAAAGAGGCAGATGCTGGACTCAAATGCTTTTTGTTGGGAAAGGGCTGCTTGGTAAGTTGATGGTTCTTTTTTCCACTCAGAAGGATACGTTTAATAAAACTGAGATACTTCTCCTCTCATAACACTGTGTTCACAACAATTTACTTGGAATGTAAAGAATAAACAATAGCTAAATAGCTCTAATAACAAAGAGAATAAACTAATCAGTTCCCTAGATGGAGTCCAATAAGCTGGCATGGAAATTGAAATAGATTGAAATAGTGTGAGTCTGTGGTTGTGTGTATGAATATCCAATTCTGTTACACAGTACGGACCTTGAGATCTTGAATCCCGTTCTTGCTGTATAAATAGCTGAGCATCCTCAATTCTTTAAACATGTAGAGCACTCAGTAGTTAAAAAGAAATAGTCCTGTATATTCTCAGTGAAACTGCTTGGATGATGCCTCTGCTGCAGCATGTACTGACTGACCTGTTACCTTTTGGCCATGTGAACTGATGGTAGAGAGGGGCCCACAGTGTTAGAAAAAGAGAAATGACAGATGCAGCTGACATGCTGGGAGATATTTATTGGGTAAGGGCTGGAGGGAGAAGCAGTATGGGATAATGTATAATTTTGGGAGTTTTTCCTGAGGTCCTTATTGCATGAATGGCTATATAATATACTCTGTGCATTAAGAAGAGAAAAATACCGCAGTATGATAGAAAGTGTTTGAGTGATATACAACCATGTGCATCTTGGGCCTATTTAGCTGGTTGTGTTAGGATGTTGCTAACCTTTTTTTCCAAAGACTTACAAAGACTAGTTCAGGATAAAAATTAACTCATAGCCCACAGTGCTTTCTGCATAAAATGGCCACAAGCCTCTACATCAGGGAACACAGATAGCATGTAGGAATGACAATTTTATGGAACTAAGAAAAACCTCATTTCTACTGCCATTTCCTTTTCAGGGGAGTTCTTTCCTGTCCTGCTGAACCATTCATTCAACCTGCTGAATGTATGGTTAAGGGAACGTTGTAATTTTCTAAGCTTCAGAATAGGGGGCAGTAAGGTCACAACATTGCTTGAACACTTTTTCTCTATTACTGCTGGAGTACATGGTGTTAAAGTGATGCAGAATGACTGTATGTTTGCTTTTGGTTCAGGACTTAGCTCTCATCCTGTGGCTGTTGCTAGAACCCTTGCTGTTGCAAGAGACTTGGTGGTGGATAAGATGTAGAAATTGTGATCACCCACATTAAAGAAGACCATCCTGAAACATGTGGGTGGTACTTCTAAAATGTCTTATAAGACATGTTATGCATTTAAAATAAATCCCATTGTACAAAAAATGGAAAAAATCCAATTTATGCTCTCCCATTTGAACAGAGAAGAAGCTTACAGACACATACAGAAATACCCATGATGTGGATTTCTTGCAGTCGTGGGACTGAGGAGGCAAAGTCTGGCTTGTGCTATCAGTGGTACCAGCCTGATGCAGCAGGTCTGTGGAGATCACCTCTTGATCCTTCTAGAGAGGGCTACAGCTTATGCTTTCTGCACATGGGGAACTGCCATATGCTTTCCTAAACTGAACAGGTAGGACAGTTCTAGAGGCCAGATTCTCATCTGTCTCAATTGTCTAGAACAATAATTCTGCCTGGCGTGGATCTGATCTCTAAATTATGTCTGAGTCATCACATCGCTGGTGCTACCAGCCCTTCATTTGCAGATGTTTTCTTTATCTACAGCAATATCTCTTGTGTTATGCCCTACTGAATTTTATGTGCAATTTTATTCATTCCCCAACTTCCTTTTTTTCTTGATGATTGCAATAAAGGTACTAATTGCTTTTCAGATTTATTTATAATGTGTCTGTATTCCAAGATGCAGCAAGTGGGAACTCTTGTTTACTCCCTGTGCAGTTTGGGGGTTTTTGTATAACTGCACAAGATCTTTTTTTTTTCTGAACTAAGTAGACCCAGATTCTAATTATGCACTGCAGTTAATTCCTGCTGGCCTGGCACCATTTTTGTGAACTATCTTTGAATTCTTTCTCTTCCTGCTGTGTTGTTTCTGAGATAAAGCAAACAAAAATGAAACCACTATTCTGGGCAAAGCCATACTGTTGATTTCAACAGTGGCATTATTATTAGCACTGTTGGTTTCTGTCTAATTCGATAGTTTTGTAGAGTGCTCTTACCATGTTGCCAAAGCTGTTGCACTCAACTGAAAACTCTGAAAGGTAGCTGGAAAAGAGGTGAATGTGTAATGTTAAAAAGATATAGACATCAGTGGTAAGTAGCAGATGTATAAGTGAAGGATCTAATTACAGGCATTTGTCGTTTAAGAGTTCATGAAGTAAAGGTCCAGAGATGCTGGGAGAAAGACGAATGAATAATAGCTAGTAAGTAAAGATATTCATAGGAGAAAGTATGTGTCTGTACTCAAAATATGATTGGTAGTGGTTGGAGCTCCAGTATCTCATGCTGGAAAGTGATAGTTGGTCTAACACAGGCATTTTCAGCAGTGTCAATGTTCTGACTTGTGCACTGTGATGGGTTGTGTCACCACTGGATGTATGTCCCTAGCTCTTAATTATCTACTGAGTTTTTCTTTATATAACCAGAAGCCTCCACCAAATTCCACAAACTGAGAGCCTCAGTTCTGAAATAACTGTAAATTACATCAGTTTAAGTTAAATCAAGATGTTTTATAAAATTTAACATTGGCTAAACAACTGTGACAATTCATAGCACCTCAACTTCATATGAACCTACTGTAAGGCATAACTGAAACATCTGACATCTTCGTTAGTTTGTCTCTGTGCATCATTCTACACTCTGGCTTAGATGCTCTGTGTCTTACGTTAATTTTGTGTAGAATGTGCATTTAACTGATTGTCACTGTGTTAAATATGACGATCAAAGCCCTGATTTTGCACAAAATGAATATATTGATAAATTTACTTGTCTGTTATGTCTAAGTTAACTAATGAGTTGATTTTGGGGGCTAATGAGAACTGTAAGGTCTAGCGAATATTTACAGCATCACTGCATTTTACCACCTGATAATGGGAACACCAGCTTAAGTTCCTTTACGTCTTTAATTGGCAGCACCAGAGTCTTTAATTACATTTCGTCAGACAATAAAAATCTCAGAGAAATCAACAAGATGTTAGTGATTCTGCTGGAGTGACCAGTTGCTCTGATAGACACTTTCTTTGAATAGTACACTCCTAAGTAATAAATGCCTGCAAAAGTCTTTGAAAACTAACTTTAAAAGAGATCCAGCTCAAACCCAGATTTTTCCTGTTTTCTTCTCATTTCACATTAATTCAACTGTGAAAAGAAAAAGGTACATAGACAAGCTTTTTAATTTTTTAGGTATTTTCAAACTACGTTTCAAAAAGGAATGTAACTGGGAAAAAAATGTTTCTCTTTGTCATAATAGTCCAGATTTGTAGATAATTGGAATGGTGTTTATCTCTTTTGATCTGGACATCTAAAAATTAGGCATGTGCTCTCAGGCAGAGTTCTGGGCTACTTGTGTTTTGGAAAGAGAAGGATACCTCCTGAAGGTAAGACATTCTGTCTTAAAGTGGGGTTCCAAAAGGAGTGAAACAATTTACCCAGTCCATCTCAGTTGCCTGTTCTCTGATCATTATTTCTTGTGAAGAGCCCATATTTTTGCTGATTCATTATTCTACGTTAGAAGCTGTGTCAAAATATTTTCTGACTTACCTGACCTGTTAAGCATTTCCAGATGGACCTATGTGTCATGGAATAATCACTGTTCTCAGAAATAAAGAGGTAAAAACAACAAAACATGAGGTGTTTTGGTAGAGAGTCTTGCCTTTTTGATTACTTCTTCAATAGTCATAGCAACTACTCACCATTTTGGGGGCTGCATATTCCTTTACATGTACATTTGAAAGATACTGGCAAATACTGTTTCTTGTCTCACATTCACTGCAGAATTTGTGTGTGCTTCTTGCTCTAGGTTGGGATGTTCAGGTTAAAAGGTGAAACTAGTGATTACATTCTGTTGTTTTCCCACTACCGGAGTCACCTTCCCTTGAATACCAGTGTTGGACTATTCAGTCATTTCAGTCTTTCTTCATTCTGTGCTGTCCTTTGAGTTCTTTCTACTCTTTTCTCTTTCTTGCACAACAGGGAATAGTGCATCTGGGCAGTTACCCATCTGTCTTCTCTCCCACAATGAGCAAAATGACATAACAACTTCTTGTGCTCTGCCTTGTGAGTTCTTGCCATATTCTGAGAGATGCTCCAGCTTCACTGGGCTAGTACTGGTGCTGAAGAGATTTTTTTTTTTTTTTCATAACCTGATATGCCTGCCCCTGCCAGCATCTTCAACACTGATCTGGAGGCCAGAGTTCTGCCTTCTCATTTGTGTTGTATAATGAATGGAGTCAGTGAACAGCAACAGCTTTTTGCTGCGGATAGAAAAAGTCTACAATTTCCATACCTCACATCATGCTCCTTTCCTTACTCTCTCCTTCCTCCGATGTTTTTAAGTGTGCAGATGTTTCCTAGTTAGTTATTATTTAAGTGAGCAGCTTCTTGCTAACAGGTTAATTAAAACTTGCTGTCCAGAATCTCTGGGTAAAATTTGCAGTGTAATCTGTAGCCTCTAGTGCATCATTGTATCTCTATTAAAAGGAATTCTGTGTAATAATGCTGGGATTTAATTAGTTTCTTTGCCAGTGTTGTAAAACATAGTGATAAATGAGCTAACAGGTCCATGGATCATTATTCTACTAGAGATGAGCTTATTAGCTGATTATGAATCATTAACAAAGTCTACATGGGATTTGCTTATCTAGTTCAACACAATTTTGAACATTCAATACTCTACATTCATTTCTTTCAACTAACAACATTGTATTTAGATTTTTGTATCTTTGTATGTTTTATTTGGGGATTTTTTTCTTTAGTGTTGAATTCTAATTATATTGCAAGTGCTGTGAGAAGACCTGGTATCCATTTGGGATTAATACAAAACTGTATTGGATGATTACACAACTGCACATTTACACAGCTGCATAGTTTTTCATTTGATTCTGAGTATGCATTTATTAATCATCTAGCATTGCCAGAAAGACGGAAACTCAGACTCTGATCAACTTACATTTCTTAATACAGTAACTAGAGAAAAATGAAGTACACTGGGCCAACTAGAGCTGATAAAATAGAAGGGAGCATGTTCACACCATTGTGAGTTTTCAGTTTGGAGACAGGAGTAAGATGTGCAGCATCAGTGCAGTTGTCAGAAATAATGCATGTTTCTAACACAAAAGTGTCCTTCATGGACACTAATCACCAGAGAGATTTTCTGAGAAGAAAATGTTCAGAAATTTGGTGCTGTGAGTTTATCTTCAAATAAATTAGACAGAATTTCAGAAGATTTTTCCCCTTCTCATTGAGTATCTGCACTTGTTTAAAGTGCATTCTCCCCTTGACCTCCCTGATGCTCAAGTATTCAGCCAAGCCAGGGTTATTTAAAAAAAAAAAAAAAAAAAAAAGGATCCCTTTTTATATATACTTGAGTACTTTGATAGGGATAAATCTATGTTTCTGCTCTGGTAAATCAGAGTACTGATTTCTGGGTTTTGTAAGGGTCACATAAAATGTGGTTAGGTGACGTCATTCTTGTAAGATCATTATTTGTACCTCTATGAGTATATACAATAGATAAAAGCAGACAATACTTTTAGAGCAATATTTACAAAGCTTTATCTTCTCAAGGTGATGCCCTTTAATAGAGGACAGTGCATGGTTCTTAGTTCAGCAGTTCTGTCAAGTCTGAGGCAATCATTTGATTTCACTTTTATACATATGCTTAGGTGTTCAGAAAATTACTGTATGTAGAAGAGAAGTTCCGAATACTATAAGGCTAGGTCAACAACAAGGAGGTAGATTTCCAAAGTTTTATTGTTAATATTTTCTGTGAACTGACATTATTCTGACTTTGACTTACTTTAGCAGTAACATGCACAGATATGAGTGCTATTACACAGTTTTGATTTCCATTTTAAAGGATCTTGTATGTGCTTTAAGTTGTTCATGCACTGCAGATTAAACAGTAGTGCTAAATGTTTGCATTTTTGTCTCTTGAAAGAGGAAAAGGTTAGGTTTTTCTTTGGTTGATTGGTTGGGGTTTTTATTTTGTGATCACCTTTGAGTGGCCAGAGTTAAATTAAAACCCATGTATAATTTATTTTGCCTAGTGTTTTGGAAGTTTTCTGTATAATCCAGTTTTTGCCTCTCTGATCATACAGACGAAGATGCTTCTACCTTAGCAGAAGTCAGCAGAATAGGTCTCAGGGGGCAAGGGGTCAAATTTAAACCAAGCCATAGCTAGTTTCAAATAATCTTACTAGAATGACGTACAAAGAACATGGTGGACTATTCATTTGTCCCTCTACATGAAGTTTATCATGGTTTTTAGAGCTCTGTTTAACACAAGAGCCGTTATAGACTCAGGATGTGCTTTGGGACATGAATTTCACACACATATGCAAGAAAAAATGGTTTGTAACTGAGTCCAGCTGACAGTCTTGGAACATTTCATGTTTTTCATTCATGTTTTCATATCCTATTTTTACATAAGTATAAAGTGTTAGAATCTGAAACACAGTACTGTCCTTACCTCAAAGTGGTAAGGTACCTCACTGCAACAGAAATAAGCAGCAACTCTGTTCCAGGCAGCTTATTGTTTAACTATAATGTGATTTCCCCAGGAATCATGGAATCCTATACATGGGTTTTAATTAACTTTAACAGGTTTTTAATGGAGATTTAATAGGACAGTTATTGTATGTTAATTAAATGTCAACTGATTGCTAAGAGGTTTCTGCAATTCCTGAAGTTTACTAATTACCTGATAGATAAATCAATTTTTCATGAGAAAAACTCACATCTGTGTAAGCAATAAATATGCTGGTAGATTATGTATATTGTCATAATGAAATGAGAGGTATGCTGTATTGAATGAGCGCTTTGCATTTGTCCAGTATAGGCAAGAAGAAAGCGGGTTACTCTTGACAGTGTTTTGTCTTGCTGATTGAAACCCAGATGCTGGTGCAGAAGATTCAGGTGACAGGACCTGTGACTATAGCAGTCAGGAGTGTCAAGAGCTCTGCCTAAAGCATCTGTATGGAATGGGACAGGGGCCACAAAAGTAGTCCACATCTCTGCACCCTCCCACCAGGGTTTAAAATGAAACTGTGTCCTGTAGGAATGAAAGAAACTCTCAGGATTTTCTCTTTCAGAACAAAGACTACATTGTGACACTGATTATTGTCCTTTGTGTGTTGAGCATGAGCACTCTGGAAGAGGAGTTCTGTTTTTAGAAGCATTTTTGGCATCCAGCATGCATTCAGCCCCTTAGAAATGCATCAGTATATTCTGGGTAAGTGTACTAATGAAGAAAGTAACAGTAATCAGCTCTGATTTATGCAAATTAAATACAACCCTCAGACTCTTGGTCAGTTGCCAGGACAGTCTGAAGGTGGTGAAAGCAAGGATGACCCTTTGTGTTTTTTAAGAAAAGGAGAAAAGACAAGCTATTTCTCTAGGAAAAAGGTTCTTACTACTAAGAAAGTATTTCTAGGTCTTTGATGAGGGCCACAAAGATGATCAGAGGGTTTGGAGGACCTCTCCTGTGAGGATGGGCTGAGAAAGCTGGGGGTGTTCAGCCTGGCGAAGGCTCAGGGAGACCTCATAGCAGCCTTCCAGTACTTAAAAAGGGCTTGTAAGAAGGAGGGAGAGCAATTTTTTATGCAGGCAGATAGAACAGGACAATGGGGAATGCTTTTAAAGTAAAAAAGGAGAGATTTAGATTAGATGTTATGAAGAAATTCTTCCCTGTGAGGGTGGTGAGGCCCTGGCAGAGGTTGCCCAGGGAAGCTGCCCCATCCCTGGAAGTGTCCAAAGCCAGGCTGGATGGGGCGTGGAGCAACCTGGTCTATTGGAAGGTGTCTCTGCCATGGCTGGGGGTGATATGAAATGATCTTTGGGGTCCCTTCCAACCTAAGTCATTCTGTATCTCTTTGATTCTGTGAGCTGCCCCATCTGACAGTCTTGTGTAAGTCCTAATTCATTAAATAGAATACACCTGCTATACAGCTTTTACGGGTGGGTATCGACTCAGGCCTCCTGAGAGATCAGATGATTGCCTTATGATAGAAAGTTTAGATTTCAAAGTGGAACACTTAATATTACTGTGTAACAGCCTGTGTGGGACTGTAGCACAGAAATGGGAGTGAAAAGTGCCCACCAGGAAGAGGGATTTCTCCATTAATTACATCAAAATTAGTAGAGTATTTGGATATTTTGTTGGGCTTGGAGCAACAGCTAAAGCAGATTCTTATGTGAATTGCTTAACACACCTTTAGGTAAGGGGTATGCTTTCCCCATCCTTAAGAATGGATCAGTTTGACGTAATTTACTTATTAAAATGCAAAGGAGCGAAATTACTTCAGAGTGCAACAAAAAGATGAAAGCAGGCTCTTAGGGTACCAAATTGCTTCATTTCCTCTAAATCCTGTATTCCTCAAAATTAGAGAGAAATCGAAAGTAAATCCTTCTCAGAAAACAGCAGACTCATCCTGCAGTGGAAGAGAATGCTCATGATGAAAAGAACTACTTCCAGCCAATGCCAGATGAAATAACATCCATGACCTCTGATGTCAGAGGAAAAGGTGCTTCTTTTTTTGTACAGAAATCTTTCTGGAACTCAGCTTGGGTGGCAGGCACACTCTATGCTACTCTCTTCAGCATTAGTAGATTATCTCTGCTTCTCTCAGTCTGGGAATTGAATACAGCTGCCCTGGGCCCTTTGTTAGGGAGACTTTTTATGTCTTTATGTTCTCAAGTCCCACTTCTCTCCAAAAGCCATAGTACTGTTCCCTTGTAGGAGACAGTAGCTTAGAGATGCATATTGACCAAGTAAACCTCATCAATACTATGGTGCACTTGGGTGACACATTGCTGTCAATGGCTAATCAGTAAGTGCTTTCTGCTGACTTCTGTGTATCCTGTATGTTCAGTAAATAAATCTGATCCTTCTGAAGATAATTTGGCCCCAGACCTACATCGTTTATCTTTGTTTTATGGCTTGACCAAAGAGAGAGTTTAAACTTAGTTAGACAGTGTTTCAAACAATTTAATCTTTCTGTCATGTATTTAGTAACTACAGAAAATTATAAAACTTACTTAAGAAATTAAGTTTCAATAGTTTACTACTTGAAAAATGTAAACTCTTTAGCAGCTTCCAATAGAGAATTAAGAAAAATAATTTCTTTATTTTTGCAGATGCATATGTATGGATCTTCGCAGTCTTCCTTAAGCAAAGTCATGTCTGTCTTAACACCTGAGAAAAAAGGACCATTTTGTGGAATGCCTCCATCTGGCAGTAAGGACTGACATGCTTTTTTCTCTCTTGCCTATTTTGATTTCCAGGGTTTATAATTCATACATCTGAATTAAAGGCTATAGCCATAATATTTAATAACTACTAAGATATCTAAGTCTAACCTAGAAAATCTAAGCAATTAATTCCTTAAGATGCATTTTAGTCTTACAAATGTGTCTGTCCTAAAGAACTTACTTTGTTATCCTATACTTGTCAATTGCTGTTGTTATTATTTGAATAGGAGTCTTTCTTGAAATTTTGTGTGTCCTTCATTCTGAGTAAACTCAGTGGTCCAATTAGTTTGATTATGCACTTCAGAGTTGAAAATTCTCTGATGTTAACATCCGCCTATTCCTCTCACCTTCAGTTCTCTAGTGCTATTCGCTCTTCTTACTGGTGGTGTGAAATAAGACTTTGCTTTTCCATCTTTGCTGATGACTAACATCTGTTGGAATAGTGGATCACTGTAGGTCATTCCCAACTGAACTATGCTATTCTTTCCAAACAAGAGCATGAAAGAAGATGCCATGTGAAGGTGACACCTGACTTGCGTCACTAACGCTCAGCTTACCCCATTCTCCCTCCAGGCTCCCTTGCTCTCTCATAGTGCACTGAGTTGCAGTGATGACCACGACAGAGAACTGTCTTACACTGTCTAAGACTGCAACTGTGCTGTAAACGAAAATATCAGTGCTGCAGCCTGAAACAGGGATGCATCTCCTTTTCCCTTTATAATTGTGATGCTTCCTGTGGAATAGGCTTTCATCCCATAGCATCCTACCTTGTGCAGGGCAAGAGGAATTATGTCTGTAAATCTCTTTTGATGTCAGCTCCCTTTCTAATAGGACAGTAGGACAGGGCAAGTTAGTTATCACATTATAGATAGGGAAACAAGGTGTGCATGTTAGGTTTTCCAAGGAACTACGTCAGTTTATACACTTGCACCCTTCTCTCTGGGAAAATCCCTCATTGCAATTATCTGCTACAGAAAAGCATTGGACAGGTTTTTCCTGAGGCCTTGACAGTAATTCTCCAGAGGCTACAGATGTCTATCCTGCAGTCACAGAAATGATTACAGTACAATGTAGATGTACCTGATATAACTTGAGGCTGTCTAGCTCAGGTACCAATCATGGCTTAGTTTCTATAGTATAAAGCTGAGTCTGGATTGATTTTTCTTTATGGGATTTCCATGGAGGTTAAATGGCTTAATTCAAGCCACACAATGGATACCTTCATGTACATGAGCCCTATTGTCACACATTAAAGGAATAATATTGAAGGAGGAGTGGAAGAAGTCCTTGTAATGTGAACTGCTGAAAAGCCTAAGTATCACTTAAGTATCTAAGCTCCAGTGAGACTAGAGTGGTCATTTAAATCAATGTTGCACCATAAGTGGACAGATCTACAGTGTCTTAATAAATTTAGTGCTTTTCAATGGCAACTCTTTACTGTATTTAATTTGTCTTACACTACTTTCCTCCTTAATTGGAAATGTTTCTTAGTGTAATGTAGTAGCAATTCCTTCTTGTCCAGAAATAGAGCACTGCCCATGGGCTGTTAGTTAAGGATATGCCATTATGGTGTTCTCACATATTTGGGGCATTAGTAGAATTCTTTATATCATTTGAAATGCTGCTGGATTTAAAAGATATTTCAGACCTTTTAGTTGGATGATGAAAATATCTGCAGCCCCATGTAAGAGAAAAGTAAGTCTTTTGGTTTGGACTAATGCCTGTGAGAATTTAGAAAATAGTTGTTCACTTTGGTGTCTTACATATTGCTTTCCCTGAGTCATTTGCCATTTCTATGCTGCTGTTGAAATTCCAGATTTCTTTATTTCTCAGGATTGTAGTGTAGAAACCAGTGAGACTTGAGCAACTTTGATCTCACAGATCTTTTTTCTGGACAGTTTTAATAGTGAATTCCTTTACTTTCTTGTCTGTCTTTTTTTCTTTTTCCCTGGACTGCCAAGTGAAAGAAAACCAATCATGATTCTTTATTTTTATTAAGATTCATGAAGTGAATGTTTTAACTCACATGTAAGTTTTATCTCTTGCTCTTTTAAAATGTTTTAGAATCTACACCTGTCTCTTTTTATTGGAGAATTTATGTATGCACAGGTGCATACATACACACACACGTGTTTATCCAGAGACTCCTACTCCACTCCTTGCAGTCTCTCTGTGGAGAATGTATGTCCTGTTAGTATGTTATGCACAACTGTAAGGAATGATTAAGGAAAAATAACTGCATTAGTTTAAGATACCTGTAAAGTAATTTTGCTAGTAAATACAATATGGCACTGGGCATATGATCCACAGTATTCTTGTCAGCATTGTCTTCTTATCTGTTACTGTTTGCTCTACTGTTATTGTTCATCATTCAGGCTTTCTGTATGCTGAGCACAGAATAGCTAAATCAGAAACTTTAAACTAAAGTGAGGGCATAAATTCTAACCTCTCTGTACAAGCCAGCCCCCAGTGATTGGTGAACTGACTCTGATTCTGCTATATCATAGCTTTCTTTTCTCTTGACTAGACCATTGTCACATTGCTCTTGACCTCTAAACCCGCTCCCGCCACCCCAAGACTGAACTCTGGATTAGGCTTCCCAGGGAATAAACTATGGGCAAAGTTGAACTACCAGCTAGAATGAGGGGAAATGGTTCATGCTGCCATAGTAACGTGACCTCGTACTGTCTTTCTGGAACAAAGATGGTTTTCTTGTCATTTTTTCTGCCCCCATGAGTGTTTATGTCCTCCTGCTGTTTCTCTGCTTGGGAGGACAGCGAAGGCTGTACACCACAGAGTGAAAAAAGAGGTTACTCTTCCTTGCCTAAAGTAGGGCAGTCATCTAGGAAACTGGGGAATCAGATGACCAGGATCAAAAACCAACCAAACAAACAAGCAAACAAAACAACCAAAACAGAGGTAAAGGCCTTTTGGTCAGTAAACTGAGTTTGGAGTCTGAATTTCACATAGTCACCTTAAACCCTATGTATTGCAATTTTTAATTCAGTTAAGTTTAATTTTTAAGAAATCCTAGCTCCACATTAAAAATGTGCTCTGAGCTGCTTGCTGTTGTGAATGACTGAGATGCTGAAGCTATCTTAGCGGCATCTGTGAAATGTCAGATCAGTAATTGACAGTTGCCAATTGCTTGAAACTGTTGAGAAAGAAAAAGGCAGTGAGGTGGAAAGAGGTAAGACAGCATGAGACTATGGTTTCCAGCACATTAACTATTACTCACTTTTAGACACCCCATATGAAAAGGATGCGATAGTACTGGTAATGAACCAGTGAGTTACACTGGTAGATAGTAGATAGGGGCCTTACACCGCTTTTGGATGAGAAATGACAGAGCAAGCCTGGAAAAGGCATCAGTGGAAACAATATGGAGCAGCAGAGAGAGGCTGGAAAAGACTGGTTTGCACTGTTCCTGTCCCTGAGCAACCTGCAGGGTGTTGGGGATAGTTTTTACTTACCGTGAACAAAATTAACAGAGAGAGCTGTACAACTTCTCACATCAGTACACATGACCTTGGGCTCAAGAAGCCCCCAGGCTACTAAATATTAGAAGATGGGGAAAAACTTGGGATAAGAATCACCACACAGTAAGCCTCTTTGGCTCTTCCTCTTGCTCACTGCCAGGGACAGACTAGCTGGGTTTCATCTTAAAGACATCTACAGAGCTCAGGGAGCTGCAGATTTACAACTTTAACAACTGCAATTTAATAAACCCAATACAGGTTCACCAAAGCTCTGATACCTTTCCTAACTTTTGCAATGTGGTGTCAAGTCATCAGTGTTTCTGGAAGCAGTTCCCTTGATTTAGATGCAGGAACAATCAAATAGGATCTAGTAACCCCTACTTCAGCAAATGGCAACATCTCAAATTGGTTGTTATTCGCTTAATTTGCAGATGTCTTTACATGGGGGGAAGGGTCAAGGGAGGAGGGCTAAGCTATGCATTTCATATCGATGATTATTAAATACTACTCTGTCACCAAACTGAGGCTTTTTCAGTAATGCAAGAAGCATTTACAAGTGGTCTCCAGCATCTTTCCTTTTAAATCTCTGAAGATAGGCCTTAAAAATACCTGATCAAACAATCAAAAAAACACCAAAGTAAAAAAGGAGCTGGACATGGTGCATGACTACATAAAATCACAGGCAGGCTTTGATTTAAGTATCTGTTGTCTTCGGTTGAATCCACTATCCCTTCCCAGCACGTGTTCCTTCCCTGTTAGAGGCTTCTCTACCTTTAGTTGGATAGGGAGAGCAGATTTTTTGACATCTCTCTTCTCTGTATGCAAAGCTGCCTTGCAAAGCAAGGAATTAGTGATTAGAGATACCAGCAGTCAGCTGCTTTAGTGCATCCTAGTCAGGAGTTAAATTCACTAGTATTCTGTGAAAACATCAGTAAGAGAATATGTGGGGATTTATCGGTTCTGTGAACTTTAAGTTTTTCACACAAAGAAATTGTGTGTAAAATTATCAGGCCCGTTTTCTTTTTCCATTAGTTCTGCTTATAATGAATGACTTTTCTTATTAAATTCTG
The DNA here is from genome assembly GCA_036023395.1 of Myiotriccus ornatus. Lineage (NCBI taxonomy): Eukaryota > Metazoa > Chordata > Aves > Passeriformes > Tyrannidae > Myiotriccus > Myiotriccus ornatus. The sequence continues at coordinate 2,396,337 of JAYRBT010000064.1, forward strand.
ATAGTTTTTTCGTTTCATTATTATTTCCTAGAATCAACATAGAATCATAGAATCATTAAGGCTGTAAAAATCCTCTAAGATTCTTGAGTTCAGCCATTAGCTCAGAACCACTCTCTTCACTACTAACCCCTGTCCTCAAGTGTCCCAGCCACATGCCTTTCGAACACTCCTAAGGATGGTGACTCCACTGTTTCTCTGGGCATGCTGTTCCAATGCCTGACCACCTTTTCAGTTGAGAAATTCTTCCTAATATCCAATCTAAACCTCCCTTGGCACAGATAGTCAAGAATAAATAGAAACTTTTATCTATTAAATGAGGGGAGAAAGGTGGGGATGGCAAAGATAAATGAAAATATCATCTACAGGATACTATACTGCTAATGGCCTTGAATATTTTTATCACCAGGAAAAGTAATTGCTACTGTTCAGTCACAGTTTACAGAAGGAAGAAGAAGTATGAAATAAGAAATCTACCTGAATTTGCAGCACTTCATCTTGGAGCCAGGAGAGGCTGTCGTGTGACCACATCACACCTCATGATGTTTCTCTCTGGCCAAGCACATCCGTCAGAGAGAATGAGAAAGCAAACTTTACAGAGTAAATAATGTCAAAAACTTTCTGGTCTCCCCAGTCCCACAAAAGCCCTTGCCATCAACCCCAGGACTGTCTGTGAGTGTAAGCTCTTTTTTCTCTTCTTCTCCCCAGTTCTGTTTCTTTGTTCCTGTGTGTAGCCCCTGACTTCCTGTCCCTACCATTAAGATCTGCTTGTTATCTGCAAGACCCTCTCTTTCACCTTGTGTTTCCCTGAAGAGTTCATACTCTTCCCAACACAATGACTAAGTATAATATGCTGGAAGAATAAAATGCTAAAAAACTAGGTGAAGAACTTCAAAATGTAATTTTGAAGAGTTGTCTACTTTTTTAATATATATATAAATAAAAGAAGAGTTGTATTCTTTGCCTGCCTTCGACCATGGCCTTCACCCAGTGCTTCTTGGGCTCCTCCCCTACCTCATCTCTTTTTGCAGCACACTGTATATTCTCATCAGCCCTATACCCCTCGCACACTCCGCATATAGTGTCTAGTAGGCCATTAGTAGTCAGCTGGGTGGAAAAGAGTAAGGAGATATGATTAATTTGCACCAAGAATTTTTTTGAGGAGTAAAGGAAAGTAACCATTTCAAGGACTCTCCCAGTGTCCAAGCCCATATTCTGTCTCTGTCTCAGCTTTTGTTCTATCACATTGTCACTTCCCAATCTTTCTCGAAGCGTGTGATAAGATGGAGTATGGCATTCTTCTCCATCCTGAAGCAATAAAAAGTCTCCTCTGGGGTTCTCAGAAAAGCAGCTTCAAATTATCCTCTCATTAGTGATGATACATCCCTTTTGCATACTGTGCCATTCCACTGTACTGCTTGAACACTGAACGTTAGGAGATAACTGCCTTCACAACATATGTCATTACTCATTAAGGGATCCATCCTGGATTATGGCTGAGGTTTAATGTCTTGCTGAAGATCTTTAACACTTACAGTTTTGTTTTTAATTTAGTAAGCAGCATGATCAAAGTGTGTCCTGAGAATTTCTCTCAGATTTTGTGAAATTTGCAGGTTGGCCTGCTCAGAAGAGGTGATCCTTAAATTGAATTGCAGCCCTCCAAGGCGTGCTTGGATGTCAAGCACTGCCATGATCTGACATGTTAACGGCTTTGAGAAAACAGTGTGTTTCAGAGGTAATTGCTGAAGCAGTAAGTTCCCAGCAATATTTTACTTAAAAGAAATCTGCTGTTTCTCCACTGTGGAGACTGGAACAATGACACTGAACAACTGAATGATACAAGTCTCTTCTTGCCTTTTAATGGTCATTAAATTCTTCTAATAGACTGGAGCAGGACCTTTATCGTATCCATTGTTAGGAGCTGATGATAGCATTAGAATCAGATATTGTCTTATTGTAACTGCACTATAGAAACTATTTTGCTAAAATAAAAAATATTTTAAAACTCATAGCATAAAACTGAAATGACTTTCCTGAATTAAAAACTCACCATTTGGCTCTTCCACTGAGGGTTGTCCTCAAATTTACCAGATAAACTCAACCAGGGCAATTACTCATAACAATCCCGTTGCTACATATTCAATGCTTGTCTTTCAATTAACATGCAAAAGAGAGATGGGTAGCAGCAGCCATTTTTCCAGGCAGCTGAGTAGGATGGTGAGCATGGAAAAGAGGGTAGGTATAAGAGAACAGTCTAATGGAGATGAATACATAGTGGTAAAAGACTGAATCCTCTAGATTTGACCATTTTAATCACTCTAAAAATGGATTTTAGAAGTTGTGAATCAGTCTTTGGAAAGTACTTTTTTAAAAAGAACTAAATCATTGTAGATTACTGAGCTGAGAGCCAGGTGTGTATACCTGAAGGGAGCCTAGAACAAAGACGGAGAGAGATTATTTACAAGAGCATGTAGTAACAGGACAAAGGGAAATGGCTTCAAACTGAAAGAGTAGTTTTGCATATGAGGAAGAAATTCTATGAGGTTGTGGAGCCCTGGCACAGGTTGCCCAGAGAAGCCGTGGCTGCCCCATCCGTGGAAGTGTCTAAAGCCAGGTTGAAGGGGGTTTGGAGCAACCTGGGCTAGTGGAAGATGTCCCTGGCCATGGCAGGGATTGGAACTAGATGAGATTTAAGGTCCCTTCCAACCAAAACCAATCTATGATCCATGAGTGTACCTTTGCAGGGGCCTACTGAAGCTGCAAGATCCAGTCCCTGATTGAGTAGATTTTATTCAGATGGAGTAGAAGCATGATGTTTGACCAAAGTTTTCATGCTCTTTGCTGTAGCTTTGTGTGGCAGCTACATTATTTTTGTTTGTTTGTTTTGAAATCTGTGCATATTCAGGTTCATTCCAAATTGTCATCAATCTGCAATCTAGATGCAAAGGGAGGGTTGTAGAGTTAATGTTTCATTTATCAAAACTTCCTTTTTGATAATACATGTGTGTCAGTATACATGTGTATATGTTACAAAATTGGAGAACTTAGCTTCCTCTACCTTGATTTAATGCCATTAAGCATTAATGGTTTTTTAGCAGAGGGACAACTGCCAAAACCCTGTTGCTAAGTGTCAGAATTATAGTATTTGTGAATGTGATTGGAACTGCTCTGCACAGAGTCTGATATAAGAAAGAGGGCAACAGAAACAAACTGCAGTAGTGCCCTTGAGGAAGAATTTCAAGGTCACTCATTAAAAAATGAGATGTATTTTTCTAAAAATAGAGAACAAAATTAAGATCATTGCTGCTCTTTTAACAATAAATGCAGTAAGGTTTCAGTCTAATTTCAGTGTTGCTCTTAGAAATTCATCTGTCTCTACAGAAAGAATTCTTCAGGAAATAATCAGTGACAGCATGTGTTTGGCATCAGAAAAGAAGCTCACTGGGTTAAGCATAAACCTTCTTAGATTTTGAAGTCTAGGGAAAAGACGACTGGATTTGAAGTCAGTGGGATAATACCAACATGGGAAAGGGAAAGATGGGAGGAGGGATGTACTTGTCCCCTCAGAGTGCTCAAAACCAAAGGTTGGGAGGGGTTGATGCTATCATACACATGACCTCTATAAACCAAGCAAAATGCATTTTACTAGATTCTGAGCAATTTATTCTTATTCAGTGTGGATCTATGTTCTGCTTTTTTCTTCTTCCTCGCTCTGCATACCCCTGAACATAACTGTTAGTTCTTCTACCCTCCAGTGCATATTTGTATTTGAACAATGTAGAGACTCAAAATTATATGAGTAAAACAACAGTAAGAAGCACTGAAGTAGAAGTCAGAGCTTCCCCTGAATAACTGTTAACCTTTAGTAAAGTCGTAGTTTTTTAACAGACACAGATAGATATAGTTTATGTATTTGTGTTTTAGCCACCACTGGTAGTACACAGCATTGCAAGGGTAATTGCAGTGGTAATTTTTCTGGACTAAAATTGCCTTTAATATTCTGCACTAGATAAAAAAGCCATAAGATTTCTTGGGAATATTTATATTTTTCAAAATACAACTTTAGATATCTTGTTTGCTTTCTGGTTTTTTGAACCTCCTGACTGAAACTGAACTAGACCAGTTGGAGTTGGGTTATTTCCTCTCATCAGCTTTTTGTCAGACATTCTGTACTCCCAGTAACTCTCTGCACACTATATTTTAAAAACATCTTTTTTTCTATTGCTCTGTGTGAATTACAAGCCAGCAAAGCAGTGCTACTGCTACAGTTTGGCTGCTTAAGTAGCAAAGGTGCTGCTGCATTTCTATCCTGACCTGCAATCTGACAAGCACAGAATGACTGAGGGCAGTAAGCCACATTCTTGCTTTCTCTTAGACTAACTTTCTTAATTATCTCTTTTCTTTGATCTGTGGAAGTATAAGGAAAGAATAGTGAAGAGACCTCTTATACTGTAACAATATGGAAATATATGAGCTAAAACACATGCAGTGCTAAAGACCAGAAAAGCTTTTGATTGGTTTTAAGCTCGAGTCAGATGAGACTAATAGTCTACTGGGCCAAAATCTTCAATTTGTCTGGAAAGACCCTTGTTGCAAGAAGGAGATATTCTTGAGAGAAATGGTCTGTCAATACCAGCTGTAAAGAGATATGAAGGGAGGACCAATTCGTGAAGGCTTTTGCTTTTTAGAAATGGGGTAATCTGATTTTAACTATATCAAACTCAGTTTAAAGCCCAGGGGGTCTTATTTTGTTTGTTTTGGTTTGGGTTTCTGTTTGGGTTTTTTTGTTTGTTGGTTGGTTTGGTTTGGTTTTTTGCGGTTTTGTGTGTTTTGTTTTTTTTTGTTTTGTTTTTTGAATTTTATTTTTCACCATTTTGCCTGTGAGAATGTGCAGGATCACCTGCTTATGAATCTGTAACTGATTTTTATGGAGAACTTTGTGTATATACTGGTGCTTTTTTGGGGGTAGATAAACTTTGTAAAATTCCCATCATTCTCTCAGCACTCTGAGTTTATTTTAAAACTCTGTCCTAGTTACTCTGGCTTTAGGAAATCAGAAGTCTAATGATTTCCATGAGAATGTAAACATCTGAAGATTTTCATTTTTATTTTTTATCATGTTTGGGATGAATACTTGAAAAAGGGTTAAACAGCAGCCAGAACAATTCATTGCAAAATCTTCAAAGCAAATCATATTTCTTAATTATATCAAATTAAGGTTATTAAAAGTTAAGTTCTGAACTGAGAGCATTTTCCAGTGAAAGGTGCTGTAACATCATTATTTCTCCCCAAAATGCATTTACTGTACATTTCTCAAAGCCATCAGGCTTGATTGAAAGCTAATGAAAAAGCTGTCCTGCGTCAGTTTATTCCTTGTATCCATTAAGAATAATTACGGCTGAACAATTTTTGATGCCTGTAACCTTCGCAAGTGTTGCTAATGGCATTATAAATTGCTCCTTGTCCAATGACTACAGTCTGATGCTTAATTCAAAAGCGCTCTGTCAACAGGGCTGATTTGTGTGGTTAATGAGTGTGTTTAAAACAACAGCCTCGGCTCATGCATCCTAATGTTGATAAAAGGATGTGGTTCAATAAAGAGTCTTGTCCGTAATAATTAGCAGCAACAAATGCTCTGGATTAGACTGATCGCAGCATTAATGACTCGCCTTTCAGCCCGTTACAGAAAAAAAGTTTCCAGTTCTAACTTTTCTGGCCTTAGATTTAACTTTTTAAGAATGGTTCTCTGTAAGCCAGTGGTGCAGCTAAGGAAATGTAAACCTTTAATACACACCATGCTGGGAGAGTCACTGAGCACTTCAAGGGCTTTCCTCTATTTTCCTTTAGAGTTTAATATGGAAAAAGAAAATTGCAAATTGATAAAAGATGAGCTTTAAAGACCTGTTACCACATCTTCTAGGAGAGAAGTCATCACTTAGAGTTTTCTTGGACAAGGAAGTGGATGCCTTCCAGGGAAATGTTAACAACTGAAACTCTGGGTATTCAGAGGCTTTACTGCCAATCAGAGCAAGTAAAATAAGACCAATCAGTGACCTGCAATGATCAGTACCTGAAACTGTGTCCCAGAGGAGCTTTTTACAGGGAAGAATTTACTTATTGAGAAAAAAATCTAAACCCAAAACTGACATGAAAAATTAGTCTATTGGAATAATCAACTGAGAGTACTATTGGACGTGGTCCAGAGTTAGCAACCATGAAAATAACCATTCCTTTCTAAAAACTGTTAACTCAGATTATTTCTTCCTCATCACAGATCTGTGCAGCAAACTTTGAAACAACTTCTAGATCCAATCTCAACTGTGGCAGTTTTCTCTAGAAGTTACACATTTCTAATAAATTCTGAAGTGCTATGAGTATTTTGAAATAGTAGTTTTTTGATGTGAAAATGCAGACAGCCTGTCAAGTAAGAGTACTCTGACATCTCAACTACTCCTTTCCCTCTGTGACATATAGTTCATTGCAAAGGGACTCCTACCCTGACCCTTCTCAGAAGTCATGGGCTTTCAAAGAACATTAATTTTCTTCCTTTAAAACCAAGTTGTTGCGAACAACCTTCATACTTGAATTTGGTTTGAGTGGTTATTTACTGTGATTTTCACAATACTTTTAACTGGGAACAATTACCAGATATTTTGCTTACTGCTGTTTTAGTTTGACGTTCTCTGTGGTCAGAGAAGTTCCCATAGGCCATTTGAAGATCTCCCCTTGACACCTGTGAGGAGTATCAGGTAGGAGAAGCATGGCTGAATTTAAACAAAGAATGATTTATCCATTGTTCATGTCAGGCAGATGGGCTTCTTTCAATATCGTAAGAAAAAGAGCCACATTCTTCTAAAAATGTGACTGAAGATGCTGCAGGGAATGCCTGGAATATCCTGCTGCAAAAAGGGGTTGATAAAATCTGGACATAGGGATGTCCACTTTGTAGGGATACAAAGTGCTTCCCCAAGTGGTTCTGGGTGCTGGCCAAGGGAGCAGGCAGGTGAGGGCAGGTGAGGGCTGAGCAGGCACTGCCAAAATGCTCCAGCTGATCTTCCCTGGAGCTGAGACACAGCATTGTGCAATCAATAATGGTTCCAAGTACCTTCCCTGGCACATTCTTTTCCCTTAGCAAAAAATGTCAACTAACTAAAGGGAAGTTTTAAAATATTTTTATGCCTATAAAGTCAGTTTGACATGGTTAACTGAGCATCACAGCTAGTAACCCATTCATTTAGTCCTCTCTTCTCAAAGTTAGCACTTTGGAGTGGCGTGCTGTGGCTAATACTGTACAAATTGCTGGAATGGGCAGTTAAACGCTGAGGTCAGGGGTTAAATGAACATGGTTGTTTATGAGGACACAGCCTGAATCCATTTGCATTTTAATATTCTTTCTGTGAGACAAAAAAACATTTTGAGGACAGGTTGTTTGGAAATCCCATTAACGGGTTATTTATGGGACTCATGACTGCATGACCCTTAGCCTTGTTTTGTTAAACATGAACTAGACATGAATCAGATGGGCGGCTGGGCTGCTGCTATTGTTTTCTGTAGCATTAAATGTCATTGAATTCAATTATTCTGAATCTGACACTTTCTAAGTTATTACCCTCATAATGCCTAATTTTCCTTTTTCCTTTGTCAACCTTATTATTTCTATCTGCTTTAAAAAGCAGAGACACTCAGAAAAGGCCATTTCCTCTCCTATCACTGATCTAGGTGAGAACTGAGAGCTTATCTACACAGGTCTTAAAAAAATAATCGGGGAAACATCGTTTGAAGAAATTAGAAGATTCCAGCTACTATCATGGTGCATTTTAAGGAATACAGAAGTCTAAAAATATGTCAGGGTAGTAAAATTAGCTATGAAAAGGTCAGTTAATAAATGCTTGGAAACGGATGACTTTTAACCCATTTTGGCAAGAGTATAAAATGATGAGTGATAAATCAGACTAAGATGATGATGTTGTTATCAATCAAAATGTGAAAGATTCTCTGTAATTCCAAATAACAAGGTTTACAAAATAAATTTAGGTTTTATGCTTTTTAACTCAAATCTTTATTGGAAAGGAGATAGTGGATTGGATGACAAACTGTAGCAGAAAGTAATGAAAACCCACTGATGCTTCTTCTGTGAGAGCTGTGCAGTTGAGAGCAGCCTTATCCTTGCTAAAGGGCATGGGAAGTCCTAGGAACCAGTATGTCCTATCTTGCATATTCTTCTCTGGCTTTGATCTCTTATGTTCCAGCATCTTTGTGTGCTGGAAGAAGCTAGTATGAGGCTATATTTTGGATTTGTGCCGAAAATAATGTTGATAATTCTCTTCCTTCTTCTTTCCTTCTCTCTTTTCCCTGAGTTTCTTTTCCAAATTTAAAATAGATTTCTAGTATGAAATTCTTCTTTAGTGGTTAATTTACCATTAGCAGAAACTGGTGTTTTTTTCGTTGTGGGTTTTTTTGTGGTTTGGTTTTTTTTTGTTGTTGTTGTTTTTTGTTTGGTTTGGTTTTTCTTTTTGGGGGGTTGGGTTTTTTATTTTTCTGAAGAAAAAGGAACAATACATCTTTAGAACAAGTTTGTGAGTGTCATGATTTTTCTACTAATTTATACTATATACTCCCCTTTTAGAATGTTAAATTACCTCATTGTATTTCTGAATATCATGTATACTTGGGCCTGAAATTAAGCTTGCTATATAGTTGTCAAAATGACCACAATTTGCTCTATGAAATGTTCTGATTGCATGTGTAATTCAAAGAAATCCTAATCTCTGTATAAACCAGTAGAGACTGCTCAGGGGCAAGGTTTATGTATGCTGATTGGGCCTTCAGCTGAGCTAGCAGCGAATACACCTGCCTATTGGAAAAGATGCAGGATGGATTTTCAAACTCCTAAATGCTGAAGAGACAGAAAGAAGAGAAAAAAAGCTGTTCCACTGCACTAAGGTTTCAAGAAAGGCTCAGTTTTTCATATACATCTTTGTTCCAAGTTCTGTTGGAAACTGCCTCAGTATTATGTCTGAAGTGAATATATTTACGTACCTGAATTTCTATTGCAAATATGACTCCGGGTTGTAACTCTTGGTTTGTCCCATTTTTACTCAAGTGTGTGATTTCAACAACAGAGCTTAATGGTATTAGGAAAAACCCCTTAATTGAAAGTAGCCCTATCCCAAAGCATTGTTCATAGTTTCTAAGAAATTCTTTCTCTTAAGGTATTTTAATTATTTAGTCAGGAACCAGGCAGCTCCTTAGGAATGTTTTTGTGAGTATTCTGAAACACTGCATAAGTCTGTGACTCCCTTCTTCAATATATATCATTAATTAACAAATCTGCTGTATGGCATAGAGATATTTAAATATTTAATATGTTTTATGTAATAATTAAAGCAGATGTGCATGTATGCTGTAAATAAAATACTTTTAAATCATGAAAGCTGTTTCAGAAAGATGTATACGAACATGCACTGTAATGGAACAGCTTATGCAAATGTGTACAGATTCCATAATGTGAGGCCCTGCCTGTTTTCTTGCAAAGAGTGTGTGAATTAGGAAAGTTCCTGCATAACTGCATTTGTTGGTTAGTTGTATAGTATTTTAATGATCTGAATTCTGCCACTGTAGGCAAAAATACTGTTCTCTATTTAATATAAATCATGCTGACTTTGAAAATGAAAAAATACATCATCGTGAGTAATTCATTCAAAGAATTTAGACTAATTCTGTCTGGATCATATCTATCAGCAGATAATGATTTACTCAAAGTCATATCTAAGTAACACTGTTCCTTTAAAATATTTTTCTTGTATTTTTTATCAACCTTGAGAACGAAACACCAAGTTTGACCTGTAAAGTTTATCTCTGAAATTGCTATCTAACATAAAATTATTGCTGTATTTTACTAAATAAGCCCAAAAAAAGTTCTCAGTAAGAATTTCTTGCTCATGGAACTCTTATGATTATTTCCACAAACGCCTCTGTATGGATGGCAATTTTTTTTCATTAGTAAGTCATCCACACAAAGTTCCATATTGCCAATATTCATGAAAATTTATCATTAATTAAAAGGAAAGAAACAGCTTTATCAAATCACAAAAGGAAAAAAGTTCTCAGGGAATCTCTTTGTATTATTCTAGTTGTTGAGTCCTCACCATTAAGTGACTGGCTTGGAATTGGGGCTAAACCAGCTCGTAAGTGCTATTGCTCCAGAAGTGTCCACAAATCCAGAAGTGATTCTGCATATGGATGATGCCTCAGCCAACGGTATGGAATAAATGTGCATATTTTATTCATGTTTTGTTGTTATTGAACAGTAGGATTTGCAGAGTTTTTACACCGATTATCTCTAACAGCTTCTTCAGTTAGAATCCCAAAGACAAGACTGTCGTGGTTTCAAGCAGTGCTGTGCCTCAAGAGCAGGTTAAAGAATGGAACGTAACTGTATCCAAGAACAAAGGCCAATGGGATACAGCCTGCTCTAATTTGTCCTGCTGGGACTGTGTTTGCTGCTTGTGCTCAAGGATCCCAAGACCTGCCTGGGCATCCAAGTCAAGACAGACAATGTTTTTCCTAAACGTTTTCATCACTGCAAAAAATTCTTCCTTTGCACAGATGTCTGAATGAGGTATTTAATCACCATCATTTTGCAAAGAGCACCTTTAGAGATTGCAGTTGCCAAAAAAGTGTGTTATTCAAGATATCAATTCCAGAATAACTGATGCAAATTTAGTTCATAAACCCTTCCCAGACCCCAATCTTCTTGGTGTGAGTGCTTGCAGATTCACCTGCACATCTGCTGCAATTGGAGTTCTATTCTAGTGAGAATTTGTTCTTTGCCTGTTACTCAAAGAAGAATCAAAAAAAGCATTTTAAAGGGTATTGGCAGCTTTGCTGGTCATTTTCTTCTTTTTCATATTCTCATTTTTACACCTTTTAGGCACTGCATGAAAACCAAGCCAAACAGAACTAGGGAGAAACATGCTGTTTCCAAATGAAGCACTTGAACCTCTGAGTTTCCATTCATTCTTTTAGATCATCTGGACTCCTAATAGAATATGGCTCTGAAGTATTAATATGAGTGCTTTTGCTAACGTTCAGAGATCAAAAATGCCTATAAATACATCAACTGAATAATAATAATAATAATAGTAATAATTTCCTCAGCATTGAAAGCAGTTTTGATACGTTGGTATGAAAGAAGTGTTTTATTTCACTTCTTTAAGCCTCCTTAAGATATTTTAGTTTGGTTCATTTGACGTAACAAATTAAGAGTTCGGTCAACCACCTGAACAGAAGCTGAAATGCAACCAGACCATTTTTTTCCCAGAGTGAGCTTTTTTATTACTTGATGGAAGTTTTACATTTCTTCCTCAAGCCTCTGAAAGTTCACAGAAAATATTCTGTTTTGCTCAGCTTCAGTCATATGATGGGAGCTTCTGATTAAATACATGTGCTTAATAACAGTAAATAAATTCTGACATTTTATTTTTATTCCTGGGTAAAAATGTTCATCATGTTGGTGAAAATAAGCAATCACATTCTATTTAATGGTGAAAAAGAATTGTACATAACACCCTGCAGGAGCTAAGGAATCTATTTTCATTATAGCAAGTATTGATTTTGCATTAAAAAGTCTCATTATTTGAGATAATCACTGTTGGGTTTCTTAGTTATTCTTCTGGTTCCTAAATCATTAAAACCATAACAGTGAAAGAGAAAACAGGAATGAAAAGATCCCAAGCTGTATTGAAATGTACATTTCAATGTACATTTTGTACATTTTGTCTACCATTTTTTCTTTAATTGAAATTGCAATCATCTTTAAGGCTTATACAGGCTATCAGAAAATTATCTTATTTATTTTGAGCTTATTTGAATAACACGTATTTTTGCCTATAGAAGCATCACTGAACCCAAATGTATTGATTTTTGGATTAACATTACTAGAATTAATATGTGGACTTCTGGGGGACTCATTCATCAGCACATTCCTCCAGATTCTTGGCAGTGTTGTTCCATCCATGCTGGATTAGTGAAGCTCACCCTGCATGTCTTACAGCTGGAAAATGTAACACAAATGTCTGTAGCACGTACATGTGTAAAAATTTGTATTTCACATGCTCTCTCCCTCAAATAATTCTGATGACAGACTTGGTGAGAAGGGGGTCTGTTTGCTTTGCTTTTTGTAGACAGAGTGTGCTACTTTGAATAATTCCAAGGTGTTTCTTTTTTAATGGGACTGAAGGAAATCCGGTCCCCTTGTACTCTCCCCTTCCCCCTCCCTGCTTCTCAGGCTGGGGCTGTGTGGGCATTAATGTATTCTCTGTAATGTCAGGGGCTCACTGAATGCACCTTCCCACCACCAGCACAATGAATTATTGACGGAAGGGATATTCCCTGGTGTATACTTTTCCAAGGTTATACTCTCTGATATTAGATATTTATTCAGCATAAGGTAGGGATAAGAACCTCATTGCCACATTATGTCTGACACAATCAAGTTTTGGGGAATTTCAACAGCATTAGAAGATTTGTATAATATATTCTTTTAGAGGCAGAAGCACAGCTTTAAACAAAGCATAATCCGTGCTGCATATCATTTCCACCCTAATGCAAGGAGAGGAAGCAAGACCATAATGCTGTCTGCATCATTTCCCCTTTGTGTTCAGTTGCAAGGACTATTCACCTAATATTCATAATCCATGTACTCATTAAACAGAACAGAATGATGAAAAAATTATTTAAAAAAAAGAAAATTATGAAATAGGTTTCCATGAAAGTGGCATCAAATTGAGTCATTGCTTTTAGATATACGATAAAGTATTTGGAAATAATTAAATAGTTGATTTCCACTACCTTTTCCAGTGCTTGAACACTACAGTTTCAGTGGTTTTGATGCTAACATCATTCATAATTTCTTTGACTAAAATGTTGTTTATATTTCTGCTCTCTGTAACAAAAGAATCTGGTGAACACTTCACTCACTGTCACCCAGGCCCTCCTTGTCAGTCCCTTTGTGAGCTGAAGCCTCCAGGGTTTGTGTCCTGGGCACTGGACCTTTTGTGCTCCTCATACTGTACTCTTAGACAATAGGGGGGAAAATAAATCTTCTGTGACAAGTTTACTTAAAAGGATACTATCACATTAAATAAGCATATAAATATACCCACAAGAAATTTTGGGAAAAGTGTTCTTTCTTTGTACCATTAGTTAACCCCCTCTTCTGTTTGCAATGAGGTAATTGTGAAAATCACATAATTTTTCACATTTCAGAGTGTTCTTTAAACAGCACTTTCCAAAAGCTAGGAAAACAAGACAGTTATTTTGCCATTTATTTCTAGTCAACATTCAGTATCTGAATATTGTATCCTGGCCCAGTGGGAGAGTGGGATGCAAATACTGTTTGGGCTTAAAACAAACAGTACTATTTCTAGTGAATTGTTTCTGGAAATAGGGACAAAAAAAGCATATTTGCTAATGAAGAGTGTTTTTAGAGAACATAAACAAAAGTAAACTTTTTCATGGAATTAACCTAGTCTTTTCCAGGAGAAATTCTCTTTAAATATGCGGGCCTCAGATGTCTCTGTTTCTTCATCACCTTTTTATTTTATGCAACTTTATAAATTCACTTAATGTAATTATCCTTGGTGAATAATTTGGCAAATTTTAGTGGGATAATAGAACTAGAGTGGTTTTATAGTTGTCCTTACATCTTATTAAATCAGGCTGTTTCTAAGTAATTCCTGTTTGTTTATGAAATTCTCTAGTAAGGGAGAGAGCAAGATCTCATTATAAAGATTGAAGAAAACAGGAAATAATGTATTGAGAAAATGCAATTATAGAAAAAAATACTGCCTAATTTGTTAAATGACTATTTAAACTCTATTAGTAAATTAGGTTTTGGTAACATTTCACAGCTACATCCAGACACGCAGTCCCCACTTGGCACATGAATTTCTTGCATATTTTTCAATCAGCATATGAATGCCAGGGAAATCCTTTGGAGTAGAAAAAGAAGCCGTAACAGTGGATCTGCCAGATCTTTGTACTGCCAAGTAAATGTGTGATAGTTGCTGTTCCCATCCCCATGTGCTGGGTGGGCAGCAGCTCTCAGGAGTCTCAGTACTTACATGGGGATTTCTCTGAAGCTGTGACTGTGCTTTCAGCTTTTCTATGAATCTGTCCCTATATTAATTGATTACCTTGAGGGTTTTATTTGGGGTCAGGGCTCTTTGTTGTTTTGTTTTGTAGTACTGTTTTGTTTGTTGAAAAGCAACCCTCAGCACTAGGGAAAGGGCTCAGGAGCTAATTGGATGTTAATAAACAGAGGAAGATAAATACCTTACTAGGGGAAAAAATGTTCTGTATTTGAAGCCCACTTTCTCTGGTGATTCAGGGGTCTTTATCTGTAGGCTTTTCAGGATGTGTATTCTAGGATATCATAAAGTTGTTACCTAATATTTAAATTAACACACATTTCCCACTTGCAGTTTGGGTTCCATTGTACCGGGCATTTTACCAAGGCATATGTATCTGACTCCCTTCAGCTGAGGAATGTACAGCTTAAAAGTATCTAGCAAAAAAATTCGTAACACCAAAAAAATGGTAATGCTGAGTCCTTCATGTAGTTCTGCAGTAGCTCTTTGGGAAGTTTTATTAGCTTTTTTATCATTATTATTTCTATTGCTCTTTTGTTCAGGTGGCATCAACACCTTAAACTTTGTTGAGGATTTCTAAAGACAATTCTTGGCTCTCGGGATTTTCTCTCACATATAAACCTTTTTGATATGACATCCTACAGATTTTTTAGAAAGGCATGGAGATGCTGCAAGCCTAAGCATTGGGACACCCCACTCTACCTCTCCTGTCATACCTACAAGACATTCATCATCTATTTTCTATCCTCAGAACTCATGCTACGAGACAATGAATAGAGACAACATGCAAAGTAAGAGCTGCATTCAGCCACAAATCTTTTTTTTTCCTTCTAATTTACTGAATTTTCTACTCTTACAATGTCTGGGAAAATTCCTGTTTGTCAACTGTGTGTTCATCACTGTGCAGCTTTTCAGCACAAGACATAATAATTGCTTACAATGCAACCTGTAAGTGTTATTAAAAATTCCCACTGAAGATTCTTTATTAAATATGTTTCCCCAAGTCACTCTTCAGACAGTGAAAATTCGCTTGTGCTGGAGATGTTATTTATTCAAGATATGCCACTGACCAGGCAACCACTTTACTCCTGTTTTCTGTGCACTAATAATAAATTTTATGAGTTTAGCAAAGGTCTCTGAGCTCTGAAGGAAGGAAGCAAACGTATTGTGCTGCTGCCGTAAGTCTCATCCTCAGAGCAAAATTCCTTGCCAAACAGAAGTCATTCAAACTATAATTGAGTTGCAGTTGGGAGAAGTGCTTGCTTCTTAAACTTGAACATCCATAGTTAGCAGGAATAAATAGTTTAAAAAGCCTTGCAGAACAGCAGTAATTCTATGCACATACTGGTTTACTTTCTCATTTCAGCAGGTAATGTTCATGAAGCCTTTCTGAGAGGCACCTGAGCTCTAATACTAACTTCATGTCTGTGCATCCAAGTGCAGTGTTACAGGCCCCACTGGACTGAATGCACTGCATTGCAATTCCACCAGTGTGCACTGATCATTAGTAATGAGGATATTCTATATGCTTACCACAACCCTTTCACCTGAAGACCTCCAAACACTTTTCAGGCCCAGGAAACTCTTCGTTTACAAGAAAATTCCAAAAAAAGTAAAAAAATTGCCCCAAGAACTACTGAAATAATTCTGTACATTGCAGCCATACAAACCCATGTGAAAAAGGAACAGAGGCTTGAGGCCCCAGGAAACACGTGGCAAAACCAGCCCAAGGAGTTAGTAACTGCTGCTGACTGCAGTTACGTTCCACAGCTAAGAGCAAGAGAGAAATTAATAAATCACTTTTCAAGCTCTCAGTAATAGGCAGCTGATGATATTTTTCTTGGTCTAGGGAGGAGGAGCTTTTTGACTGAAGAGGAAACATGGGACAGGAGAAGGAGTGGCTTTCTGAGTTTGCAGGAGGCCAGAACTATGTCAGGATGTGTCCTGCTAAGGAGTGTGTGCCCTCCCTCCGCATGTTCAGCTGTGTGATCACCTTCTCTTTGTTCTTGTCTTTTCTTTTTTGTCTGGAACTGTTTTCCTCTCTGCTGCAGTTCAGGTCTCAGACTGACCAGAGGAACCCAGGGTTTGGATTGCCACAAAGCCTTTTTTTGTTTTTTTTTGGTTTTTCTTTTCGGGGGGGTGAAGGTGGAGGCATATGGAGGGGAAACAATATGAAATAATTTGGATTTATTGTGTTGGGTTTGGGGTTTTTTTTTTGGTTTGTAACTGATGTTTTTTTTCTGGAGAGCATCATATTTGTCCTATGGGTAGTTAGGAGGAATTAGGCTGAGCTCTAATTTACACTTGTTTAACTACAGATGCATCCCCACTGCTATTTGTTTATCTCACATTTATTACACTCTTCCAAATTCAAGTTAAGCACTCAGGGGCTTTTTCTAGTAACACTAATGGAGGAGAATAGACGCATTATATGTGAATAATGTATTATGATGGTACAGTTTGGGTCTCTTAGCTCTAACCAAGACCAGTCCTGCTTTACATTATTTATAATTTACACACACCTTCCTGAACATTTTTATGTAAATATTTAATATAGAAAGTGAGTTAACTCTTTCGTTTGGGAGGTTTCCAGTAAAAAACATGAGAGGACGTAAGAGGGGTTACAAACACCCTTACCCAAAGTAGACAAATGGCCAGTCTTCTTTATTTTCAGAATTTAAGAGAGAAACATTACAAATCACAGAGGAAAAAAATGTATGTTGGCTTAGCACCAAATCGTTTTTCCTTTTCTCCTTCCCAACTGCTCTTATTAAATTGAATGAATGTTGACTGCAGACAGTATATGTGCAGATGCTTGGCTGGCAGCATTTGCAGCACAGTGGTTTTGTTCTTTACTGTTTTCTGACACATTTTGTCTTTTGGTGTTTTGCTCATTTTGTACTAATATATCCATTTGAGAAAGGGAACTGTCTGGAGGCAGATTTGCCCTCCAGACAAATCAGCAAACTCCCTTTCTCGTAGCCTCACAAATGTCTGAATTAGACATTAGACCAACAAAAACAATTAGTAATTTCTTGGTAATCTTGATTGTTTCTGTCTTCTTATCTCTGACCCCAAGAAGATATAGAATGACAATAATATGCCACCACCACATGGCAAGATTTGTAACTTTCAGTCTTGTGAGAGATTGTGAACTCCCCATCTTCGAGTGCTGAACTTATCATCCATACTGGAAGAAGACCTGAAAGCTTCCCATGTAGAATCACCCCAACAGACAAACTGTTGGACATTGCCAACTTCCCACTTTCCTTTGTCTTGCCCCTGATTTTGTGAAACATTGTCATATATTTAACGTATAAATAATTGCTAGTTTTGACTTTGAAGCTCGAAGTAGGTATCAAATTGGACACATAGTTTTGGAGCAGACCTTCTTTATCGCTGGCTATCCAAGTTTTCCCTTGATGCAGTCCTGTACGTGCTCCATTCCCCTTACCTTAGCAATAGAAAATTATGAACTTTGAGCAGATAAGGATATAGCAAGAATACGAGCAATCCCTGGCAGTCCTCACTATCCTTCTCTGAGGAAAAAAATTTTAAGGAGCAACCTCTTCTAGTAGATTTAAGACAAGTAATTTATTTATGTAAATCTGATTACTTTTCTTTGAGCATAACAAGTACATTTTCAGGTGTGTGCAAAAGGACGTGGCAAAGGGTATTTTCAAACCCTAGGTCTGTACTGTCTCTTTTCTAGTGCATCCTGGGTTTTAGTGTGAGATGTTGACTCTCCTGAGCTGCTGCTTTTACTGTGTGGAAAAATATCATTCTATAATTTGAATTCATGTACTTACAAATTCCCAGCAGGCTCTGAGCCAAAGAAATACACAGGTAAAATAAACATACAAAAAGATGACTGCATTTTGAAATCTAAGAATTGAGTTATATACCTTTTTGACAGCTTTCTGAATCACAGCCCATATCCAAGATAAGTAAACAGGTATCTGGCCCTTTAACTGGGTTCCATTACATGTAATTAAAGACTCCCAGAATTAAATGGCCTACATGGAAAGTGGTTTTCAGTGGGCTAAATGCCTGAAGCAATCTCCTTGCCTGAGCACAGAAGTGACACTGGCTTGTGGATCAATATCATCTCTGTTATTAATATCAAAAGCACATTACTTTGTTTTTGCCTGGCTGGGCTCCAAGACTTGGGTCCAGCTCGCATCCAGCCATTTGCCTGGACCATAATTTACTTTCGTGAGTTTTTAAGGTATTGTTTTGTCAGGGCCAATCACCATGAAGTTATAAATGAATCTGAGGACTTGCACTCTCTGTTAGTGGCATATGCGGTGAAATTAATTTTTAAAAGTATCATGTCAATTACTCCCGTCCTTGAGTTATGCAAGGGGACAAAAGAGCAGAGCTTTAAAGACATGAGCGATATCAAACAGATGAGGTAATGACAAACTGAAACAGTAGCTTGGGACCAAATAGACATTACACTATCTTTAATTGATGCATTGAATTAAACAATGCTAAAGTTAAATAAATATTGACCACCTAGCAAAAAGACCATTGACTTTTGTGATGTACAACATTTGCATCATATACTGCTCTAGTCTACAGATTCAGGCTGCAAAACTGTCAGCTCCGGCACAGATAGTCTTCAGGACAGCCCGTGCTGCTGCTCAGTCCTTTTCTAGAATTACTGAGGTAAATGTTAGCACTTTCCCCTGTTTTTGGTTTCTAAGGCGTGTTTATTTTTGAAGGGTTAAATTCTGAAAGGTCTTTGTTCTTTACTATCAGCTGCATTAGTGATCAGGTCCCGTATTTCACACAGGTGCAGTGAATTCTTTGGGAATGGACTGATGACACAGCTTGGGGCACTAGCCATATGTATTCATCAAACATCTGCCTTGTCCTTTTGTGGGGAATGACAGGCAGATGCTTGGTTTCTATGGAGTGACAGAAATGTTTCCTGCATTGCAAGGGACACTCCACGATAGCACCTGTGTCCCTCATAGAATAAATCACCCTGTGCTGGAAACTGGAAAGCACTGACACTGTTGGGCATCCTCAGAAGGGGTGACCTTTGCAAGCACTCCCTGTAGCTGCTTTACTGAACCTGACATGTTAATGCTCACTCTGTTAATATTGATTTAATTACTTAAACGTGCCATATCTTAATGATATGATATTTACTTATCTGGAAACAAACTTGGACAACAAAATAATTTGTTTACAAAGCACGAATTGTTATCTCCATGTTTGTTACAGCTGTAGAGCAAAGCAGGTTTGTGGGGGGTTTTTTGCATAGCTAATTTGTAGTTATTTCACATGAAATGCGCCCCTGATTGTGAAACTTATACAAAACGCTAATCATTGGCATTTAGTTTGTCACAGAAAGGGGAAGTATGAGGTCTCTTCCTGGCAATGGAAGGATCTCTTTAAGGCCAAGTCTATATGCGTAATAATGCTGGCTTTGGTTACTTATAGCTTCCTGTGTCTGCAAGGACTGCCAGAACACCAGTTAATAGGTTATTGTTTCAATTAGTACATGATTACTGCTTCTAATCTGTAATTCCTCATTGTTGTGGCTCCTTTTGACTTCACTCCAATTATTAAGAAGCATTTGGATTTTATTTCAATTGACAGGAACTTCAGCCTTCTCCACAGATAAAAGACTGCCCATTGCAAAAGAAATTTGGAAGTAATGAAAAGAACTTTTTGGGTTGTTTTGGAGTTTTTTTTAAATTGTTTGATTGGCTTTTTGTTTTGTTTTGTGGTTTGCTTTTTTTTTCTTTTTTTGGTTTGTTTTTGTAGGGATTTTTAAAATTATGTCATAAACACAATGTAAAATTCAATTAAGCTGGAAAATTATAAGGCTCAAGGGGGAGACACTGAATTTTTTACAGAAATAAATCTAAATGTCTTTAATTTTCAGTTATAAACACAAGTTTATCTTGGTAAAATGAAGAAAAACCCACAAAATAAAATAAAGGAATTATTGATGACAGCAGGCTAGGCAAATACGTGAGGCATCTCTGTACTCCATTGCGCAGCTCTTAGTGTGGAGAGCTGTGCATTGCACTAGTGTGACCTTGGAACTCTCAGTGTTTGGTTCTGATGAGCATGTGGCAATGCTGATGCTTGTCAGAACCTCAATTGTTAAGCTGCAAACTGTATGAAGAGCAGCTGGAAGGATGTGGATAGTGATCAAGATGTTTTGTGTCCACTCTCATGGCTCAGTTTGCAAATGGGAATAAACCTTCTAAAGCAATAGATAATGAAAAAATATTTTTCAAACAGAAATTTGCCCATTTTCCATGTTCAGTGTTTACACTGACTCAATTTCAATTGTCACGGTCTTTTTTTAACACAGTATTGTCAGCTTTAATTGCTATTTAATTGAAACTCTCCAGGTCTCTGTCCAAATTTGTTGAAGGGGTGGGGTGAATTTGCTTCACAATGGGGAAGGAACTGACCTGCATGCAGAGTCGAAAGCTGGGACTGGAAGAGCTCAGCTTTTGATGTGTACGTCTCTAAATGTGTGAAGATGTGCTCATTGCCTGATGTTCTGTGGGGCTGCCAGTTCATACCAGGTAGCAGGTACAAGTGAACAGTGAGACTTTTACCTTTCCCCTGATGACATTGCAGAGACTTTGTTAAGATGCAGATCCTGGGGGGCATCTTCTTAATGTGTGAGTATCTACAGGGAGGATGTGAAGAAAATGGGGCCAGGCTCCTCTTGTGATGCCTGGTGACAGGACAAGAGAGAGGCATATTCTGTCTTTAGAGTAAGTGTTGAAGCTCACTGCAAGGTTCACAGCCTTGCTATGAGGAACATGACCTGCTCCACATTTTAACAGTAGGGCAGAGAGAGTCTGTTTCCCTCCACCCTTCCCAGCATGCAGCTGCCCCCAGTTACAAACATGGCAATTTAAAAACATGTAAAATTCATAAATGAAACAACAGCCGTGTACAGCTTCAGCAAAATGCTAAATTGCTGCATCACTGAGGACTCTAAATGACAATAAACCTTCCACCTCTCATAAATTAAGCAGACTTTAAAAAAAATTGTATTTGCAACTGCAACTTTTTATGAATGTTTGGTAACTTTAATCATTTTGCAAAATGCAATTCATGGTTATAAATTCTCTTCCAGGTACATATTTAGGGAGAGCTAAAGCTCTACAGTGAGTTGATAGGTAAGTTTTAATATGACAATGCCAAAAAGTCTATTGGATTTATCCTGAGGCAGTGGCTGCCCAGTAATTACAAGAGGGCAGACTTAACAAAGGTTTTGAGTACCAGGAAAGTGACTTAAAGGCTGTTTCATAGGTTCAGAAGATGAACTTGGAAATATTCCCTACCTGAATTTTAAAAGTGATCCTTGAACCCACCTACTTTCTAAAACTTAGTTCAGTGAAAGGTAAGCCTGTCAGGGTAGCTGTGACCTTCCCGCATAAACTCTGGGAACAAATATCTTGTAAATATTCAAGAGAAGTAACAGAATTCTCTTTTCTCATTTTTGTTTTAGTTATAAAAATTATATTCCTGTGTCCATATGGCTGTCATTTTTTTACCATGCAGTGGTACACTTTTTTGTCCCCCCCAGCACTGGTCATTCAGGGATCTCAAAACACTTCCCAACTGCTCGTTTAATGAGATAAAGCTTCAGAAGTCAATATTACAGATGAGAAAAGCAAATGAACTACCAATGCTTTTGGGACACTGGCTTTTCACATTTATAAAATTTTAGTTTTTATATTTCATTTCTTTTAAATTATTAGCTCAGTGTGGTTTTTTCAAAGCCCTTAAGAATGTTTTCATATTGCATTTTCATAGTAGGGGCTAATAGCACCACTGAATCCAGTTCACTGGCAGTATTGCATCCACACCCGGAGTCTCTTACTAAAGCTACATGCGGAGGGAGATGCTCACAGATCTTGTTCCAGCATCACTTCTATATTTAGAAGTTTTTGTGTAGCATTATCACTGTGGGTAGAGATCATGTTAATATCGAGTTACATGTGCATATGGGTAGGACAGCATATGCTCAGCACTGGCTTTGTGTTCAGCTCCAGGGGCAAAGCTCATCCCTGAACACTTAAAAAGAGAAAGCCACATTCCTGGAGTTACCTGGGGGAGATGATGTTTGCAGTTACATGCAGGATCATTTGGCTCAGGAGCAATTCTAACTTCACGTGACAATTTGAGGAGACATTTCCAATGCTGTGGAAGAAAGATCATTTTCCTGGGTAAAGAAAGAAAGAATATAAAACAAACATATAAATGCATATCAGCATGAATCAACTTAAATGAATGCTTCCAATATTTTTTAAAGCTTGCTGCTATGAACCAACCATTTCTGAAGTTGTAGTTTATCAAGTAAGAATATTGTTGTTATATATTAGCAAACTGTCTGGTGGCCATTCTGATGGTTATTATTCCATGCACTAGGGTAGCATTTTTAGGTTCAAGTTAAGCTTAGTGAAATATATCACGGTTCATTAATGTTTCTTCAACTGTCTGATAAAAGGCCTTGGCCCAACAACATTATTACTGTTAATTATTTATAGTACCTTTTTACTAGCACTGACTTACAGCATGGTCAAGTAGCAGCTAAAGCTCATTATGCTCCAAGGTTGAATGTGAATCTCAAACAGCATTGCTGCTGAAGGGAGGGAATATCCATGTTTTTATCCTGTGTTAATTTCTGTGAGTGAATCTGAAAGAAGGTCACTGAAATGAGGCGCTTGTTGGCTGATATACTTTAGAGGAAGGTTCTAATATCTGGGTGTAAGTTAAGTGAAAAGTTACTGTTTCTAATAGAAACATTTGAAGTGTAACACCTCAGCACATGGTTGCGGACAATTAAAAAAAATTAAAATCTCTCTCTTACCACTGAAGTCCCAAGTGATGGCTCTTACAAGTGTCTCACCTGGTACTTCCAAAGCCTCAAGTTTTTCATTAAGCTTAACCTAATTTATCCTGTTTTCACTTTATCTTTTTGTGCATGCTGTGAAAAAGCATTTCTTCCTTCTTGATAATCAGGTATGTTCTGTATTTGCCCTTTTTCTGTGAGCTTTTTAACACCTTCCTGACCAAGTCAAAAGTGCTATTCAGCAATTTTCCATCTTTTTTTTGCAGTTGTCCTTTCAGCTTCTTCTTGCTTTTCTGTTGATCCTGTTTGGATTCCTGTGATTGTTGTTAGCTTTGCAGTGAATATTGGCAGTACCTGTCTTTCCAGGTATTTCTGTAGACTGCACATTGCTAAGGCAGCACATCACGTACACCCTAATGCAGTGTTCCTTGTGAGCTAATAAGAAATCCCTACAAGGCTGGATTTAAATTTCTCTGCTCTGTAACACAAGGTGATGCCTCTGCATATGATGACAAGATTTCATTAGCCTTTTTTGTAGCTGTATCATCTTGCAAAACCATATCTAATCTTCAGTTTGCTGTCTCTGCTAGATCTCTTTCAGCACTGCAGCTTCTTTGGATCTGCTCTCCCTCACTGAGACTGTATTGTGGATTATTTTCCCTGGAGGTATTAGTGTATACTTTCCCATATATAAAGATAGTAAATTGAAGAAGGAGAGATGAAAATAAAAACCATTTCTGCAGAGCAGAAATAGAAGGAGATGCAAAGAAAAGACTGACAGGGAGATAAGCGAAGAAAAATCAAGGAAGAAGAATATGGAAAAATTAAAAAGGAGTTAAATAATCAGAATAAATTAATTAATCAAAGTGCAGATCACGTGGACTAGAATAGAAAAGCAGCAATGCAGAGAGCTAAAAGGAGACAAGTATAATGAAGGATAAGTTGAAATGTAATATGTATTTGCCAAATAATGTGTTGACTTGTTAGACCTGACTTTTAGCAAGGCTGTCATACTCTGGGCAGTATGAATCTTGTGACGAGGGGTTATGAGAATCATCAAATTTTTCCCCTAACAACAGCAGTGATTCTTTCTGTGATCATGGTTTTGTATGTAATTCAGATCTCCCTCATTTTCACAGTGACTCATGATTTTTATCACACATATGCAAATGTGATTTAGAAAGGATAAGTGCAATGGCAAAGGTTATAGAAGTCTTTGCAAAGAAACACACATTTCCACGTCCCAGGGTCAATCCACTGCCCCTAAGTTTCTGTAGTGCTGTGGTTAGAAGCAATTTTTGTCAGTTCTCATACTTTCCCCCATATTGTGGATGCTCTTTTATCATAGGGGTTAATTGTGATTTGTTGACCACTTCTTGCCTCAGATATTTGATCATACATAGCCCATACCATCCAGTCAGAGTGATCGCCTAAATTAAAGATAGTTGCTAGACATGTTTGATTTGTTGCTCTTTTCTTGGTGTGACCTTGTGAGCTCTCAGGGTTCCGCAGATATGGGGGGGGCGGTTGGAGGCTACCATTTGGGAACTATTGGTGAGGGGTAGAGAAACCTGGAGCAAGTCCTCTCTGCTTACTAGAAAAGACTGTCAGGGAGGGGAATGACAATGTCAGCAAATGAAGGTGGCTGGGGGCAGTGCAGAGAAGGACTCAGTTCAGGAGGTGAGTTGCTCTCAAAGTGCTGATGTACCAGCTATTGCTGCTCATGGCATTCACACTATTGCCAGGGGCTTCATAGGATTTGCATAGTGCGTGTGGGGATTCCTAGGGGAGAATGACAGAGATCATTAAATGAAAACAAATAATAAATAAGCTCCTTACAGCCCCCACAGGTATATAAATATGACTGTTTGTGGGGCACACAGACAAAGATGGACAGCTCTGTGTGTACAGGGGAGGAATCCATAAGACAGAGAAGCTTGGTGTTCTTCTCTCTGCCTGCGGACAATGCATTCACTACTAAGGAGGGTCAAGTGACTGTCACTGACTGTGCAGTGAGGAGATGTAACCTGTGTCGCAGTTGCCAGCCGTTCTGGCTTGAAAAGGTCAGATCCCCTGACACAGGTGGCAATGTCACAAGTTATGTACACGAGGGCCTCCCAAACCCAGCAGGATCCCACCCTGCCAAGCTGTCCATCCTCATGGGCAGCAGGGAAGGCATTAGAAAACAAGCAGGCTTCTGTCTGTAGGGGAGCTGCATGGTTTTTCTTCATTAGAAGATTTTTAGAGACCCAGTTAGTGTCATTACATTGTATAGGAAGAGCAAGGATAGTGAGAGATTTCATGACTGTAGGTGTTGTGACTGTTACTTATTCCACGTGATGGGCTACTGTGGTTCAAATCAGACTAAAGCTTAGGAAATTCTTTAACTGTGACCTTTCCCATGACTCAGATCACAAAGATTTCCTGTCAGTTTGCTCTGGGCTAAATTTGAAATTATATCTTAGAAGTGAAAGACACAGTGAATCAGGCAGATTAAGCTTAATTCTTGGCTCCAGACTTGTAGTACTCTGTTTTCTACAGGAGATCAAAAATAAATATAAAAGGCTGATTTGACATATTCCATGAAATGCTTAAGTATTTCTTTAATTATAAACATTATAAAACAGCACACAGTTCCGGGCTCCTACATTACACAGTAGGCCATCTTGTACCTCACAGGAATTCAAGTCAGTGCCAAATCAGCTCTGTATCTGAATGATGTAAGTTCTCTAGAATCTTTATTGTTTACTTATATAAGTATCCAAAACATAGTGGTCAAGAGAAGGAGGAAGTTTCTGTTGCTTTTCAAAGAGAAAGAAAGAAAATTATTGTTACAATCTTTTAAAAAACATTTATAAATTGGGTGGGAAAGAGAGAAAAATCTGCAATGTCAGTGAAAGTTTAAAAGATATTAAGCTTACTCATTGAAAAAATCTAATTGTGACCCCAGTGTGAATGGAGATTAGCATGCATCTTTTCAGTGTGGAGCATTATGACATGATACCTCTTAGGGATCTATTTCTATCCTCTCAAGCTGTCTATTCCAAGTAAATGCGAATAGGTCATTCAAATAATAATTTAAAAAGTAGCTTCACACTGTCTTCAACAACCTTTAGTAGGTATTAATCTCTTTTTTTTTTTTTTTAAGTATACTTGAACCTGCAACAAAGGTTCCAATGCAATGAGGAAAATAAGTCACATAAACCCTTTAGTGCAGAGATGGAGGTAAGTACTGCTGTTACATGCACTGGTGCTTAGTACCTGGGGTACCTCAGGTAGAACTGAGAGTGTTCATGGCTCTGACAGTTTGTCAGAACTGTTGTCT
The DNA here is from genome assembly GCA_036023395.1 of Myiotriccus ornatus. NCBI lineage: Eukaryota > Metazoa > Chordata > Aves > Passeriformes > Tyrannidae > Myiotriccus > Myiotriccus ornatus. The sequence continues at coordinate 2,422,657 of JAYRBT010000064.1, forward strand.
CTTGGGACATCTCAGATGCTCAGAGGCCTTTTTTCAGGGGTTGGACTAGATGAACTTCAAAGGTCCCTTCCAGTCCCCTCTATTCTATGATTATGAATCAGAACATTCTAATAAAAGGAAATGTTTTCAGCAAATTAGGAATCTGGAGTAATCTGAAAACCGTGGTTGACAGTGGCTGAACGTGAGTCAGGGTCTGCCCAGGTGGCCAAGAAGGCCAATGGAACCTGGCTTGAATCAAAAATAGTGTGGCAGCAGGACTAGGGCAGCGATTGTCCCTCTGTGCTGGGCTTGGGTGAGGTCACTTGAATGCGGTGTCTGGTTCTAGGCCCCTCACAGCAAGAGAGACATTGAGGGGCTGGAATGTGTCCAAAGAAGGGAACGGAGCTGGGAAAGATTGTGGAGCCCCAGAAGAGGTTGAGGGAGCTGGGGGGGCTCAGCCTGGAGAAAAGGAGGCTCAGGGCAGACCTCCTTGCTCTCTACAACTCCCTGATAGAAGGGTGGAGCCAGGGGGTTGTCGGTCTCTGCTCCCATGGAACAAGGGACGAGAGAAAATGGTCTCAGGCTGCACCAGAGGAGATTCAGATTGGAATCAGGGAAAATTTTGTCACTGAAAGGGTGGTCAGGCATTGGAAGGGGCTGCCCAGGGTGGTGGTAGAACTCCCTTCCCTGGAGATGTTCAAGGAACTCAGTGCTCTGGTCTGGGTGACAAGGTAGAGATTGGTAGAGATTGATAATCTCAGAAGTATTTTCCAACCTTCATGATTCTGTGATTTCTTTCATATTTCTCATTCTTTATGAAGGCTTGAGGAGTTGAGGCCATTCAAAGAGCTGAGGCAAGCTGTGAATGAAAGTTCATTTGAACAGAGGATACCCTGCAAATATGAAGTAAGTGTTAAGTACAGTTGTCTTCAGTGTTTAATTGCCCCTGCAATTTTTTTGGTCTGTCTTCTCATTTTTCCTAGGTTGGCATTTTTGTGGATGAATACCACTGAGACTTAAGGACTTGCTGTGACTCTCACTCTTACTTATAGGAGTTTTGCCTGCAGCAGTCACATAGTTGAAAAATATAGATCCATGTGACTGCAAAGAGACCACTGAGAAGCCAAGTAAGTAGGACTCATGGCCATTTTGCAATTCCACCTCATTAGACATGTTTTGGGGCTTATGATTGTGCTGTGAGGATAAATAAGTATAAATATTATATTTGCCTCCAGGTTATCTTTAAAAATGTATTTCTCTGTCTCCCTCCCACTCTTTCTTTCCTTCCTTCTTTATTTTTTGCCTCCAATTTTCAGTGTAGTCTGTCAACTCCTGGTAGGTGAGTTATCAGCTCTGTGGTCTCTCAGTATGGTGGCCCAGCACAAGGTATTACATTGTAAAGGGTTGCCTTGTGGTGCCAATTACCCCAAGTTCTAGAAAGCAAAATGTGCAGCAGTCTGATTAAGTCTGTGTGCAAATAGAAATTCATATGAACCCAAAACTACTATTAGGAAAAGAATTGCAAAAAAGTATTTGTCTTGTCCTCAATGCTACATTTTAAAAATATTTAAAAATGTTAGTAACTGTCTTTTTTATCATTTGAACAACTCTTGTGAATTATCTTTGAGATACAGAGGAACAAGACAATATGGAAAAACTTGGGTAAATACATACCTTAACTATTACCTGGATGATGATCTTTCTTAAACATACAAAGTGCAAATTCTCTTTGTGGAACACACTGATCCAGTTTGCTGTCTGCTCCAGAGCTGTGTATCTCCAGTGGATTCCATGGAATTGTACCAATTCACACCAAATGGGACCTATCTATCCCTTTGGTCTCTCTTACCTCAATTCACAGTCAATGTGTTTGTAAAACTGAATGGACGAGTTTCTGAAGGAGCGGTGTTGCTCTGGAGGTCAGAAGATGTCTGAGGAAGCAGTGTTTAGGCGGCTATTGCATCTGTCTTGTGTGCATGCTGGTGCGTCTCTGTCACACACGAGTTGTGGAGCATTTGCATGTTTGGCTTTGTTACTCTTGTGCATTTCTTGATTTTGCTGTTACGACTACAGACACCAGTACTAGGACAGAGCCCCTTTCAACAGTTCTTCAGTGTACTTCATTTGTTTTAGTCCCTGTATTTAATTTTTCACAGATTTTAAGAGGTTCATTCTAAAATACCACTAGAATGTCATCGTTGGCTGCTGTTGCTATGTACAAAGAGATAAGATGCAACAAGAGCAGTTCCTTTAAAGTAGAAAGCAACACTAGGCTTTGTGTCACTTTCACGCTTATTTTGTCTTGTTGGTGGTTCTAGGACAGGATGCCAGGAAATATTTTTGCCTTTTTACATTCACGTTTAGTGTTTGGGGCTCGTGTATTTCTAGAATGTGGGTGAGAATTACCACGAGGTGGCAGCGTGCAAGCCCGAAGTGCCTATTGATTCTGCCACTTCCCTCTTACTTTGTTATCAGACTGGAGAACAGTTGGACTGTTATCATTGCAGGTCCTGTCCAGTTGGAACTATTCTATATATGTTTTCCAGTAAATCTAGGTGTTAAAAGGTCACACATAGATCCTGAATGATATCTGGTTTTACAAAGGATACCTTATATTGCTATATAATCAATATATACTCAAGTCAATATATGAATTAAGTTTGCACACTGGTCAGGAGAAGGACCCTAGTCCTTAAGGATCAGGAAGAGGTTTTGGAAGCAGTGACTGTACAAGTCTGTTTCTTCCTATACCAGCCCTCCACATCCATAAGTGTGAATAGCACAGTGCAAAGAGACTGTGCTGTCTTGAACGGAAATGCTTGAGAGATACAGCGCATTACCCTGTCCATGTGTGTACGCACACAGGGAGCAAACAGCAGGAAGAAACTCTGCTCGTGTTTGTTTCCAAAACATTTTCACTGGGACCATTAAAAGAGCCCTGGAGAATATTGTTTGCATCTCCAGTGGGGGACAGTTAGTGGGTAACTAGGAAGTAAATGGTGGCCAGCTTTGCCAATAAAATGTGCTTTCTGTTTTCCTTTTTTCCAAAGGTGTTTATTCTTTTGAATAGTTGTACAATAACAGTAGGAAAAATTGCACCAAAAGCATTAGCTCAGTCTACATATAACACATAGTGTGAATTCATAAATACTCCCCAAGGTTAGTCAAAACACAGTATGCTGGGAAGAAATTATTATTGCTGCAAAACCTGTACAAAGCAATTCTTTATGGCAGGAATTCTGAGTCTGCATGCTCAATAAGTAACTCAGGTTTTAACGGAGAACAAAGCTGGAAAGAATTCTGTAGCTCTTCATGAACAAATACTATCCAGAAGGCTTCACATGTCTCTTTTTTCAGTAGCATACAAAGTCTCTGTACATAATCTCCACAGAAAAGACACTGGATATAACCCCTGGCAAGGAATAAGTTACTTTCAGTAGCAGTGCTCTTCAGCTGGAAGCTATGAACACATGAGGTTCATGCTTGGTGCTGTGGGAGGAGTGTAATCAGATTCTCTCTCTGGTCAAATCAGGCATTGGTCTTCTAATCACAGAAAGCTTCCTCACAATTTCAGCAATGCTTTTGACTTGGTGAGGGACCCTCAAGGTAAGTAAAATTGAGATGCAGCTTGTAGCATTTCTGCAGTGTGCTTTCACTTGTGCTATAGACTGTAACTGTAATGTCCTTTGGTTGTTTAGGTTGGGGTTTTTATCTGTTTGATTCTGTTCCAAGGTCTCATTTCAGGTTTTAAAACCTCTAAAAAATAGTGTCTTTTTAGGTCCTCATAGTGAAACATCAAGCTGTTTGGATAATGAAAGTGACATTGTTTTGGGGAACTTTGTAGCACTGCACTGCAATATATTTGCATTTATCATTTTATATTATTTCAAATTATTGTCTTTATGAAGTCAGAGAACCTGCCCTAGGAAGTTATCTGAGTACCGGTGTGTTGCCTATAAGTCTTGCAAAAGAGGCCATTTGGTTATTTGTGTGTGTTGGCTCCTGAATTCATGCTGCTACAGTGAGACAGTCTCATTTAAGTGTCTGAGTGTTGCCTTCTTTGAAAAAGTTTTTTCATACCAATTACCACATTTTAGCAGAAACGAGCAAATGCTCAGCTTCATATGTTTTTCTTCAGATCTATACATAATTTTTAATAGCTTCTTCCCCTCAGCCCTTTTCTCTTGTACCCGTCTCCTCCTTGGCCCCAAACCTCTTACTTGAAGAGGTTGTTTCTGAGACGATCTTTGTATGAGGCAAGCTTTTTTTCCAGATTATTCCCAGCATAATATGCCAAGGGGAATACAGTGCATTTGTTATTTCCTTAAAAAAATAATCAATTATCTGAAACATTCCCTCTAGACCTATAATATTTATTTCAATGTTCTGTCAAATATAACAAGGTTAGTTTTCTATCAGATTAGTTGGAAGAATCATTTGAGGGAACTTCTATTTGGTAAGCTCAGTTGCAAAAAGCAATCAATAAGAAAAAAATCTCTTGTTGTTTTCGAGAGAAACATGGAGCTCTGAGGAGTTGTCCAAGAACAAGTATTTATGTCTCTGCCTCCCAATTCTCTTGCTGGCACCTGCTCTCTTGCCTTTCTGCTCTCTTGTTTCCAAATGCCAAATGAAAGCCCACAGGAAGTCTGAGCAATGTTGGAAGTACTAGAGTAGCATTCTTGAGTACTGTAGTTCTGGTCCTTGTTTATAGTAAATCCCTGTTGACTTACGTTGTATGTTAACCAAACCATCATCCCCTATATCTCAGAATCTCATATTCTTGCCAATGGCACTTCTCAGCTTCAGTGTCCTCTCAAAGACAGTTTTATAAAAGTAATGCAAAACACATAATGTAGTTTCACCATTTGTTCATAATATTGGAGAAGAGAGCCAAGCTTGCCTGTGCTGCTGGAATAATCCTTCCTTGACTTTACCAGCTCCTGCTGAAGATGTCAAAGGCACCATTCTCAGTTCTGTTGCTGCATGCCTAGCCCTGCTGCTACCAGGGTGAGACAATGTGGAGGTCTAACAGCACAGGAGACACTTGAGAGTCCTCTAATGAGTCCTGTGCAGCTGTATTTATACATTTGCCCCAGAAATGGTGAGATTTGATGCCAGGGCTAGAGAAAGGGGAAAAAAAAACCCCAAAACCAAACTGAATAAAACTGAACAAAATATCTTAAAACTAAAATGAGAAACAAAACTGTGAGGATTCTACACCCAATCACATTGTAACACTCTCTAATCCTACATCCCATCATATTATTAAGTGCATTTTCAGGTCAAAATGGTTTGGGGGACAGAAAAAAATCCATCTAGCATAGTTTCCCAATAATCACACACAATTATTATCAATGATTTCCATTTATTCTGCAATATTTATTGGAAGTTATCATGCCAGGTGTAACTACACTCTCTCTGTTTCTACCTGTCTGCATTATGTTTTACAATCCGTCATTTGACAGGAGCCTGTCTTCAGTACAGTTTGTTTCCACAGCTCTGAGGAATATGAGGCAGGTACCTGGATTCTTGCAGGTGGAAGTAGTGACATTAAAGTCCCATAGATGTGTGGGAAGGAAGAAAACACAAAAAAAATCCTTAGAAATTATGAAATATTTTGTCAACCAGGTTGAGACTGACCTGCTGCATACAATGGTGGTGGCTGAAAGAAAACCGTTTCTGCAACAGAAAAATGATGCCCTGTGAAACAAAAAGAGGGGGGGGAAAAACAAAACCAAATGACTACCACTAAGTTTAACACTTCCTTAACTGGTGCCACAGTTCTGAAGTCACTTGACTAGGCATCAGTACATTTCTGCGTATTTCAGGCCTTTTTTTTGTCATACCAGCTTCTTGCTTTAAGCAGATTTCTTGATTTCAACTGCAAAAATCACAGCACATGCATTTAAAAGTGGGATGCTGCAGTATTAAAGCAAACACAAAATAGTTGTGCTGGTATTGAAGTGGTCACCAGGCTGCCAATCAGCATGTAATAGAGAGCATACTAAATTCAGCTGGTATCTGCTATATGCACTTAAGAAGAACAGATGGGCCTAATTGCCTTGAAGTTTTACATAAGCAAAACTTGTGTTATTTGTAGGTAGGTGCTTAAAATTGCTGGTGCAACTATACAGACTGTGAGAGTATGTAGTGTGCATGAGAACTGTGCTCTGAGTGTTAACTGGTGATGACACAGCAAATTATATTTGAGTTAGAAGAACCCTTGCCAGATCATCTGAGAGCAGTTCTATTCAATTTAATTCTGAGCACACAGAGTGCTTTTCCCTTCCTTAGCCGGATCCACACGATGTCCTGACAAGGGCCCACTCTTGTGGGAGCAGTTGGCCAAAATTGTTTTTGTAATGTATTCTGGAGCAGCGCATACAGAGGTGCAAGAAGCAGCCCAAAGGGGCCAGGGATCAATATAAAGGCTGAATGCAAAATAAATTTCTGTGATAATATATGGTCACTGATGTGGAGCTGAAACAAGAAAGGGGAGGATAGAGCTAGTAAACAAAAAGCTATTAAAGATGAAAACTGTGCTGATAATACCAGTTTTCCCTTCAGAATACAGTCAGAGCTTTAGGGGTGAATCCTCTTAACATAGCTGTATTAACAGTAATTGAGAGACTTGGGTATTTTTTGCTAGAAATTTGTTGGATGCAAAACATTATTTTTTTGCTTAAAATACCAGGCAACTTGAGGACTGCAAAAATTATGAGCAGCTCTTGAGATTTATTTATTTTTTGAGATTGCCACTGGTATTTGGAAAGAAGAGAGAGAATGAGGACAAGAAGGAGGAGGAGACGCACTAAGCCAGAAGACATCATTTTGGTCATTGCAGAACTACAGTATATACAGGCAAGCTAGTGATAGACAAATTACCTGTTCTGTCCTGATCTGATAATTGAATTTTTTTTTCCAAAACTGGTGATAACTCTCTTTAAAATTTCTTTTTAGCTAATCCAAGAATTCATGATGGGGGAAAAAGGGAAACAATTTTCATAATGTCATGATCTCGTGGCCTGCAGAGAACTAAGAGGTCACAGCCCACATAGTCTGACTTGGCTACACAGTTCAGGGAGAAAATGTAGAGAAATCACAGCAGGGGGAAAGTATCATGTAACTCTCCATTTTGGGTTAATGTTTGACAATGACCTCCAATGACATAATGTCATGGTCAATATTTGATATTGCTCTTCATTAGTCTTCCACAGGCAATTAAGAGTTTGAAATTAAATAATTAAGCCTTTTTTATCAGTGCAGACTTGTATTTTCTATGTATGTACAGTTAGTTACACATTCAGGAAAAGAGTGAAAATAGAGCCTGAAAACACTAGAAACAAAACTTTCTTGAAAGCCCAGATTGTTTTCCAGCACATTAGAGATTGAAGTCATGATATTTCTAAGTTGCTTGTGAACCAAGTCAGAGGATCTTCCTTTATGCTTTCAAGTGCAGTGTGAATGATAAGGTGACATAATTTTTTAATATTCTACTGGTATGTTAATTAAATTGTAACTTTGGGTTAACTGAATAGTTAAAGTTGTAGTTTTCTTAGAAGCTGATATTCCAACAACTGAACTCTGTGTTTGCTAATGCCATTAAAGATAATGGGAAACAAATCTATGCAGATGTCCTGTGCTACAGGGGAAAAGTGATTTCCCACTGTAACAAAAGGTAAAAAGCCTACTCACTGAAGTACAGCTAGAATTTATTTCTAATTGGTATGAAAGAATCCTTAAATCTGTATTCTGCTTTTAATATTTTGGGCTTGAATTACACTTAATACTTTGCATAAAAGAGGCAATAGGAGGAGTACTAAAATTCAGAAGCCTTGAATGTGAAATACTGTCTAGATTTCTAGTCATAGCATCATTTCTAATGGTTTTACTGTCAAAAAAATAAAACAACCAAAAAGTTGTTTGTACCAGCACAAGATGACTTAGTTTTTGCTAAATATCCTTTGCGTTCCTCAGTGGATGCTCTCCAGGTTTGTAGGTTAAGCATGGGTGTGATTTCAGCATATGACTATGTGGGTAACAATAAAAGAGCTAATAGAAATAAGGGGTTTATAGATTCAGTTCTAAGAGAATCAAAACCCTAAGAGTTCTGAACTTAGAGAATAGGGGAAAGATCAGGTTGTGCTAGTTGAAGAGGTCCCACTGATGAGTCTTCTTTCTTGTGAAAGGTGCCAGGTTCACCCTTCCAAACCTGGCTGGAATTGCTGTAATGAATGTGTAAGTGACAAAAAGAAAAGCAGAGTGTAAAAGATACTAATCAGCCTTTGTTCTTTTCAGACATCACATGCAGGACCCAAAATAAAGATTTTGTGTGGAGAGAGATAGATTTTAATTAAGCAGCTTAATAAAGAAATCTTTCTTGTTTTTTTCAGAATAAATTAAGGAAGTAACTTTGATGCAATATCATTTTCATCTAATCAGTAACATTCTGAAATTACCAAGTTGTTTTCCATTAGAAATACCATCATCCAACAAATCAGATAAAATTATTTAACATAGCTATATTGCAACCTCAGCTAACATTAGCCTGGGCGTGTATATACACAGAGCACCAGATGGGGAGTGAATTGACAAATGTTTAAAGCGAGAAAAGGGCAGACAGTATCAACAATTTTATATACTCCTTTGAATAAGATGCCCATATCCTACCTCGATTCACTAATAATCAAATAAAGGCTTATAAGGGTTTTGCCCTCTGCATATAGTGAATACTGATTACTGAAACCAATAAAAGGCAAATGTCTTTAGCCCTTTACTTATACACACAAATTATTAATATCCCCATTAAAAATTTTTACTTTATATTTGTCCTGAATTCAGAGGGTTTTGTTAGATATAAACCAGTGTGTTGACAGAGACATTCCCATTAGCTTTTATACCAGTGATGCCATTTTTTAAACATACAGAACAAAGCGCATGAAGATAAATGAGCTTGCAAAGCTAGGGCAACAGTTACAAATCTGGAATAGTGATGGGGTTCCTGCTTCATAACTGTGTCTTCGATAAAATGTGTGTGGTGATTATGACAGTTTTATACAACTATAGTTTCTGTGGGCAAATTTGCAACACTCGTGTTCCTGACAGCCAGAGACAAGCCACAGTTAACCTTGTGTGTTCAAGTACTATTAATTGCTATTACTATTTACTTCCTACTACAGTAGTGCCTTGAGGTGAAGTCAAGTGGGTGCCCTGTTTGTCCAAACTGAGAACTTGATAAAGTGGGAAGCTGAACCACCTGGTGATAAGTGACTTATTCAAAAGCACAGAGAACAGTTTTGTGACCAGGAAACAAACCACTGCTCACCCAGATAGAATCTCTCTCAGCCCACAATAACTCACTTCTCTTTCTACAGGAAGTTTTCCTAAGAATAAGCCATTCCCAACTGAGGTGTAGGGACTGTTATCTCTTGATCATCTGTCACATGAGGATCTGACAATAAAAAGTAAGGAAGGCAGCACCAATCACGTCCCATTTTTTCACCTACTGTAGAAACTGAACTAAAAGTTTGGGATGCATGAATAGGCATTACAAGGAACATGCAACTCTTCCTCTCAGAACAGACTTTCAGGATCACTTGTCATCTTGGTTTCTTTAGTTTGGCTAGATTTCTACCAGTGTGAGCAATAGGAAAATCTAAGACTGCCAGTATTTTTTGACATGACTTGAATCCCTGCGTAATAGGTTCCATCAAAAAAAAAGAGTTGCTTTTATTGCCATCATGGCTGTAATGCCATTTCATGTGGTGTCCTTAAACACACTATAATTTCTCATATACAGCTGTCAGCAATAACCTTTTGTGGCAGCAGAGAGAAAAAAAATCCCCAAAATACAAACTTATCTAACATATATTTGTAGACCTTAAATCCTGTCTAACCACATACAAGGCACAAGCTGTGTCTCTGATCTCTGGTGTAGTGGAGGATTGTGTCTTTTACTTGTAGGTAGAGCAGAAGCAGCTGACAGGGCTTGTGCAAGTAGCATCTTGGAGGATATTCACAGTGCAACCTGTTCAGCTGGTGCATGCAAGGGCTTGGCATCCTTCGCAGTTCTACGTATGCACAAGAATATAAAATATTTTGTGTTCTTGTAATTCAGGTTTTTTCCTTTGATTCTGAACACACATAACAGCTTAACCTAATGAGAAATCATATCAAAAAAAAACCTTAAGAAGATGGTACACATCAAGAACAGGTGGGGGCTGCAGGACCTGTGAGTCTCAAACACCCAGCAGTGTGTGTTTCACTCCCTGCTGCCTCTCCTACTGCCACAGACCAATTTATATTTTGTGCCTCAACAGGAGATGCTCCAGTGTTGGCACAAACTTTTAATGATCCTCAGCCTCACATGCTGCTCTGGGAACAAACTCTGAAGAATACAGAAGGTTTTGCAACATATTAGTCCTGTAAATAAAAATGTATTTCTCACCAGGAATTCATATTCAGATACTCTTCCACATTTTAGCATTGTGGGTTTTTTCCTTATCTGGAGATGCATTATCCCTTGTTCATGTCTTTTTGGCTTTTTTCAGATATCTCTTTGCCTTATGAACTCTGGTAAACTGTAGTATTGTCAGTGAGATTTTAGATAATTGATTAGTGTGAAGATTCTTCCTAGTTTCCTTCTACTTATGAAGTTATAGCGAGTCCTTTCCAACATGTAATAAATACATTATCTGAGCAAGAAAATGAATATTGCAATGAGAAAGCTTCAGGTATCAAGTTAGTGGCTGAGAGCAGGGTAGCCAGGGAGCCATCCCCACAAATCTTACCAAACCTGATAAATCATGGAGCTTAGTACCCAGGCCTCCCTGACTACAGCAAATCCTTTCTGAGCTGAACTAGGCTGCCTCACACTCTGCTTTGGAGTAAAATGCGTGGAGAAGACAGACAATATATTATTGGACCAGTAGAGATTCTAAAGAGATCATATGTTAGTTGCACATGTATTTGCATCAGTTAAATTATAAAATTAGATTAATGAAGACATCTCCTTTGGATATAAGTTGATAACTAGCTTGGTTCATGAGGAAGCTACTATCCCTTAACCAAGAAGCAACCTAGCATCACAAATTTGTCCATCCCTTTTTCTGAAACATCTGTGCGCAGGAACCTTGGAATCATGAAAAAACAGACTAATTCAGATTGGAAGAGACCTCTAGAGGCATTTAGTTTAACCCCCCAACTCTAAACATGACCAACTCTGAAGTTTGACCAGATTGCTTAAGGTTATACTACAAGGTGTCAAGGGTGCATAACTGACCCATGACTGTAAGGAAAAGGCCAGACTTGGAGTTATGAGAAAATGAGCTTAGATGAAGCTTTACAGCCCAAGGTAGATAGTGCTCAGTATGGATAATAATCTCTCAGTCTTTCTCATAAGGTGTCAGTGGAATTAGCCATCTAAGTTGACAAGTTTTATGTAAGAAGAGGACTTCTAACTAAGGTAAGAAGCTACAGAGGGACTCACTTAACAGAACTGAGTCTTAGTTCATTTCATGCCTTGGCTGATATCATACAGGTCGCCTACACAGTGCTGTCCTGTTAAGAGGCCTTGCTGAATTTTGGAAGCTCATGCACCTTGCTGAGTCTCTGACTTCCTCACCTGCAAGTTTAGTCCATTTTTGTCCCCTCTGCCTTGGCTGCAGCTCTCCCTAGAGCTGTTTGAGGGGTTTTATGCTTCCTTTTTATGAATGCTGTGCTCAAGCAGTATATGTCTAGCAGACACACAACTTTTGCAGATCACAATGTTCTTTATTTTTTCAATGTGGTTCATTTAGAGGCACTTAAAGAAAACATTTTCCTGCAGGTTGCTTGTGAAGAAGATTGCTGTGGGTAGTTTTTTTATATGCAATTTATCTCGACTTTTACATGTACACTTAATCCAGGGAAATGGTCAAAAAGAGAAATTAAAATTGATTGGATATGCTTTTTTAAATGTGCTTCTGCTCTGAAAAATAATTGTGTGAATTTGACCTGGCCTCACTGAGTTCTTCTCTGTGAGAGTGAGGGCTGCTGACCTTAGAGGAGTGGTTACTTTTGTGGGAAGGGACTTCCTGGCTACTCTTGGAGAGACTGAATTACATTTGAGGTTTTATGTATCATCAGTAAATTTTTTTTCCCCTGTAAATTCCAGTTGCAGGAATACCTTAAGCACTCCAGTGCCTTCAGGATAGGGTTGACAGCACTGCATAAGTATGACTGAGATTCTGATAAGAAAATGAAATTACATGTATGCGTAAGTGTACCAAAAACAGAGCTAAGAGAGTTTTGCTGAGGTGACAGGTGGAACAAAACTTTGGTGAATGTGGACTGAGAATGTTTTTGCACCTGTTACAGGTAAGAATGCCATGTAAATTCTTACGTGTCTGGATACATAGTGTGCATACATACACCTCTGAATTTTTTTCTGAACCCATGAAGAATCCTAGGGACATACATTTGGCCACATTTCTTATTTACTTTTGAGCATGAATTTGCATTTGCAAATTTTGGTTCAGGAAGATTAGATTTGTCTTTTTAAAAATCAGAGGTTATTAGAAGAACTTCCTTTTCCACTTGAAAATTGCCACCAGCTACCCCAGAATGGCTCTTGAGATGGAAGTGTTAATTAGTGTTCCAGCTCATGTGTGAAAAGCTGATATTCTTTACCTCTCTGAAGGAAAAGAGACCACTGACCACTTCAGAACCAGTCCATTTCCAATCTGCTCTCTATTTCCAGCACTGATGCTCCTACCTTACCTGTGAAATGAACTGGCTATTACTGATTTCACAGTGGAAAGATGAAGACTCAGTGATTGTCAGAAGATTGTGTGTATTCCAATTGACATAGGTTTCTCCTTTTCAGCCTCCTTCATTTGTCTAAAGAAATTAAAACGTATGAGTTTAGAAGCACCATGATACCAGCATGTAATATATATTCCTCTTTTCATTGAATGAGAAATATGTGCTCAAACCCCTAGATTTTATTCAAAAATGATGTGCAGCTAAGGGGATTTTATTGCATAAGATATAATATCAAAAAGTATGATCACTGCCCAAATTGTACACAGTTGCTTTTTACCTGAAGTACATGATAAAAGGAACTTAGTAAATGGCTAGTACTAGAGTGTGGTGTGTCAGGCAATGTCCTGCAGGATTTATTAATGCTAATATCTGTTAAGAAAGTACATTGTTAGTTCTTCTCTACATATAGATTCAAATCTTTCCATTGATACCTTGATGTAGAAATAAACCTGAATTTACTTCTGTGGCACAGCAAGCCTTAAAATTTAAACAAAAGTCAACGTGATAAAAAAATTGATCAGTTCAGTGAACACATTTCTTTGCCTTGAACTGAAATGTGCATTCCAGAAGAGCATGGCTTAGGAATTGGAAATCCATGAAAGGAACAGACCTTCTAAAAGAATAACATTTTGATGAAACAAGCTTATTTGCTTAACAGCTTTCCACTGCAATTAACATATGCAGCAAATGTGTCTATTTAATGTGACAGTCTGCTCAAATAACCCTCTTTCAAGAGTGGGATTATATAATCTGGAAATAACAGAGTTACACTGAGATTAAAATTATCGAATGTCTTGTTTATCGAAAATGCCAGCAGCACTGTCTCCTTCTTTCCCCTGTACTTCATGCTGCCTTGTAAATGATGTGCTTGAGCTCTGGTGTCCTTACATTAATGAACTGTCTGAGAGCACCATTCAGCACAGGACCTCTGTTTGGATCAAAAGAAAGAGAAACTGAAAGAAACCCTGGGGAAGACAATCTGTGCAGCAGCAGATCTGGAAGTATTTGACCTTATCAGGCTTCATGGGACAGTTGCCTTGGTCATACAAGATTAAAACTAAGAGAATGCTAATGGCAAAGCATGAAAAAATAAGTGACAACATGTATAGTTGGGGATCAGCTGGTCCCTTGGGCTTGGATACTCAGTGGTCAGCCCATGGTCAGTGGCTCCATTGAGATCACTTTCTCCTGAGAGACATGCTGGGGACCTTCTGACCAGAGTATTGGCTTCTGACTGAGAATAGGGACATAGTGGCCTACTGCCACACTGCACAAAATGCCACACAGAACATCCTGAGCAGGGCATGGCTGCATGTCACACCAGCTGCCTTCAGGGTGGAAGCTGTCATCAAGATTTGGACTTGAACTGCTATTCTCAGGAACTGCTATACTGATGAGGATGTGAACATACACCAAGCCAAGCCCCTGTCATTGCCACTGTCTCATTCTGCACATCCATCTCAGAGGCTTGCTCTCTCCAGCTTCCTCAACGGTGTTTAAAAAACACACAAATTTGTTTTACCTCATGTTGGGAAATAGACAAATCAAAGGGAAGGATGGTCTAGATAATACGTACACAGAAGTGAGTGGCCCAGCACTCATCAAGGATGGGGAATTGAGAAGGATGGGCACTCATCAGATGGCAGCCAGTAGAGCACTGCAAGGAGCAAGGAAGGTGATACAAGCCTGTCAGAGCGATGGAGACTTCTAACCCCCAGGAAAAGGCAGCAGGGCTGCTACTCCCTCACCCGGTAAATGGGCAATTTTCGTTACTATTGATTTAATTCAGTTGGCCCCCAGAGTGACCCAGTTTTGAGCTGTTGCCTTGTTGTTTGACCCTAAGGTCATTTCTGCCTCAATTGAAGGGTGTAGAAAGGAGGGGAGAAGAGTGCTGTGTACTTCTCCATAGACTGGTTAGAGACACTGGAACCCTGAACTAAAGTCAAAACACAGTTTTCATATCAGAAATCATCTGTGAAAAAAGGCTTTTCCCTGCAGCTGCTTAGAGAGGGAAGCAGGTGAAACCCAAAACTGGTGATGGCTTTAGCCCGCATTCCCTTGAAAGTGTTCAGAGTCACAGAGAGCTCAAGGACACTCTCACTGTTAAGCTGAGACAATCTCCAGTTTCAGTTAATTTTAGAACTGTGACAAATTCCCCTTCCCAGTACCTCCAAAGGTGGGGAATTTCTGCAGCCCTCTGTGAAGCACCGTGACGACAGCCTACCCACTTGGGAGTTCACTGCATAAACATTTGTTTAAATTGTGAGGAACAAGCTGAGGAACCAGATCCTTCCCCTTCTTATCTGGAAAAAAACCCTTTCTTTGGTCACTGCTCTGCTGGCAGAAGCTCGATTTTAAACACCCTCCAAAACTGATTGTGAAAAATCCAGAGACCACATTATGTGATATTACATGTTTTTTTTTCTGAGAGCCTGGGGAAATTCCTCATGTTGTCCCTAGCCCTGGAAGACTTCCAGGTGTTCCTGAGAGTATAATGAGGCTTCAACTCTGAGGCATTGTGTTTTTAAAAGTGGAGGAGGCTGTTTCCTTTCTTGCCAGAGGATTTGGCAGTCGCTGTGTCTCATTGGGACCGTCATCCATTTCAGTTGGAGGATGCAAAGTCTTTCAGTGTGGTCACTGTACTATGGGACATGCAGATGGGTAAATGGGCAACTTGGAAAAATCTTTTACTTACAGCTAGAGGATGAAGAGAGCAATCAAATAATTCCTTTTTCAGTCCCATTCTCCCCACATTTAAAAATGTCTGAATTACCAGCTTGTATTGCCTGTTGCCCAGAAGATGCCAGGTCACCTCTAAGGCAGTAATGTTTTCTCTTCTACATGCTAAACTTGCAGACTATTCAGGCAGCAGCACCCGAATTTCCCTCAAGTGTACTGAACATTTCAGGTGATGATTGACCGCTCTCCCTGATATTTGTACGATTATTAGTTTCTTCTCTGTGTGCTATTCAGCAGACAGCACTGCTCATAAAAAGCAGATAGGAGCAAGTTGGGCTGCTGCCCCTGGTGAATAGGAGAGAGGATGGGCTGATTGATGACCCTTGGCTGTTTTCTGATGTTGCACTTGTTTTTTATGATGTCATTAGGAGGCTATAGTCACATTAAGGAATCCCTCATGACATCATAAAGGACTTGATATTTCACTAATGTTATTTCAGCAGAGTGGAGCTCTGGCATTTTATAGTCTTTGCTTTCCCCATAGAATTAGGAGTTGTCTAACTACAACCTGGAAGAAATGCAAAAATAGTCAAATGCCGACTTCAAAAATTATGGTTGAAGAATGCTAATATATTGGGCTCTTTCTGAGCACATAGCACCTTTAGATGGAGTACATGATGTGTTTATAAAAGATGCCATCAGTGAATCATATCCTCATGCAAAGGAAGAATCACACATGCCTTCTAGTTCTTTTTGGTGCACAGAAACAAAGAATTACATTTTCTGAACCCTTTTTGGGACAGTGTGAGAGACAAATGTGCCATAGGACAGCACCATGGCACCATTTAGTGTAAGAGGACAGATTTATGGTGTAATGCTGCAATCAGGAAAATGCTAACAATGGACCCCGAAGTTATCATTTCCTAATGTAAGAGCGAATGTTAAGCCCTGTACTGAAAAGAAAGATTTTATGAGCTTGGCATAGGTGGAGAAAGCAGTGTGAGTGCTGTGCCAGTTGTGCCATAAAGGGGATTGTGGGGATCAAGATTGGCCAGTCCCTTACTGACACCTCCACATGCGAGAGCTCAGCATCCTCATTGCAGCAACACAAACATTCCCCCAGGTGAACCTGCTGTTAGTTAAGGGTAGGGACTGCCTGCCAAGGGAGAAATCAAATTACAGTTTGCTTTACTGCAGTATTAGGGGATCCCTCTAGCTGTCTTTATGCTGGTCCCTCCTACCTTCCTTTCCTAATGCACTCAATAGTATAGAAATATTCTGCATGGTTTCTTAACCTTTCCTTTTTTCCCAGAGGAATTACACCTTTGGTTTTACATTAATTTTCTTTGTTCTCTGAAAGTTTCCAAAACAAAGTAACTTTTTTTAATCTACATTTCTGTGAATTTTGTGCTTTTCTTTCTGGTTGCTCCCAATTTATGTAATAAACAGCAATAATATTTATTGCATTGTTTTCAGATTTTTATTACTTCTTATCCATGACTTTGGAATGGTACTGGAAAGCCATCTAAGAGGCCAAGCACCTGAAGCCCTGCTGAATGTCAATGGGAAATGGACCTTTACCTTGCACAGATACTTTAAAAAATCCTTGCTGTTGACTGCAAAATCTCGCTTAAAATTGTTTTAAAATCTGTTGAATTTTTTAGCCACAATGACAGGCAGAAAACTACAGAAACTGAAAGACTGCCCTATAGATATTAATCTGAAATGAACACTGTTTTATTTCACATAGAGAACTATACAAAGAAAAAACTCCCTCTGAGACCCCAGGTGGATTGGCTGGGAGATCCTTTTTGGTCAGAATCCATCTGCATACTAAAATATCAGCAAATTAGAATGAAGGGGTGTTCCATCCAGCTGATGGAATGGTAGCTGACTAACAATCCCACATTCCAGACTCTGCCCCTTGCTCTTTGCTGCACTGACATGAAACTCAGACTTTGCATTAGGAGTGGAAGGGCCCCAGGGATCTGTGGACACTTGGCAATGGGATCCGGTGGTGTTCTCTTCGGTCAGTGACAAGCTCTGCCTTGAGTAGGCTCCATGTGTCATAGGCATTGCTGCTTTGTGCTCAGCTGAGCCAGTCCTGGCTGTGGGATTTCACAGGCAGCTGGCAGTGATCCTGAAGGTAGCTTGGGACTTCAGACAGTGGGGGACACCACCCCCTGAAGAAAAAACAATTTTACTTCTGTGTACCAACAGGGTCATGTACAGTGAGGATGAATACAAAGGAGAGTTCTCAGAGGAATTTCTGGCACTTGACATTTCCCAGGGCCATTGGTGGCTTTGTGATCCTTTTTTTAAAATGTATAAATCACTGATTAAATGTCTGTTTACCAGGCTGCACCAACCTGGACATGCCTGGAGATGTCCCAAGGGAGGAGGTGGGAAAGGGGGAGAATTGCCGGAAGCCTGGGATAGTTATCTATTTGCTTTGAACAGAGCAACTGATCTACCTCTGGGGTTTTGCTTTCACACAAGTTCATCCAGTTCACCTACTTATACTGCTCGTTATTAATAGACTCGTTAGCAGGTTCACTCCACAGCTTGTAGGGAAGGTGTGCACATGGGTGGCACCTGAAGACAGAAAGTATCTGATTATATCTAATATGTATTTGGCTCATCTTCCCAGGTGTGCTGTTCTACAGATAATAAACCAGACAACTTCACAGAGGGAGGTACAGGCACACCCTAGCTGTGGGCTCTGGCTGTATTCCAGCATCAGCTCACATGTAGGGTACCTGGTAGGAGTACTGGACTGTGGTACAGGACTGTGCCTTCGTATACAAGGGAACACAGGCATGAATGCCATGGCCTGCACAATTGTCACAGGTGACCAGATTTGTCACTGAGTAGTAGGTCTTCAGAGGCATCTGTGTTCTCAAGCACTGGCACTGAGCTGCTCCAGTGTCTATGGACACATCCTTCCCCTGGTGCATTCTCCTTGTCCCTGTCTTGTGTCCCCTAATACATACGCTCATCATGGCACAACTTGCTTTCCCCAGGTGTAATGCAGCAAGCTGTGTTTGCAGCACGGGCTGTACCTGCTCAGGGGATGATGACTGCATAGATGTGACCTGTGTGTTGGAGCAGAATATCATGTGACAGAACTCAGGCCTAATGTGTGCATGTGGGGAACGGATCACACACACTGTTCCTGATGAGAGGATGCTCTGGGTCTTCGCATGTACAAGGAGGAGGAGGTCTGTTATGGATCTGAGGCTGAGCTCTCTGCTCTGTGTTCTGTGGCATCTGTGGTCTTCCTCTGGCTGTGGGGCTGAGCACTGATACTGAGAGGTCAGGTGCAAGATTTCAGCTGGAAGCAGTTGGAGAACAGACAGGAAACAGAGGAAAGAAGGTCTCCCAAAACAATCACACTTCCCCACCTCTCTGTGTTATGTACAACAATACATGGACTTCTTCAACTGGATGCTACTTACAACCTGCTACGCTACATCTGAGCATGTAAGGGTGAGCAGTTCATTGGTACTGAATGCTCCATCCTGCCCTCGCATGCAGATAGTGATCTTGATTTTGCTATTCAGCCATGGATGCCTTTGAACTCAGACCTAGCAGAGAAGGCTGAATCTTTTCCATCTGATTCACATCCAGAGCTTCTGCTATTTACTCAAGCCTCTCGGGTGGAGACATTGTGCCGGAGAGCTTGTGGGAACAACTCCCTTTTAGTTCTAGCTGCAATTTGAAAGCTGTGGTGTAGGAAGAAAAACAGGGTAACCAGCCTGTCTTCAAAGAGATCCTTTCTTCTCCCCAGAGCAAGTGTAGCTCTGACCCCATTTAACATCAGCTCTCTCACAGGGAAGGAGAGGTTGGTACATGCAGTGTTTCAGGCTCAGAGAAGAATTCCTTGACCTGAGTGGAACAGGTACATGTGTTTAATAAGCACTTTCTTCAGTATAATTACAATAAGGGTGACGAGTAATTTTTTTTTCTTTTGCATCTGGACTGCAAAAGTTTCATGGCAGTTGACATTTTTTGCAATGCCAGCTCTAGAAGGAATACATGCTGCAAGCATTGAGTGACCCTTTAGGGAGTTAATGCTTTCACATCTACCTCAGAGTGAGCTAGAGACCTCTGGCCAGAGCAGGACTGTTTCAGTGTGTCAAGATGGGTTCATTAGAATTTTGTTTGCAAATTCAGTGCATGAAATAAATTTGGCTTCCAGCCTGATTACTTGTTTCAGTCACCTACGATTAGCCTGTGTTCAGGATGAGTAAGAACTGTCTTTACTCAGTGGTAATCATGTGATCTTGGATTTTTAAAGCTCACCTTTATTCATGGCAAACCAAACCCCAATTAGTTGATAATATTAAATGCAGTGGATATTTATGTGTTATCAGTTTTTAATGTATGTTACTGATATGTGATTCTATTTGAACAAAGCACCTTTTACGCTCTAGATGAAGCAGGCATTACTTTGCTTAACTACTGGACAGATGGTAGCCTGATAGTCACTTACCTGCCTCTAGAAAGTGTTGCAGTAGTGGACTGGTTTTTTGGGCAATGTCTCTTTGTGCCTGGTCGTCAAGGGCTGCCAGCTGTTGGGATATCGTTCTCACGCATTCTTGGACGTGAGTTTAGAAAGTATTGTGGGAGCTCTTCAGACTAACTGTATGGTGTAGTTTTGAGGACTAAGATTGGAATATCCATGATCAGAAAAACAAGAAGGGAATACACATAGGTTAACACATCTCTTCCACAGTCCAAAAAAACCTCTCAGAGTAGGTGCAGCACAGTGACTGTTTGCTAAATGTTCACAGGCAATTGACTCAGTGGACCTGTGCCTCAGGGCTGCAGAGCACTACATAAACTGTGGTTCAGGAGTTCTTGCACAAAGCAAGTCCCTTTTACATGGAATTTTTGATGCACCCGAATGCATAATAGAAATGGGAGCATTCTGTAAAGGGCAGGAGCTCAACCAGATAAACTTTACAATAAAACAGATATTAAAGATTATTTATAGTGTCATGCTCTCCTTTCTATTTATGAAACCTTGACATGTTTATCTTTTATTTGGAAATTATTAGTCCCAAATTGGGCTCAGATGTTACATCTTCTGTTTGAATTATGAGCAAGAAAAAACAGTGGAGTAACAATACCCCTGGAGTGATGGCTTTACATCTTTAATCTAATTAATTTATGAGCATTTTCAGGACTCCCTACTACAGCTCCTGAATGCCTGGAAATCTTGCATTTTAAAAGTTTTTCATTTGATTTTTTTTTCCTCCTGCTACTGTGGGTCTCACGTTTTCAACCCTGTGGTGTTCAGTACATAGAAAAGATGTTTTAATGTCTTAGTGCTTAGTATGTCAACTACAATTGAATTAATTTCTCCTGAATTGATTGTTGGTTGTGCTTATCTTGTTCTAATGAGATGCTTGATGATGGCAGGGTAAGAGGTCCTTGTTTGTGGCTTCTTCTGCTGTGTGTGAGGCCTCATCTTTGCTATGTTCTCCGCAACAGCAGTAACCAACACAATGGAAAGCTTTCCTTAAACCTTGTATCACAGGGGCTGAGGTTCTTTCGAGCTGGTTTTTGTAGGCTTCCAGGAAGTGGTGGTAGATGTGGCATCATGCAATATCTCAGGGGTATCCAAATGCAGTCTATTTCAAATATGAATCATGCTCCTCTTTCCCTCTTTGGCAGGTGTGAAAGAAACGGAAAACTCCTGAATTAGCATTTTCCGTTTGTCAGTGCCGCGCTCCCTGACAGAAGCAGACTCATACTGGCTCTCTCTCCCGCCCTCTTAATTAATTTTGCTGTGCTGAGCAAGCGGGCTCCAGCAGGCTCGCTGCTGCAGACTGATCTCCCTGTCTGCCTTTGATGTGTCTCCTGGGAGGGGGAGGGCACCCTGGAGAAACTCATCAGAGAGACGTACTATTGCTTATTTTTGTGCTGCCTTGGGAAGAGCTCTTCTCTGTCCTCTACTCTTGCATTACTTCTCTTTCAACAGCAACTACATTGTCATAATAAAGCTGAGGTTTGTAAGTCATGTGAGCTGTGGGGGCCTGGGACCCATGTGCCTCATCACTGCAGCAGGAGCTGGTGCACACAGAGCACCGATGACCTGGGAGGGTGTTGGAAGCTGCAGTGCTGGGCTTGGCTCTCGAGGTGCCCGCACCCTTGTCCCCAGGGAGTTCACCACGCTGAGTCCACAGCTGATGGCTGGTGCTGGGCAGCTCTGCCCACCTCAGGAGGCTCAGCCTTCACTGAGGATGATGCCTTCACTGAGGGTGATTCCTTCCCTGCCCTTGGACCACTCTCCCTCCCACACCTCCTACCCTGGTCCAGCAAGACTGTGGCCAGCAGTGGCTGGGTAGTGGCCACTGGCCCCCATAGGGGCGGGAGTTGACCATGGCTGACAACAGTGTTGAACAGAGATGGGCCCTCAGCCGGGGGCTGCTCCAAGCAGGGAGGGTACCCAGCTCTTCTGGGGTCAGTGAGGGCCATGGCATTGAGGCCCTGTTTTCCATGGTGCTATCAGAGAACCTGCTGAGAGCTGGTGACTGACATGTGGAATGAGCGAGCTCTGGGAAACATTAGTGCCTGTCCCTACATGTATGGCTGCATGTGTGCAGAGCAGGCAGTGCTGTGCATCAAGCTAGAGCCATGGGGCTCTTGTTTTCACCGCACCAAAAAAAAGTAATCACATCTCTTCACTTTTTGCCCATTTTCTCTGCTTGTTTGGGGGTTTTCTTAATATTGCCAAGTATGTTCATGGTGGATTTTGCCTGGCTAGATGCCAGGTGCCCATCAAAGCCGCTCCATCTCTCCACTGGGTAGGGGAGAGATAATATAATGATGAGCTTGTGGGTCGAGATAGGAACAGGGAGAAATTGCTCAGCAATTACAGTCATGGGTAAAACAGATGCAACTTGGGGAACTGAGTTTCAAATCAGGGTAGGATAATGAGAAATAAAACCAAATCTTAATGCCTCACCATGGTCTCGGTCATGTATTGGTCAAGTATGTCTCTTCTGAAATGAATGCTTCTGTTCTTGCTGAAACAATACTGAAGGTTAATGGGATTTAGTTCTTTCCCTACCTGTTTAGTTTTCAGGAAGTTGCAAAGCTGCTCAGATGGCCATAGAAAAAGCCTAGAGGTATAATCTTGAGTTGGTTTGTTTTGGGTTTTTTTCTTTGTTTTGTTGGGTTTTTGTTTTTGGTTGGTTGGTTGGTTGGGTTTTGTTGGTTTTGTTTGGGGTTTTTGTTTGGTTTGGTTTTTGGGTTTTTGTAGGGTTTTATTTGGTTTTTTGTTTGTTTTGGGGTTTGTTTGGTTTTGTTTGGTTTTGTTTTTTGTAAATTGCCCCAGAAAGCACATTTATAAAAGCTAGTTTCTGGTCTACATTGAGGCAAAAGCTCCCAGGGAAAGATTTAACTACTCAATTATTGTTCCCACTTTCTGCCATCAAACTAGTTCTTTGTGTGAATTATTGATACTTGGGCTGCAAGCACACCATACTTTAGTTCAATACAAGGACCTTCCAGCTTCAGCATAGACATTGTCTGGTTTTCATTTTAAAATGAAAGAGAATTCAGAATATTCTGTGATTGTGTGAAAATATTATGTGCACATCAAATATAACACTGCACAGCTACTACTTGGTTAGTAGGGAAGGGAAAGAAAGGACAACAAAGTCTTCCTGCCACAGATTGCTTGAGTCATGAATATTCATAATCTAAATTAAAATATCTGGAATTTTCATAGCAACTCCACCCACCAAACTGAAATAACTGTTACAGCCTTGGCCAATAAAATGCCAAATGAAATGGATAAAAGATGAAGCAATGTAGACTGCACTAAGCAACTGTTTTCAACCCTGAATTTAATGGACAGAAACAAGAGGTCTCCTGAAGCAAAACACAGTTCTAGGTCTTGTGATCAAATATCTTTAGCAAACACTGAATGTGGAGAGTGTGCATGGTTTGGACTTTGATTGCCACTGCCTGCACGCATCCATGTCCTCATGAGCACCCTGTGGGCACTCTAGCACAGGCTCGTCCTGGGGCTGCATTGTTTTATATAACTGCAGTAATCTACTCCTGCTAACTCTGCTTGCTTACGATGTCAATTCACTTGTATTAAAACACCTAAAAATCCTTCACTGCTGGTTTTAATTACAAGTGTGCTAGCTGCTTCTCTCCATGTAATTACCAAAATGAATGGAGAAAGCAGAGACAAGAGAGTGTAAATGCTCTTCACACAGAAATGTAATTACATCTGCAGGCATCTTTCCAACTACTCCGTATGTTATGTAAAGTTTGGTGTATGTACATATGAATTAATGAGAATATCTATGTTTTCCCTTCTTACTTTCACAGTGGATTCATTTCAGACATATTTTATAAGGTATTTGTGATTATTAGGTAGACAGATCAGTATCTCCTCCAGGTACCACATATCTGCCTCTAAAACCAAAGAGAAGAGATTACATGATTATTTCAGTGCATGTGCACTATAGGTGAATACCTGATGTTGTGTGCTCACTTTGTTGCTGACCTTCTGAAGTCAGTCTAGGTGCAGGGGGTCTTTGAATAGCCTCCTGGAAGGGGTGACATAAGAGAAACACCTACACCTGGTTATCACTTTACTGAGGACTTGACTTCACCGTGAAATTAAATTAAATGTCTGCACCTGAGTTTCTTCTCCCAGTTGGTTTCACTGAAATAAAACCAACTGCATTTAGCAGCTTGAACGCTGTCCTGAGACCAGCTAAGCTGTGCTTTGAGCTCTTGTTGACTCTTCCTAGCCCTTTTGGGATGCGTGATGGGACTCAGAACAAAACCCTGGACTACAGTGGTAGGTGAGTGGACCCAGTCTGCGTATGTGTGGTAGAGCCTCTGAGAGACTGTGATAGTCAAGCTTTGTTCCCTGTCTCCTGCTAAGGCAAAGGAGCTAAACTGCACCCTCGCATCCCAGTTTGCATATGGAGAGCACTTCCTATGGAATGGCTTTGTGGCATGGGTCATTTCTATCCCTGTTGTAGGACCTGCTGCTCCCTGCACTCTCCCCAGTCCCTGCAGAGGGCTGGGATGAGGTGGTTGCTGCCTCCCCTGCATTTCTGAGGATCTGGCCATCAGTCACTGCTGAGCTCCTTGTGAGGGAAGGCAGCATGGGGCAGCTGTGAGCAGCTTCTCCCTGGTTGTTCCTACTGGCAAAGTCAGAGGAAACGAATGCTAGAACACTTTAATGCATTCCTCAAAGGCAGCTGCTGCAGCAGTGACCTAGTGTGAGTACAAGAGTGAACAAATTGTAGAATTAGCTAAGCAAAAGAATTTTTTTTAACATTTGTCACAAAAAAAAATGAAAAGTTGAGTAAATACTGTCAGGAGAAAAAGTCACAAATACATGTAAAAAAAAGGTTTTCTTAGATGTGTTTGACTTACATTTACACAATTTTTACAATCCTTTTTTGAGCAGGAATTTTTACATGAAAAAAGTCTTTATTCCATGTTCAGTACTTGCAAATGTGAAGCTAAAATGCTTTTTCAGGAAGCATTTGAACCTGAAAGCCTTTGATGTCTAGTATCTTACAGAGGACTGGGATCAGGATTGATGACATGTGACCCATGTGAGGCAAACGGCAACTTTACTTGTGGACTGCGGAGTAAATATAATCCACAGACGGTGTCATAACGCCATTAGAAATATAGAACAGCTTGTAGGTAGATGTGTCTTCCTGTCTTAATCCAACACAGATGAAGAAAAGTGCATGCATCAGATACATTATTGTTAGGAGTAGTTTTAATTTGTTTTTAAAGAAACAACAACAGGTTTTTTACTGGGTTGATTCGAATATCTTTACACAGGTAGTGCTGAAATAAATTCAAGATATAGTTAAACTTTGAGGACCATAAAATCACAGATAATTTGGATCACTCAAGATAGAACCCAAAATCTGACATCAGTGAAGTCAGAAGCAAATTTCTTTTTGCCATTCCACTCTTAGAAGAAGTTCTTAAAAACAGATAATTGATTGTGCACACAGGGAACATTCTAGTGATACTGTACTTATTAAAATATTCCGGACCTTAGTATACAGTAGCATTCTTTTTGAAGAGTGGAACATTTGAATATTCTATTTGAGCGGAAATCAAATGAAAACTGATTTCATGTAAAAAATACTCTGTGAGATGCATAGTAATATATAAAAAATGGGAAAAATGTACTTAATAAAATACAGGAAGTTACTACCATAGTGCAAGTAAGATTTTTCAGTCTGATGTGCTGTTTGTGCTGCCTCTGTTACCCATGCTAGAAATCTTTGTTTCTCATTTTCGACCAAATTTTTGGTTTATGTCATGATTCCTCAGGAGTATCAAGAGGAAGTTTTTATGCAAGACAGAAGTTTCTGAGATTTATATGACAAGCCTGGGTAAAATTCAAATTACTCTGATTTAATCCATTTGGAGCTGCTGCACTAAATCACTGCAGCTGTTGCTGACATACCAGCCCACAGAAACCTGGAAGCCGATGATATAAGTTTATCTGCATATCTACAGGTGAAAACTCAGGCAGCCTTGAATTGCAGTAAGAGGTGTTTGCCTCTGCTCTGAATATATTTGGGGAATGAGCAGGGGCTGCTTCTCTGAGCACTCTGTGAGAAGTCTTACTGTGCTTTTCCTCTTGAAATAAATTGTCCTCAAGGTCATAGTATCTTTCAGAATATACAGCAGAAACTTCCCTTTTTTTTTCCCCCACTGACACAGGCTGCAACATTATTTATTCAAGAAATACAGATCAGGGAGCCAAAAATATTCATAAGTTACCTATTTTTGCAGTAAGCATCCACTTGACAAGCCTGCATCTGGCCTCAGCCTCCTGACATGGAAGCTGCAGTTGGGGACCTGTGCTCCCTTTTGTTTGAGAAAACCTCTGACTTTCTAGGCCAGGGCTTGACTTACTGATACAAGGAAATAGAAAATGAGGGAGTCTTGCGGCAACTGTATAAACCCTTTTGACATGGCTTTGAGAAAATAAGCAGCAGCACCAACCTTTTATTATTCTTATGACAAATTTACATCTGCTTTTACTTTATTTATAAACTTTGAGGTCTCAGCCATACCCCTTTAAGCTGACTGAATGTGTTACAGAACAATTGCAAGTCAACAGTGTCTAAAATTGCAAGTAAGGGTATGAATTTTAAAAAATAGTTCACAGAAGCTACTTGTCCTGTAGGAAAAGAGGCAACTGTGGGTCCTGAGTTGTCAGGCTAGCACCTGATGCACCTTTCAGCATCCATTACAGGGACTGGAAAGTTTATATATAGAAGCAACAAAGAATAGCTGTGTTTCATTCAGATCAAGTGATACTTTGTCCCAGTGGGTTTAGCTCCCATTCATCTTTGGGTTATCCTTTGAGCTTATACTGTATGGATTCTGTGAATAGGAAGTGGAAGTTTCTGTGGGATCTCTGTAAGTCAGGAACTTAACTTGCAGCATTTACCTGCCACACAGGATTATGTACAGAAAGCTTTTGGCTGGAAGAAATACGGTGAAATGTTAGGGTTTGGTTCCATTCTTGAGCATATTCTTTCTGGCAGCTGCACTGAAGTACAGCTATTGAGCTTCCCACAGTGTGCTTGAATTGCAAGCCCTTCCTTCTGGCACAGAGGAGAGGACTGCAGAGACAGACACATTAAACATATTTTTCTTTTTAAATTCATTTTCATAATTTTATTTTTGGATGAACCAATAAATAGAGGACTCTATTATGATAAGCAGAGTACTTGCAGCAGCTATAATGCACACATTAAAGATGG
Source organism: Myiotriccus ornatus (assembly GCA_036023395.1). Lineage (NCBI taxonomy): Eukaryota > Metazoa > Chordata > Aves > Passeriformes > Tyrannidae > Myiotriccus > Myiotriccus ornatus. The sequence goes on from JAYRBT010000064.1 coordinate 2,449,917, forward strand.
AGCAGGAGGTTTGAAATGTTTCCATATTTCATAGTGGAGCTTTAGTCAATTCTGTCATCACTGTGCTGAGCCAGATAATGTCTGGGAAGACATACATGAGAGCTTCCCTGTCCTGTTTTGGGATAGAGGAAAGAGGGGTGCCAAGTTTGAGCAGGTGGAGGGAAGTTGTTGCTGTTAGAACATTCCTGAGCCTGAGTGCATGTGAGGTGAGAGCAGCCCAGGTGTGGTGCACTGAGAGGCTCTGGACACAGTCGCAGTGCATATGCAGTGGCCATTACATCATGGGGAGGGCAGCTGGGGAATGAAACTGGTGTTTGGACTGGGAGTGTTTCCAAAACAATACCATGCTCTTTGTCTTTGTCCTCTCAGTTATACCACCTGTGTGCCTGGGAAAGGCAAAGCCTGTGGAAAGACTCCAGTAAATTGTAGGTGTGGAGTGAAATGCCTGAAGAGTAGGGAGGATAGGCAGTGCCAACCCTAGCCACTAGCTTATTAAACTTAAGATGAAAGGCCTCAACCCTCTTCCAGTCTCTCTTCAGACAGCCCCAGATTAAAATTTTCAGAATCCTGCAAGCTGCTCTGCTTTGCTCAGGAAAGTTAATAACATTTTCAAATACCTGCCTTATGGTGGAGAGACCCCTGACAAAAGTAGGTGGTTGGAAAGAGATGCCAGATCAGGAGTGAATCAATTTCAGGATGGTGTAACTTCTTCCAGTTGTGAAGCGTCTTTCACGATCTCTATTGCCTGCCCTGCAGAATTGGCAAGTAAAGGGAAAAGTCAACCTCTGACTTTTCTTTTTGTCAGTCGATATCCGGCTCAAATGTACACAAATTTTTCTTGCTTCCCTGCACTAGGTTTATCAGCTGCTATTCAAAAGCCTCATTTCCTTCTCAAGGGTCTCCACCATGCTGCTCCCCTAAAAATTCCCATATTATCACAGTACTGCATGATTCTGTTGTAATTCCCCACTTCGACAAGCTCTGCTGAAACAGGTCCACAGGCAGAACAGAAAGATCTTTCTCAAAGAAGATAACTTCTTAGTATCTGGCAGAAGTAAGAAGGTGAATTGTTTTTTGTTGTTTCCTTCCCAGCCCTTTGCAGTTGTCCACCCCAAAGGACAGCCCAGGGAAGAGCAACCTCCAGTGTATTGTGTCCTCCCATTTCTCTCCCTGCTCTGGTTAGTATCCGGGCTAACGTGAGTTTGCAGTTCTGTGTGGTCAGGGCTGAGGCCCTGGCTCAGGGGTAGTTCCTGGTGAGGGGCAAAGCACATTTGCTAATGAGCAAACTGAGCAGTCGACTTTTCAGAAACACTGCGTAAGCTCATTGTAGAGCTCTGAGGTAATGATTCATTTCTGCCAGATAAAATAACCTCCTCTCTGGCACAGATTTGAGGTGATCCACCTCACTGAGAGGGGAGGGCCTGGAGATGGGAGATGTATTTTTACCTGACAGTTGCTGTAAGGGGCCTGAGCAGTGCTTGCACCCTCAGCAGCGTGGACACGAGTTCTCTGTCAGAATAGCTCATCCCAGGCTCAGTGCAGACGCTGCCTTCCAAATGTTACCTTTCCTGGAACAACACTTGGAGAGGTAAAAAGCATCTGCGATCTTTTACGTAAGGAGTATTAGAACATTGTCTCCCATGTGTCGGTTGTGTGAGCTGTTAAAAAAGTTAGTTTTTTTCTAGAAGAATGAAGATGTCTGAGCTCTTACACAGTGAAATGGAAGACTGTGTCATGGCCATGCTGTCATTTCTGTGTTCAGTTCTCCTCCTCTGGCTTTATATGTGCAAAGAAAGCTCTTTCAGAAAATCTCTCTACTGCCCTTTTTGCAAGGAGATTTGATTTTGAAAATAATTTTAATTAAAAATTGAAAAACTAGATAGAATAAATCTAGTGCCTCCCCTACCTGCTGTGCCTCCCAAACCTGAGATCATTCTTTTTTGTGTGTCTGGTTGGGTATTTTAGCTCCCCACGTTCAAAATGCATTTTCTCTCTTGCTCTGTCTGACAAGATATTTGCATTCTGTGCTAAATAAGTGAAACAAAGCCCTCTTTGAAGTGCATAAAGCCATCTATTTCAAAGAGGAACCATGGAATGTGGCATGTTGGCAGTGCACTTGGCTTTAATTTATCTTGAAATGTTGAGATGTCTTTTGTGTGTTTTTATAATGACATCATTAGCACCTCTAAAGACTATTTTGCTGTCTTCTGGAGAGAAATTCAGAGATGGAGAGGGGTATCTGAGTGAAGGGAAAACAGTCAGACACACCGCACAGGCCAGTTTTCTTGACCCAGTAGGTCAGCAGTAGCACCCAGCCTGTGGGAGGATGGAGCTGCCTACTAGTCTGCTTCACCCACAAGCACCACGTGCTTTACCCAAAGGCTATTTCTTATATATACATAAGGGAAACTCCCTTAAAATAGTCACTTCCTTAACCTTTGTTAAGGCCCTATGTAGACTCATCTTTGATGCCTGCAGATCCTGCCAGCTGGCAATGCCTGGCTGTTGCTGAGCAGAGAGTTCTCTTCATGTGTAATGCTGCTGCCTTTCTACTTCCTCCTCCTCCCTTCCCATGAGTCCATCTCCTCCACCTGCTGCATCTTGTTCTAATCTGGTTTGTGAGCACTTTGGGGCAGGGACTGTCTAATTTATAGCATGTCTACATGCCCCCTAGCACTAGGTAAAAGCTATTAATTCACATTACCATATACTTAAATAAAGCTTTATGGGATCAATAGAGCTGTGCTATAAATAACACAGCTACAGTGTAGTAACTTCATACTCTGCATCACCTCAGAATAACCCCACAACCTATTAAAGAAAGAGAGTAATTTCCTGAAAGCTATGGCTGTAACCAAACCTGGGGTTTAGTTCTCTATTGAAGTATTTGTTGGGCCTCAGAATCCTTGTCACAAAGACAGACCAGGTTGGGCATGGTGCTGACAAAATTGATTTGAACTTAAAGAATTCCAGATATGCTAGAAGTGTGAAGGAAATTTTCTCTTCAAATCACCATAAGGCTGCATCACAACTTACTTTAAAGCTTTCTTAATTTCTGCTTTTGAAGCTGTGACTCACATTTAACATTTCTGTAGCATCTTTCAGATTCAAATTGATTAGCAATGTTTGCTCAAATGTTTCACTTGAGGGTTTTTTTAAAAATTCCTACATAGGTGTTGACTGAAGAGAAATGGTTTGGAGTAAGTAGTGTGGTAGCTGCTTATTGACAGTCTTACTCTGGTGCATTAGACTGTGAGGCTGCAGCGTGATGTTCTTCCTTGGTATGCATAGACAGGAATTCTGCTCTAGACATGTGTGTGCCCAGTGAGCTACAGGCTACGGCGAGGCCATTGGCAAGTGGGCACACTGGTGGTCAGGGCAGAGGGACAGTCCTTGAGCATGGGCTGGGAGCTTCCACTGTCACTTGGCCACAAACAGCAGCAGCAGCAGAAGTGATGAACTGGGGAAGGTTCTTATCATTCAGCCACCAAGAGCATTGCCATAGCAGGTTGTTGGTTTTGGGCTACTTGCCATATTGACTAGTACTATGCAGCTGTGACTCCGTATCACCTCATCTCAGGTTATTTTTTGCAGACTGCCAAGGGCTGTCTTGGTGTGACATTATATCCATGTTATTAAACATATGTACCCCAAGACTGTATCACAAAATTACATTCTCTGAGCAGTAAATTCTAAGACAGACCAGACAAATATGTGAAAAGACAATGCTGTAGAGCTTTTAGCTATGATATTAGACCCCAGACCTTGGGCAGTGTGCTCCCAGACACATTTCACACTTAAAACCAGGACAAGACAATGTATGCAATTATACAAATGCATTGCCGAAAAGCCAGTAGCTGCTGGTAAACCATCCGTGCAAGACGCTGCCTTAAAAAACTCTGAGAAGGCATTTGTCCTTTGCTTTGCCTCTCTGGAGAAGTAAGTCCCATAAAGCTTTAGCAATACTGTCTGAGCTTTTCAGCTCCGTGGTGGCCTTTCACGAGTTTGTGATTGTTGGACTGATACCTGCTCCCCTGCAACACATTGCGCCCGGATGGGGACCTGAGAAGCCCTTGCATCTCTGTGCACAGCTGACTTTCTGCCAGGTGATTTTCATGTCAGAAGGTCTCCTCCCATTATGTCTTGCTTAACTGTAACCTCATCACAATGAGGAAGTAAAAGCACATGCTTGGTTTGAAGTTCCTACAAGTACAGTCTGATTAACTGCCTTGGAGAAACTAGCTAGGAACTATTTTCCTTCTATGACCTCTTTCTTTCAGGGCTTCACAAGCTCCTGGCACAGCTTTGACATCCAGCCTGAAGAGTCAGGGGTGCTTTTGAGAGTGGCAAAACCAGTGGGAGAGCCCTCGAGCTTGCCCTTCCTTCTGATACTTGGCAGCCAAATTAAAAGGGAAAAATGGTGAGGGGAGTACCTTTATGTCCTGACTTCAGAGATCATGAAAATGGTTTTGCTTCTGCATTGTCTCCAGTAGAACTGGGAATATCTTGGCAGTTGACTATTGTTTTTGAAGGTGTAGTATAAACAAATGAGTCTTTAAAAATCAAGGGGACATTTATCTTGTGAGCATTGCTGCTACCCCTTCCACAGGCATCATCTGAGATAAGCTGTTCATGTGTGGGAAACGCTGTCTCTGCTGCCTGGGATGTGTTACATGTCAGCTGCAGCTGATGCCTGGATGGAGCTATGCATACCAGCTGCTCGTGTAATTCATCTTTAATAGTATATTTATGATACAAACTGGGTCTTTCTGTCTCTCTTTTTTTTTTTTTTTTTTTTTCCCAGGCTATTTTCTAAATTGCTCAAATGGCAGGGCATTCATTATTTCCACTAGATGACTACATTGTTTTGTTCTCTAGTAGATGTTTGAAAAAGGAGTGTAGTGGTTTACTGTCTACTGAAAGTGGCTAATTAACAATTGTATTTCTCAAATTAGTATTTGGAGAAGTTTCCCTGCATTGTCATGTGAAGAAAATTATTTTAGTAATTTTCCCAAAAGGTGATAAAGCTGTAACACAGTGCAGACTTTCCTTATAGTTTCCTATAGGTGAAGGCTGTTGGTAGATAAGCCTTGATTTGTGATCTAATTCTTCTGTGCTTGAAGAGCAACTGAAGTGCAACTGGCTTGTGAGTTTGTTTTGTTTTGGGTTTTTTTTGTGATTATACTCTGTCCCAGCTGAAGGATGTACATGCCACTCAGTATTATGAAAATGTGGTAGGAACAAACTTGAGTACTTGAGAAGAAAAGCACAAATAATGACTAGTGTGTTAAAAAAATCATTGTTATTTGGTAAAATCACTCAGTAGAGGACTACTGTGTTTAACAACAGTCTTAACAACGGAATAGATAGGTCATAGTTTGACTTGCATTATAAATATGCTGCTGACTGCTTTTCTTCTCACACTCTGTGATAAGAAAATTGCTGTGACCTGACCTCTGAAGTGTCCACAGTCTTTTAAGACATGAACTAAGACCCATTATTACACAGAAATTCAAGAAGTTTTTACAGCAAGTGTCCACTTCATTCCACCCTTTATTAGTTATCATTCAAAATCCTTCCTCTCTGATCTGTCCTTTTCAGACACTCTAAGTGACAGCCTTCTCTTGAAAGCAAATAATTTCCTCTGTCAAATGAAGGGAGAGTCCTGTAGGGAACTTTCCAAGATGAGCAGGACTCATGTCCTGCTGTGCCCTTCATTTTTTGAAAAACAAACCATGTTTCTTTAAACAAAATGGCAACATTTATGCTCCCAATTCTGCTTACCCCTGGCCTGGGCTTTGTAAATGTAAATGCAGATTATGAATGCATGTGCAGTGTCTGATATTTCTAGGAAGAATACTTCATAACTGAAATCTCTCTTCTCCTGGGGATGAAAGCAAAACAAATTTAAGGATTAAATCACACAGAGGTATAATCCCCAAGGGAAACTTACTTATTATGATTATTTTACGATGTACGCCTCAGTACAGCAAAAGCTGTGTGAATACCATTTCAGTGGGGAATAATTTTTAGTCTTACAGCCTATAGTACATTATAATGCATTTCTGTGAGCTTGATGAATCATAACTGCAATCCTCAGACTTCTTTGCTTTCTTCAGTTATTTTGATACTCCTAGCCTTCTCCTCTAAAAGAGAAAGAAAAAGAACATAAGATTCATAAAAGAAAAACTTAAAACAACTTAGTTAGGCAGGTTTTAATCAAGCATTAATTACACATCCCTATATATGTTTCATGGTACACAGTGTTTATGCATTTTATGGAAAAGTAACAGGGTGAACCATTTCAGAGAGTCCAGTGGTGCTTTTGTATTGGAGTAAGACCTCAGTGATCAAGCCAGGTCAGCTTCTGTGCTTCTGCTGGACAAGTCACCTGGGCAAGTTGTGAGATGTGGGATGTGAGGTCCTTCTGTGCACGGGGGCTGCACACTACTGCTCGCATGGTGTGCCTTGAGGCAGCAGATCAACCCCCAGAGCCGTCTGTGGACCCAGTATTGGGTACAAGACTGTACTGATACTTGTTCTTTGCATCCCACTGTGTCCAGTAAAGGAAATCTACAACTCAGCTGTTGGGAAATGGAAGTTCTGGGATTTCAAACTGCTCTTTGTTTGTTTGTTTGTTTGTTTGTTTTGTTGTGGTTTTTTGGTGGGTTGTTTGGTTTGGTTTTTTTTGTTGGAAGATGCAACTGAAGCTGGCCCTGATGTTCAAAAGAGTATGCAATAAATGAGATTGGCTAAAAGTAAAACGGAAGGATGTGGTCACAATGTAGCAAATACTAAAAGTCCCAGGTACAAAGACTGGCCAGCCACCGCTGTCTGGTGGTGTTTAATAGCACTGTACCAAGGAGCAGATGGATGTACTTCCATATCAATAGCAAATGAACTACACCAGAAAACTGCTATTTGGTTGTGTTTCCTGTCTACATAGCCAGACCCTTATCCTGCTGCACATACCATCATTTTTCACTGTGAGTGTATCCCAAACAACACAGCACTTATAGATACTTAACTAAAGAACAGATAAACTACTTGACCAAGGTCACATAAAGAGTCTCTCAGAGTAAGAACATGAGCCCAGGTCTCCAAAACCTTGGTCTGGTGCCCTTGCCATGACATCATCCTTTCCGTGAAGACTGAAAATCCATATTGGTTACATCGTTGCACTGTATACAGCTGCCTCTAGAATACTGTGCCCCTTACAGAGCACTTCATTACCAATAAGATATTGATTGACACATTGGAGGGAGTTCAGAGAAGACTAACAAAAATAATTAGAGAGTGGAGAGATTGACTGGAAAGATTGATTTATGAGAGAAGATTAAGTGAGATAAATATGTATATCTTGGTTCACCTGCATCATGGTGCATAAGTCTGCAAATATGTAAAGGGTGTAAATAATCAGGAAGAAGTCCAGTCTATTTGCAGTTTGGTGATGTCACATGCTGTTGTTGCACAGAGCTTTCTCAGAGTATGACTGGGCTGCAAAGCCTGCCTCTGAACATCCTCAGGGGAAAATGGCTCTTGGAGGTATGGGATCAGTGTGACAGAACAACAGGATACTCCTCTGGGCCATGGCAGGCACCAGGGAGTGGGCAGAGGTGTCACTCAACAGGGTCATGGATTCTGCCATGCGTGAGTTTGGTGTGTGTTTTCTGATCTGAAACAGCAGGATCTTAAGTCAGATTCATAACAAATTTGTGACACACTGGAGAGGAGACAGAAGAATTGAGTTTAATATCACTTGTATCAGTTAATGCCAGTTGCCATGGTAACTATGGTGCTTGATTATTATGGAATAGCAGAGCAAGCAGCCAGGTAAAGATTGTGGAAGTTCTTAGTAAATCTGGATTAGATCATCCCACTTTTGATCAACTACAGAATGAACCGGAAACAAGCTAGTTCAAATAAATCCCAAAATAACATTTGAATTTCAATTTTTTCAAGAAGAAAGTGGATTTCATACTAATAATAAACCCTCCCTGACCATGTAGCTGTAATAGGTTCAGGTGACATTCGGTGTCTGCAATCAAATAATCATGGTCCTGAACTTACTGGATGTTATTTCTTACCTGGAACAATTTCCACATGTCATTCTGTGAATATAACAGACAGGTCTTGTTGTCATCCTTGTAGCAGGACAGGGCTGATGTTCCTATGTCCTGGGGCAGCTCATACCCAGTTGTGCCCATTGGGGTGGGGAGGGGGGAGGATGTGGTGTGGATATGTTTTTTTTTCATAAGCTTATCACTGTGCAAAGACAGAGTGTGCAGATCTGTGAGTATGTGCATGGGAATTAAACATACCTACAACAGAATTGCATTGATGTGTGCAGCTGTGAGACAGAAAGATGCTAACGCATAGCTGTATGTACAGAACTTTTCAGGTGAGCTTCCCTGCCCTCCTTTTCTTCCTGTGCATGTAAAAGAAAAGCCACAGCTTGTTCTCCCATTACAACCACTGGCTTGTGCATTCCCTTTTTCTTTTCTTTTCTTTGCAGGCTCTGTTTGTAGTTATACAGTCAGGTCTCCACAGAGTAATTTACTGGCAGAATCTCTCCCAGAATCCAGCTTGAAACCAAGCTGTAAAAACAGCTGAGAGTGTAAATAATTCATGCAGACAATATGACTTTTTTATGTAAATTCGGTGCATTAACCCTCTATTATAATGATGGACGACAGATATGGGCGACGTTGCCTTGGTAAGAGCTAATGGATGGCTGCCATAAATTCACTGCACATTTTATTGTGTTGCTGGAAATTGTGCCTTCAGGCAATGCTGTTTACTTTTATGTAAAACTCAGGGTTCCCTAAATATTACAAATATTTTACATCCGACTCCTCAGCATTTGGGCACAGCACACAAATCAAGCTTTCTTCATCTGAGTTGTAATTAAAGGTTTGGGTTTTTTTCAGGGACAATTATCTAAAACTATAAAGAGAAATATTTTTTCCCTTTTAGAAGTTCAGTCATTGATGTATTAACAAAACCTTTGAAGAAAGATATTAAATAACTGCAACATATTACTTTTCATTAGGCTATATGCTGTATGCATACATAACAAATTTGGAAATAGTTTCTTGTTACTGGTTTTTATTTTTTACCATTTCTTGTGCTTAGTTACACATAAAAGATCCTTTTTTGCCCTGCACATATGCTTCTCTCTATAATTCATATCTGTTTTATCACTGTAATTCTCTGAACAGTGTCCTTGAGGAATTCTGTCTCTCAGTAAACAGGGAAACTTCAATTAATTTCAGGGAATTTTAAATAAAGAATTTTTGGTTACTCTTTGGTTCCACATGTTACAATTTTGCACAGACCTTTAGGTAAATTGGGATGACTCAGGTGATTTTTCCCCACACAAAATGGTTTCAGTGAAACAGAAATGCTGAAGTGTAATGTTTTCTCTATAAGTTTTTTAATACATAATTATTATTATATGTATACAATTAATGCACCTTAATCAAACATTCAATTTAGCCTCATAGTACACTGTGGCTTTGCAAAAATTAAAAAAAAAAAACAAAACAGACATACGTAGAAAAGGATCCTATTGCTTCTGGGAGTGTGCTCAGGATCCCACTTGTAACAAAGGGAGGCAACGTCAGGAACAACGGTGTGTTCGTTCCTCAGCATGTATGCCGAACACCAGTCAGCCAGAGGACCCTGATGACTAGAACAGTATCTAGGGAAGCACCTATGTGGGAGTTCCTGAAATCTCTATTGGAATTTTTGAGGGAAATTGCATAGATTAGCTGTGGTAAAGGTGTGTTCTCTCAGTCTTCGTTCAGTGAAATGTGCTGGTTTTGGCAGTTTTGTTTTGATATCTGTATGAAAAAATGCTGCACAAAGTTGAATATGAGTGACTTCAACTGAGCTAGCTCCACAGAAATGCATTGCACCTTCCAAAATCCCCCAGTTCCCTGAGGACTAAATAGAAGGCATACTGTAAGAGAGGTAAAAAACACTGAATAGGTGAGGAATGCAACAACTCTGCAGGGGGAGGAAAAGGCTAACAAAATGAATCACATGGAGTATTAAGTAAAGGCTACCATATAAACATATAAACCTATTTAATAATTAGTTTTATTTTGTATCCTGACTATGCATGCTCCTTTCAACTCTATTAGGACTGTCACAAGATAAAAGTACAAAAGCTATAACCAAGGGCATTTATGTATTTTTGGTCTTCAATATTGACCAAGATTCCTAAATTTGGACTTTCAGATTTTGCACCTTATTCTTGTGACATGCTTTACTGCCCTGAAGCCACTTTTCAAAATTCATAGCAGCTTTCACATGCTCTGATGCTTCTTGGGACCAATTCAATCTTGAACAATGGGTGCGTGCGCAGTAGAGCCAGGAAATGTTACACAGGAGATCATAAGCTTATTCCCCAGTAACATTTTGATTTGTAAAGTATTCCACTACACGACATACACACAGTAGACAACATTAAAAAGCATTAGAGACCATAGACAGAAAAGTGGTTTAAAATACAGATAGGCAGCGAGGCCTGGGACATGGAAGGACACACCAAATAATCAGTGGAAATGTTATAGAAAGCATTTTAAATGTTTTGGTTTAGTGAGGCATTTAACAAATCTCTTCTTGGACAGAATTTGGCCTTAAAAAAAAAAAAAATCCTGTAAAATATTTTTCCCATTGTTTAAAATAAAGGTATTTACTGTAATTCATGCATCAAGAGAAGGCCAGTTTTCCAGTCTTCTTCCTTATCCAGTTTCCATGCAGAGCAAACACAGACATGGAGTGTTGGGAGGAGTTCTAGGGCAGGTTGGATCTGTTAGAAGGAGGTGTTGTCTATACTCCGGGACATATTGTCCAGTGTGATCCTGTTCCCTCTTCCTTAGGTAGAGCAGAGTATTCATGGATCTGTGCATCAGCACCCATGCTCAGGTTAATGACTTGCAGACCATAAGGCATCATTCTGTCCAGGTATGCAGTTTAACAGTCAAATGTTCTGAACTCTTGAATGTTAATGTATGGCTGTCACCCTGTCTCCAGTGGTTTGCTTCGATGGAATTTGTTGCAAGCATTAGAAGACTTTGGTGGCACTGGGGAAACAGCACTTTCCTCCCTGTGCTGGGTTAGCAGCTGTGTAACTGTGATCTCAGAGGGGATAAAAGGAAAGGGAGATGTATTTTGAAATGGAAGCAGTGCTTGAAAGAGGATGGGCTTTGTTGTAGGATTATGAAGGGAATATTTCTCTTCCTAGTGATGAACACATCCCTGGATCAGTCCGAATAAAATCTGCAATTATAGATTGCTACAAGTGGGAGTCCATAAAGAGCCTTCCTTAATTTCCTCCAGAATGGTAATGCTCTTATATTCTTTAAAGAATCGTAGAATACTTTGTGTTGGAAGAGACCTTTGAAGATCACCTAGTCAAACTCCACTGCTATGGGCAGGAATATCTTTCACTAGACACTGGAATAAGTTTCCTACAGAAGTTGTGGATGCCCCATCCCTGGAGGTGTTCAAGGCCAGATTGCAAGCAACCTGGTCTAGTAGAAGGTGGGAATTGAGGGGGTGGAACTGGATTATCTTTAAGGTCCTTACCAATCCAAACCATTCTGAGATTCTATGAACAGGATACGTTCATATGCTCTACATACACTGTGGAAGAGGTTTCACTTTGGTTAATTTAAGGGTTATGAAACAAATGATGCCTAGAATAGCCCACCCATCTCTCATCTCCAAATACAACATTGTCAATAGAAAGGTTTTTGTTGACCCCCTTCTTCTGTTTAATACATTTAAGTACTGCACTCTACATATGAAGAATAGTGATGTTACCAGAAAGCATTCAAAAACATATGTTTAAATGAAATGTGTTGACAACTGCTGAAGTAAAGTTTTTGTTAAGTCTCAAGAGTTTAGCCATGACAAGCAGTATTAATGAATTGAATTAATTAAAAAGCATTTCAAGATGAAACAGGGCCTGTTCTATGTAAAATGCTCTATACATTAGACAAGCATTATGGAAATCACTGCTTTGTACTACACTGTAATGCAGCCATTTATAAAAGCTTCTCAAGATCCATGGATAGCAGTAATTTGGGTTTAGCGTGTCTTTGAAATTCATTGAATACAGCGTGTGCTATTTAAAAGCATGAAATCTGGATGGTTCCGCTGCTATCAACGTTCATTTGGCTTGGAGAGGGAAACAGGAGCTCAGTGTTACTAGAATGAGCAAGTGGGCCTGGCAACAGCGTGGGATGATGGAGGACCAGGGGAGCACTGGCAGAAGCTGGTGCTGATATCTTTAGGGAGCAGGCTGTCTGGCAGTAACTCAGGGTCCTGAGCTGGTCAGAAATGGAAGTTGTGTAACTAAAAGAGTCATTTCTCATTTCTGCTGTTCCACTCCTCTCTGCTGTAAGCTCCTCTCCTTCATGGACGAGGCTTGTTCTTCAACATATCTTCTGTTTACGTTGTTTTTGTGTCCTCTCCAGGAGTAATTCGATCAACTGTGATCAATGGCATTACAAAATACCTGTATTACACATCATGAATCACTACAACGGGCAGAATAGTCATTTGAGTGTGTGCGATACTGTTCGTTTTAGCATCTGGCCATGAGAAGCCAAGTGTGAGCCAGGGTAGTGCAGGAGCAGAGAGATGGGTGGCAGCCTGGAGCAAAGAGAAATTCTGCCTCACCAGGCCCGAATCAATCATAAAATAAGATTCTTGGCAGGAAGCTTATCTCGGTAGGAAATGTCTATCTGTTTGCACACAAGGAGAATTCTTACTTAGGTTGAGTTAGGACTGTGACTTGGATTTGGATGAGTAATGTAACAGCACCCACACACAACACATTAAAAAAATATATCTTTAAAATATTATTAAGTATCTAACATATTCATAATAAAAATATGAAGTGTGAAACATGAGAAATTGTGGAAAATAATGATTTCATGCATGCACACTGAAGTTGGTTTCATTTTATGTGTCTTAAGATCTGGATTTTAACCGATTATTTCCAATAGATGCACCTTTAGCTATCTGTTTTGTAATTCATCTGGATCTTAATAAAGGGACTTACATCCTTCAAGGAGAACTAGCCAAAAAACTGTTGGTAGACTTGAAATGTTGTAATATATTAATACCATTCAATCAAGAATATGGCTGCTCAGTAGAGAAGAAAAAAAAAAAGGTTAAGTTCCTCAAGCAACGTGGACAGATATTTAAAGGATGGTAAATTTTGCTGCTTAGTTACTGCACGTACTTCTAAAAATTTGAGACATTGCTTGGAATATCGGTGAATCTGACAGGCAGCCTCATTGGTTAGCACAACGGATAATTCATTTGGCCCTTAGTGTGCTAGGAAAAGAGCTTCTAAAATTGCATCCCAAAGTGCTTTGGGAGATTCATCCCATAAGCAGGTAGGAATCTGCTCTGTATAAAAAATAAGAGAACTTGTTCTACTACTTCACTATAACGTGCAATATGTTTCCACTTGTCACAGGTAACATTTGCATTTAGTATCTGCATATAGAGAACTTCTAAGCTTGCTTATACCTGCCAAACAGGCCCGGATAGCATTTGTGCCTGACCAAAAGAAGTCTTTCCCCACTGGCTGGATGCTGTGCTGCCTGGAGAGCAGTATCTGCCAAAATGCGGTCACATGTTTTCTATTTCCCTTCAGTTTTTTCTTGCCAACTAGACTCCAGGAAGGACCACAAAGCCTTTTCTATGCAATCATGCTATTTTTAAGGGCTGAAGCAGCCTGGTTTTCTGTCTAGAGTGCCTGACGCACTCTCTGTCAGGCAGGGTGTCCAGATGAAACCACGAGTATGCAGCACAGGTGGGGTCATGGAAGTAAAGGTCTAGGATACTGAGCAAAAGCTGGTTGCTGCTGACTGATGGTTTACACTGAAGTGTCCTCCAGTGGTGGTGGTGGTGTTGAAGACCTGTGTTTGGGAGAGCCATACATTGTAAAACTCTCCATGGGACCTATGGCTCAACTGAGCCTGGGCTCCCAGAAGACACAGATGTCTTAACCATTTGTCTGTGCAAAAAGCTGGTTATCTCATGAGTTGCTTAATCAGATGATCCTAGAAATTACTGGAAGATATAAAGCTCAAGACAAATGCTGACTCTTTCCATTAGCAGTAATATTTGTTAATTTTTAAATTATCAGTCTGCATAGAGATGCATATTCCTTCATTGTTGCTTTTCCACTTAGCAAACAGCTTGTTTTGACTGTGATTCAGCTCAGTTCTGTGCTGTTGGACCATCATGTGTAAGTCAATATATCCAACTGTTTCCTAATCAAATTTTTACAGCATTTTACAGAAACTTGTTCTGTGCACAGGTGGGAAAGTAAATAAAATAGGAGAGGAAGGCACCTGTGTGAGAAACAGCAGTAAAAAGGGCAGACAGGCATGGTGATAATGGAATAAGAAATACCTCTTGTAACCTTTCATTATAGAGAACAATAAACATCTCTAACCTAGACAAGATCAGCTGTAATCAGATAGAAGGGAGGAAAATTGGTGTTCAACTCTCTTCTTACTGCCAGAACCTCAGAATGGAATTGCAGAAGCCCTGAGACATTTAGTCAGACATGATGGCCTGTATTTCATTTACAGTTTTGAGAGTAGCAGAAGGAGTCTTGTTATTGGAAAATTATTTTCTCTGAATCTTGCAAAGGATGGCTGGCTTTGAAACAGTTTCTAAAGCATAAATTGGGGAACAATCTCATAATGCACTTCTTTTTTCAGTTACAGTTGAGAATAGCATCTGTAGTGGTTAAATGAATGTGAGTATTAATCAATTCAAATGATGTAACTTACCCAGACTATGTAACAATTACTATTTGAATTATGTTTTGCAAGTAGTGATATAGTTGGACTTCATCCCAAAATCCTGGCTAGAACCTCTATCTAATCCCAAGTGAAGTAATTTTGTATTCTCAGTTCAGCATGCAGTAGAATGGTAATCAGAACTGTGGTAGCATCACTGAACTGCTTATAAGGCACTGGAATTTAATGAGTGTTAAATAAAAACAAAATAAATCCTTGTAGTCTTCTCCAAGGCAAAATTGCTCTATGTAATGAGGCAGAAGGTAACACTTCAAAACGCAGGGCACCACCCAACTTTGCATGCTTGAGAGAGGGCAAGTGGGTCCTTTAGACAGACACAGCCTCTCTCACACACATTCTCATGAGAAGAGGGAAGGCCAAGTGCTTGCTGAAATACCGGCATGAAGGGTCTGCTCAGGGGCTTTTTTCTTTAACTTCATGATGCTACTGTATGTTTCTTCAAAGGAGCAAATAAGCAGCCTTGCCACACAAACTTGAAGGTAAAGCATAGCAGAGTTACCAGTTCTAAATAGTTTACAACCTCGCAATAATACAACAAAAGTCTAGTCAACAGCCCTCAAAACAGGATGAAGATATTCATCAAATATGATGAGGCTCCTATTAATTAGTGTTGTTAACTGGTAGTTACACTTTTGTTACTATTACCATTTTGAGATTTAACTAACAAACCTAATGGGGCTACTTCTGCAAGATGTTAATTAGATATGGCAATTCCACTTACCCATACGGCCTCAGCACACAACCATCACACATCAATATTTAATTTAATTACTGATGTTGTGGTGCAAGTCGCATCTGATTTAACAGATAAATATGCTTAATTAATAATGAGATAAAACACATACAGTATGTCACCTATTGTCATTTGAGCTTTATTAGGTATAGTTAAAAAAGACACACACGAACATGGGAGAGACCATGACGTGGCACTCTGTGTCTCTGCATGATCTTTGTCCTTCAAGTTACCTGAGCTCACACTGCTTTGTAAATATGACAAAGAAATTTGCAAGTTTCCAGGATACCAGTCTCCATAAAGACACACTTGTGTCTTGAGTAATTAATAATTTACTTCATTTATTATTGCATAATTAAAAAAGTGAACATTCATCTTGGATTATATGTAGCATCTATAGAAATTCGTTTTATCAGGTTTGATCACAGTATTCTCATTTGTGTTGA
The DNA here is from genome assembly GCA_036023395.1 of Myiotriccus ornatus. Lineage (NCBI taxonomy): Eukaryota > Metazoa > Chordata > Aves > Passeriformes > Tyrannidae > Myiotriccus > Myiotriccus ornatus. The sequence continues at coordinate 2,465,960 of JAYRBT010000064.1, forward strand.
TATGTCCTGATACCGAGGCCAGGTGTGCAAGAAGTCATTCTGCCGCAGCATGCTTTGGAAGTCAACCTTCTTCCCATTGGCACTGGACATCCTCTATTCAGAGCTTCCTACAAGAGGCTGTTAAGAACAGTGTACATGATTGGTGTACCACAAGGCAGAGTTCTAGAAAAATATATGCAGAAAGGTTGCTTACCTCTTTGTAAAGCCTAAGGAGAGAAAAAGACAGACAGCCAGGCCTAATGGCTGGTTATGATGACTGACCATATTAAAACAGCTTCCAGATGGGACAGATCCCTTTTTCATAAGGGACTTTATAACCTGGACTGCCAGTCTTAGCCCCAAAGACTTACAGTTAAATTCAAAACAAATGAATAAACAGATACCACACAACAAGTCCACCAGATTTGCTGAAATAAAGGAAACTATTCCTGTTAACTTTTTATGGAAGATTAAAGCCTTAGAGGGTCCTCCTCTGTTTGCAGTGTCCTTTGTAAGCCTGTGTTTCTAGAGGTTCACAAGCTAGCATTAGAAGTTTGTGTGGGTTGAAACTTGCTGTGCAAGATCTTTGCCTGGGGGCCATTTGGTTTGATGTGTCTGACAAAATTTTAAGAGCTCCTAAGTTAACTGTGCCAAACAAATAATTTCCTAGAGGCTGAGAAGGTTTTTGAAATTTCCTTCAGGGAAAATTCCCAATTGGCAGAAAAACTATGAAAGAAAAAGCAACTCGCAACATTTTAACCTACTGAAACACATATTGCTCTCAGATCCTTCTGTGGTCCTATTTTCTATGTTGTATATAACTATTCTTATATTAATATTGAGAGTAATAGTACAATGGGAACCTACTGGGCCATCAGAAATGATTAGTGAAGGAGACCATCTCAGGAGGGTCTGAGAACTCCTTTCAGAAACACAAAGAGCCAACCAACAAACCAAGACTGGGAAAGCCTTCAGCTGTCCAAGCCCGCCTTAAAACCCACTCATCCAGAAGAAAACACGTGGGAAAATGAGAGGAGAAGACTAATGCACAAATCATCAGCGTGTTAACTGCTAACAGGCAGAGAGAGTTGGAAGTGCCAATGCTTGCAAGTGAGGGAGACTCTTCTTCAAGGATTATAAAATAGGATTGCTGGTTTTTTCAGCTCCATAACCCCGTATTGTAGGTGGTCACCATGGCTGGCACTGTGATCTACTGGTATGATGGATGTATTGCAGATTTTCCAAAGGGTGTGACTGAGATGTGGAATTCAGCCATGCTGAGCTCACATCTTCTGTCAGCTGCCAGAAGTGGGAGAGGCATTCTGGGACCTGTTCCCTTTAATTACACTCCCTGGTCTTGACAAGCAAATGCATCCAGAATCAGAGAATGGGGGATGGAGGAATTTGTGGAACCCATAGCTCCACCAGCCAAGCGTAACACTGAGAAGTGTTGTGTTAGGAACACTTTCCTCATGAGACCAGCAGCCTAGATGAGTAGCCAAGAAATGTATGGGAGATGAGAAATAATCCTCTTTGAGAAGAACCTGTAATTTTCCCCCAGGAGAAAAATAGTGCTACAGCTGGAAGGATGGGTAAGAGCAGCACTGCCTCCAGCTCTCTCTGAGCATACTGCAAATCTACAGCTTGCACGGGAATGCTGGAGCCGAACATCACCATAACGTACAGGGCAGTGTGTGCTCATCTGGAGAGTGCAGGGATAACAGCATAACTCAAGCTTTCAGAGAACATGCAACACAGGTTATCCCAATACCGTGGGTATGTCCTGGACGGAGACAGGCTGTGGTAGTTGTTACCAGGATCAGTAGTTAAAATGGAGGTGTAGCATAAAATGAAGCTCTTTTAATGGAGTTGCACAGGTTGAGGCTTTAGCAGTTATATTGATATGTGAGGCACAAGAGTCCTGCTTCACCTTCCTTACAGGGCTGCTTTGGTAAATATTCATTTCTTCCAGTTTTATATTGTCATAAGGAAGTTTCCTATGTTCTCCTGTGGCTGTGTGGGCTGTGTGTGCCATGAAGTATACCCATTAGCTGAGTGGTTTAGAAAACTGGCTGCCCCTTCATTGAGCCAAATTTATGTAGGAAAGTATTCATATTCTTTGTCTCTTCTTTCCTCTTCTTCCTTCCAAATTCAAACCTGTCCTCACTCGGGAACAGCTGAGCACTGTTTGGCCCAGACTAATGATTCCAGTGAGCCCATTTAATGCTTGTAGCACTTACATGTGTGAATTCCCCCGTCCCTCTTTCTGTAGAACACTCCTCCTGTGCAGGGCCTATGGCTGTCCTTATGGCACAGCAGCAGCAGCTACTTAGCACAGGCAGCTGAAATACTTCTCACCTGCCCATCCTGCCTGACTCTCCCAGGCTGGCTGTTGACTGTGGGAGATGAACTCAATCCTCCAGCTCTCCTTGCAATTTGCATGCTTCCTAGAGGCTTGCTTTTGTATTAAAGTGACTGAATCCAGTCTCAGGATTCGGAAAGGCAGCATGTCACTGGTGGTTGCTAGTAGCAATTACTGCAAATTAAGATATACGACATCCAGGAAAATAGGCTGAAGCAGATTAAAGATTAAAAGAGTCATTTGACAAGGAAATAATAGTCACCCTGTCCTTTCAGTACCTAACTGTTTTTGTCTGCTGCACTTTAGAGTACCGCCCGATATTCTCCCTGTCCTGATCATTTATACTTGGACATGTTTTTGAGAAGCACAGCTTATTTAGTCCCCCTTTCCTGTGAATGAGTAGTTTAAAAATGTTTCTTCCAATGTTTGTTATTTTGCACTTGTCTATACTAGTTAGGTAATGGAGCTCTGTTGCAGAAGACTCACATCTGGATATGACAATCAGAACCAGATGTTCACACCCTAGGCCAGACACAGCTGTTTCTCTGGAGCTGGCAAGGGATGTAGAACAAGTAAATGCAGAGACAGCAAGCCTGAAAAAAAAATCTAAGGTAATCAGGCTGAATATGCCTGGAGTTTTAGCCCATCTGGAAGATTGCCAGAAGGCTATTTATTTTGATGTCTACACCTGCTGAATGGGAATGCTTTCTGTGAACTGAAAGCTCGAAGTAATACTGTCTTCCTCCCTTTTTCAGCACTCCACTCCCTCTAGGCAGTGTTGCTTGCTTGATAAATTATGCTCTACAACTTAAGTTTGTTTTAAAAGAAAACACAAAAATAAAAACAAAGCAAAAAAACCCCAGCAAATCAAACCAAAACAACAAACAAAAAAACCCAAACCAAACAAAACCAAATCTAAAATGTATTTCCTGGCTATTGATGAGGGTAGAAGGAAAGCTCTGCAGCACTGGAGAACAGAAAGGGAACACATTGTTACAGACTGCCACTTGGAGAGTTGTAGGCAGTGTAATGTGTTTAGATGTGTTGTGAACCACTGGAATGATTTTCATTGCCCTATTTGTAGTGAATTGGGAGAGAAATTCCCACAAGCTTTCTTTTCCCTACCGTTGTGTGCACACTTGCCTTTCTATGCTCAGTGTAACAGATTGATCCCACGATGCCCCATCCGGCTCAGCCCTGCTGGCTGCAATGCTCTCCTCACCTGCCTTTCTGTCAACATGAAAGCTGCTGGGGCTTCCATTCTACAAAATTTTGGTGTTGATGGTGGTAGCACATTCCTACAGTTATGAACATTTGATTACGATAATTTCTCAGGTTCAAGAGAGCATTTTTGGACAAACAAACCCAAGAGGATCAGAGATAGAAGGACCACTATCTTAAAGTTGATGACAGGGTAGAGATCTTTCAGAAGATGCTGGCTTCCCCAAGCCTCTGTGCTGCTGTAAGGAAATGAGAACATCTCACAGGGGAGAAAGCAGTTACCTTAGGGAGTGATGTTTACTGCTGCGATAGTAAGCTTCTAAACACACAGAAATCTGTCTTCTCTTGTGTTTGGTTTTTACCAATACTTTCCTGGTAATTGTACTGATGCATTCAGGATAATTCTTTGAGAAACCCTGTACTCTCACACTCTCCACAGCCATTAGCAACATAGATTTTGCCTCCTCCCCAGTGTGTGCTGAGCAGTAACCCTGCTGTAGCTGATGTGCAGCATATGCAGCTGCACTGGTGATGATTGTGCCCACGGGTGTCAGTACCATTCTTGGTTCTCAGATGTGCAGCAGACAAGCATTTCCTTTTTTGCTCATGCATGTGGCAGTTCTTCTAATGTTATTACTGATCTGTAACAGCTTTGGTGGAGATAGAGTTAATTTTCTTCACAGTAGTTCATATGGTGCTGCCTTTTGCACTGAGATGAAAATAGTGCTGATAACACACTGATGTTTTAGTTATTGCCAAACATTGCTTACACAGCAGCAAGGCCTTTTCTGCCTCTCAGACTGCTCCTTCTCCATGAGGAGGATGGGGGTGGGGGTGGATGAGAAGCTGAGAGAGGACACAGAAGACTCCAGCTGACCAAAGAGATATTCCACAGCATATGGTGTCATGCTCACAACAAAAGCTATGGGGAAGAAGGAAGAAGTAGGGGGGGACATTCAGGGTAATGGTGTTTGTGTTCGCAGTTCACTGTTAGGTGTGCCAGAGCCCTGCTGTCCTGGGGATCACAAACACCTGCCTCACCCACGGGAAATCAGGAATTAATTCCTTGTTTTGTTTTGTTTGCACACACGGCTTTTGCTTGACCTCTTAAACTGTCTTTATCTCAATATATGGGTTTTCGCACTTTTACTCTTCTGATTGTCTCCCCTATCTCGCTATGGGGAAGTGGGTGAGGGGCTGCATGGTGCTGAGCTGCCTGTCAAATCTGAACCACAGCTTGTCGCAAAGCCAATGAGCAATTCAGTGGGCTGTCTGTAAATGCACCATAGTTCTCCCTCAGTTTCCACTTTGCAGAAGGATACAGTGGACATCCTAAAATCTTTTAGAATATTTGCTTCTTAAACTGACCAGATAACTCTTTTCACTGAATATTCTGAGTTAGAAGGGCCCCACAATGTGTTATGCTATGATGCTTTGCCAGAGGAAGAAGTTACAATTTTTCCTTGATAATTTGTTTGGTTTCCATTAGCAAAGACGTGAACCTACAGAGAGTGCTCGAGCTGATACCTTTGAAGGACATGATATTTTAAAACAAATAAAAGATCTACTGTGTGTTATAAGCAATAATCAATAATCAAAAGCCTTGTTAAAACATTGCTGAAGAGTACTTCAGAAGAAAAGCAGTTATACTGCATTTCATGCTTAATTCAGTGTCAATTAGCTGATTGTTAACTTCCCTCCAGCTAAATCTTGTTCAGCACAGAGAAAAGAAATCAAAAGCATTCTGGCTTTAACAAGCCAAGTGTTTCAATCATTCATCTCTGCCCGCAGGCTCAAAATCAATGTCAACAGACGTTTCATTGCAATGTTATCAGCCATTTCTGCATGTCACTGTTTTCTTGGCTGCCCTGATTGTCCCTGAAAACCATCTGTGGGAATCAGAATTCGTCTTGAGCAGAAAACCAAACAGACCGCATTTGCTCTTACCTTACTCCTGGTAGGTTCCCTTTCACCGAGATAACACGGGGGATGCTGTCCGCCCGAACTTCCCAAACGGCTCAGAGCGCTCCTGTGCCCTGGAAGAGCAGCGAGGGTCGGGGTAGCCTTCAGCACCGCAGACAGCGCTGGGAGCAGATCTGCCCTGCCCTGCCCTGCCCCGCCACTCCCTGCCCCGCACGGGGTCGGCTCTGCGAAGCAGTTCCACTCCTCAGCCTTCCTCCTCAACCCTCTTCGGCCTCAGCTACCAGCCCAGTAGCCAACTTTGCATGCACTGGAACAGCTTTAAGGGTGTCAATGTCCCTTGAAATACGAAGGGATTGAGGGGCTTTCAGGCACAAAAGGCACACACTGTTTTTCTACTTATATATGCTTGAACTGCCTCTAGAAAATAGTGTCAAAAAATAACAGGTCAACTCCTAAAATTTATAAGGCATCACAGACATTCCCATTTGCTTCACAGTGATGTCACTAACTGTGAGATTCACTTCTGTGAAAAGTGTCAAGAACAAGAGCTGGGATGAAGTCTAAATTTGAATGCTAGTGGTGTTTGGGTCTTGTCTAGCTTCTACAGAACTTGTACTGATAACAGGCTGCTTTCTACCTGAAACCAGGGTGTCTGATTGCTGCATTTACACTGCAAGCAATTTGGTATGGCATGTTACACTCAGAAACAACATGGGAGTGATATTTCATATTTCTTTGCTGTTTCCAGACCTGGTCCATGGTGCTTCAGGTTCAGCTCACACTTTTGAAAGAACTGATTCACGTTTGGGGTCTGTGGCTTTCTGCCTACTTGCTTCAGGAACAGGGGGCACCAGTGCAGTGCCTGGTGAGAAAAGTGGACTCACTATCATTACCCTTAACAGACAAATTTGTTCTTCAGCTTGGACAAATGACTTTGTTAAATGATGTGATCTAAATGTCCTCACCAAGATTAAGAGAAACTTGGCGTCTGTCCAGGCAGCATTTGGTCTCTGTTGTTACCAAGGTAAAGAGGAGCCAAGCCAACAAAATTAAGGTTATTTCCCCAGCTCAGAGGTATTTGCAAACACTGACACAATGTCCACAGATCAGATAGAAGTTGTGGAAGTTCAATAGCTTTAATAGTGATCAGGAGGCCCACTCTGTTGCTCTCGTTTATGTCATGTTGTTGTGGAGGCATCTACAGACAGGCAAAATAAAAAACAGGTTTAGACAAGCTCACACAGTTTACCGCTCGTGCCTGAAGAGCTGATCTTCTAGAGGTTTCAAGCATATTTGCTTCAATGGCTAACACTGAATTTCTGATCCCATTTTCACATTTTTGCTGCAGGTTTTATGACTACTTTTGTGATATTTGTGTTTCAACAGAAGTAGTTTTTCTCTTCATGAAACACTGATATTCAGTAGATCATTTTACAAACATTCCTTCTCTGGAATGGTGTGACACTTGATAGTTTTTCTCATATTTGTTTTCCAGTGCAGCATGTCAGTTCAAATTGTGACTGCATGTTCTTTGTCAGGAGCTGCTTCTGGTGTTAATAGAATTGTGCAGAGCCAAGCACAATTCCAAGGATGGGAAATGGATGCTGGGACTGACAAGTGTCACCAGAACATCAGCAATACTGATGAAGTTACACAAATTCGATTGTCAGCATTCCATTTCTCCTTGATTCTGTCTCAGCAACAGCTAAAATCAGGGTTTTTTTCAAGAACTTGTGCTAAGAAAAAGTTTGAAGTGCAACAGTGCAATAAAAACGAACACCAAACTAGTCTAAAAATCAAAAATGTCTTGCTGTCATCAGTGCAGCCAGCAGTATGCTCTGAACTTGGTACTGCATGGGCAAACATCTGTGGGCACACATCTCTGCCTTCATGCAGAGATATCAATACGAGTATTTGTTTTTCTGGTATGAAAAAGACAAAACCAGTGGAGAGACATTCATGTGTTGCTGACAAGAGCCATCCTCTCTTTTCAGGTTCTAAGGAGTAGTGCTTTCACAATGCAGGAAGGCCAGCCTTGTCTCCTAGGATCTTTTTCTCCTTTTTAACCTAAATTAGCTGAGAATAAAGAAAAAAAAAAAAAAACACTTGGGGAAAAATTCCGAGGGGAAAAAAAAAAAGAGGAGAGAAAAAAATCTTCATCTGAAAAAACCCAAACTTTTAAAAATAAAATAACATTCTCCTATTTAGATTTTTCCATTTCGGAGACTTTTAGGCTACAAAAAAGTGTCCTTTCATATTAGGAAAATTGCCTTCACTTTCCTGCAATGAAGAAAGTTCTGTTTCTAATGATGGGAGAAGTTGAGTGTGGCTGCTGAGTAGCTGGAGTGGGGATCCGACTATCAGGGTGCGTCACCAGCTAAATGTGATTTGAGATGCAGTTTGCTTTTCTATATCTCAGGGCTAAACCACAAACTGTACATGACACAACTAAATTAATATTTAAAAATAATTACTTGCAGCCTGAAGGTAAACAGAAAAAGGGTAAATAATTGATAGCACTGGGACTGCCACACTGTAACTCTGCTGAGCGTTTATGATGTGCTGTGAAGGTTCAAAGGGATTGCTCATCTACTGCCTCTGAAGGAGGGTTTTTGCTAATCATTCCAGGGCTTGTTTTGTCAGCCATCAATGTTTTCAGAGTTTGAAGCACCAGAATAGAATGCCAGTTTAATTTAGGTGAATCTGTAGTTTAATTTACTAACTTTCATTGCAAGATTTGCATTGTAAATGATAAGGTGATTTTCATATATATACTTACTTACTTATTTATTTATTTATTTTTAAATCCCATGAACATCTAAAGGGAAATTTCATGTGGTCTGCTGCCAAGAACGTAGAATAACTTGCATTTAAAGAGCTCTTACATAACATGCCACCCTATGACAATACCTGTCTGCAGAGCCTGGTGATACCTGGATAGTTGCTAGCTCTTCACTTTTCAGTTGCAAATATCCCTCCTTTTACAGCCCAATATGGGAATAACCAGTGTTCAAAGTGACAGATGCCCATAAATAAAGGTCAGCAATTTCAAATTGATTAATTTTCCAAAACTTCTTGCACTGATTATTATTATATGTGCTGCCTCCACACAGGACTTCACCGTTTTCTGGTGTTAAAGCAAAGGATAAGCGAATACACAGGCAGTGTGTGTGGGGAGTCAGTAGCTGCAGGTCTGCTGCGTAGTTAAATACAGTGCCATACACCTCTGTGGGGAAGGGATCAAAACTTCAAAAAGAGAACAAAACTATCTGTCAGCAATGCCAGCTGGACTGAGTGAGCCAACAACTCCCAAAGTGTTATTTGCAGTAGATATCTTAGTGCTGGGGATGAAATGTCTTTGTGCCCACTCAGACCTTCAGCAACTCCTTTAACACCTTGTACTTCCTCCCACTTTACTTTCATGGCTTGAAAATGCAATCTAATCTTTTGTTCAGATTTGGAAAAAAAAAATCCGTACCAAGGTGTCCAAGGATGAGGGTCATTTAAAGGCACACTAATTCTTATAATGGGAGCCCCTGGTGGTCTGGTGGTTAAGGATGCGGCGCTGTCACCGCCGAGGCCCGGGCTCGATTCCTGGTCAGGGCCACTCCCCAGGCAGATGGAGCCCATTAGCCCTGTAAGGCAATTCATCTACGTCCTGAGGACCTCACTGCCACCGTCCAAGCTTGCTTGGCCCCAGCAGATGAACCTTAGGATTAAAGGGT